>CM019149.1:273602051-274154551 GCA_009733165.1 Naja naja
TCTAACAGCTGAGCCACTGAAGGGGAGGAAGGATCTACCTGCACCCTAGCACACCAGCGACAGAAGCTGGACCAGGTAGTATTGTAGATTCTATTCGTAGACGGTCGCCTCGCCGCCTGGATGGTCTCGATCACCCTAGAGGACATTTGCTCCTCCCTCAGACGCTGCCGCTCAACCTCCAGGCGGTCAAGTTGAGCCATTGTGGCTCTGGGTGATGGACCGGGCCCTGAGAGAGCACGATCTTTGACGGAGGAATCCGCCACGGATCCGCCACGGACAGCTGTTGCAGATCCGCGAACCAAGTCCGCCTTGGCCAGAAAGGAGCCACAAGTATGACCTCTGCTCTCTCCTCCAGGACCCTCCGGATCAGTCTGGGTATGACGCGTAGAGGAGGGAAAGCGTAAAGGAGACCTTGGGGCCAAGGACAACGGAGCACATTCGTGTCCTCTGCTCCCTGAGACGGGTATCGGGAGAAGAAACGTGGGAGGTGAGAGTTGAGAGGCGTGGCGAATAGGTCGAGGACCGGTAGGCCGAATCTCTGGGCAATTTGTTGAAAAAGTGAGGGGTGAAGACGCCACTCCGACGGGTCGATCGTGGCCCTGCTGAGCCAGTCCGCTTGTATGTTTGAAGTGCCCGATATGTGCTCTGCCTTGATGGAGAGCAGGTGTAACTCGGCCCAATGGAATAGTCTCTCTGTTTCCCGCATCAATGATTTGGAATGCATGCCCCCTTGTTTGTTTATGTGGGCTTTCACTGTCTCATTGTCTGTGAGAATCAGCACATCTCGTGATGTTAGTTTGGGCCGAAAGACCCGGAGGGCGAGAGAGACCGCTCAACTCCAGCCAATTTATATCGTGTGCCCGTTGTAGACTGGACCATTGGCCCTGGGTTGAGTGAGAGAGGAAATGAGCTCCCCAGCCGCTCAGGCTGGAGTCAGTTGTGATGGTTTGTCGTCGTGGCTCTCTGAGTGGACAGCCTTGGAGGAGCACTGGAGAGGACCACCAACTGAGGGCCCTCAAAACCTCGGCCGGTAACAAGATCCGGAGGTTGGATCCGTCGCGTCCCGTCCGTTGAAAAGGTAGGAGAAACCTCTGGAGAGGCCTGGTATGGAAACGAGCCCAAGGGACAATATGTATGCAGGATATCATCTTACCCAATAATTGTGATAATACTGACAAGGGAACCTTCCTAAGCGTCCTAACTACCCCTACTAACTTGATGATACTATCCCGTCGATCAGGGGAAAGGAAAACCTTCTCCTGAACAGTGTCAATGATCGCACCCAAGTGAATGATTCTATAAACGGGAGTCAAATGGCTCTTGTCCCAGTTCACAGAAAAACCATGCTGTTGGAGGGAATCAATGGTAAACCATGTGTCAGAGTCAGACTGACGAACAGAAGATGACAAAATTAAAATGTCGTCCAAATAGCAGTGCAACCTGATGGGCTTGGCCCTAAGAGAAGCGGCAAGGGCCTCCAAGACCTTAGTGAACGTCCTAGGGGCCGAAGCTAACCCAAAGGGCAGGGCGACATACTCGTAATGCTCGCCATTATAACAGAAACGGAGGAACTTGCTATGGGAAGGCCGAATTGGAATATGTAAGTATGCTTCAGTAAGATCGATGGAAGTGAGAACATCGTTCTTCCTGATACACATGAGTATGGATTGAAGGGTAGACATTTTGAACTTACGGTAGACTAAAGAGCGATTCAGGTGTTTGAGATCCAAGATAGCTCTCCAACCCCCCGAGCTCTTGGGTACCAGAAAAAGGTGGGAGTAGAACCCCCGGCCTCTCTGATCCGGGGGAACTGGTTGGATGGCCTTGATCGCCAGAAGGTGGGATATGGCCTCCTGCATGAGAGCTCTCTTCTGTGGATTCCTAGAAGGAGGACTGGACATGAAGAACTCAGGAGGGGTGGATAGAAATTCTAGAGCCAAACCAAGTCTGACGGTGTCCCTAACCCAGGCATCTGAGGTTGAGGCAGACCACCTGTCCGCAAATAGTTTCAACCTGCCTCCTATGGGGAGGACCTCACTTGTCCTATTTGGACCTCTGAAAGGTCTTGTTGCCTGCCCCCCTGTACTGCCTTCTGGGCTGACCACCCCTACGGCCTCTGTGGGAAAAATCTGGCCTGTCAGACTGATTACCCTGTCCCTGGGAGGAAAACCTGTGGTATCTTGGGGTATACGATCCCTGGGAGGGGGGAACGAAAGGAACTCCTACGAAAGGACTGTTGGAAGTGGGGTTCTGATCTCCGATAGAGGGAAGGGAGAATTTTCTTCCTATTTTTTGTTTCTATTAGGAGGGGTTCTAAGGCCGCCCCGAATAATTTGTTGCTTGAGATGGGTGCAGAGGCAAGCTTCCATTTGTGCTTAGAGTCCGCCTGCCAGTGTCGTAGCCAGAGAAGCCTCCTGGCCGAGATCTGAGAGGCAATGGCTCTCGAGGAGAACTTGACCGCATTGTAAGTGGCGTCTGCGGAAAACTCAGCATCTGCGGTAATCTTTGCGATATCCTGATGGGCACGAATGTTGGAAGGAGGTATAGTCTCCCTCAGTTGACGGAGCCATCTAAGGGAAGAGCGTGTAAAGAAGGAGGCCACCGTGGCCGCCCTAATTGCCCATGTGTCTGAGACATGAGCCCGGTGTAAAGCCAGTTCCGCCCTCTTCTCCTCAGGTTTGAGGGCCTCCTCCGCCTCCCCAGGGATGGCTGTTGAAGAAACCAAAGCCACGATCGGTTCGTCTACCTCGGGGGTGTTCAGGGAAGTGGAGAAACCCGGGGCCATGTTATATAGCCTCTTATCGTATCCGGAGGGGGCAGGGTAAGATGCCGATAGGGCCCATTGTTTATCAACCAGTTCCTCAAATATGTGTGGAACCGGGATCACCTCAGTCTCGGTGGGTGGGTGAGAGAAAATCAAATCCCCCTGTTTCTTTTGGGCCCCCGATGGCTGTGGTGTGGGGGAATCATCAAGGCAGGCTGTTTTCTTAGCCTTGAATAATAGAGACTTGAATAGTGGGGGATGGAAAAGGCCTGTAAAAACCGGTTGGTCCGGAGTAATGCCTTCGTCATCAGACATAACCCTTTCCAAGGGGTCCGCCTCAGAAGGATCCTGGGCATAGTGGTGTAAGGACTTCCCACCCTGTTCTGACCATTCACCTGGATTTAGACTCTCCCTCGGTTCCGGGGGGGTTCTAACACAAGGGGAGGGGGTGTCCTCATGTGGGTATTCTGACTGGTCAATGACACTCACTGATCTTCCTGAAGCAGAAGCGTAGTCGGGGAAAGATTGTTGGCTGTGATGTCTAGAACGCCGTAAGCCTGATGTTATGCCCTTTGCAATGGCCAACTCCATCCACTTCCTCATCTTTGCCGGGACTTCCGCCATCTCATCCTCCTCCTCCTCCTCCTCCCGTAAGCCTGCAGCGGTAGGCGTGAAGGTAGCTTCAGATGTTCTGCGAGGAGGTGGACCTGACGATGTACCATGCTGAGGAGAGCCACGCCTTGAGTGGACTGACAGATCAAGGACTGGGGCCACTGGACTAGGAGGTCTGGCGGGATTCACGTTCACCAGAGCAACCGAGTGCTCAACTTCTCTGGTTCGCTTGCAAACTTGTTTTTCAAGGGCCTGGTGCCTTCTGAGGGCATCTTTCTCGGCTGCTTTGGAAGGTCTACCTGGGTCAGCAGATTTGTCCCTGGGTCTAGTAGAGGAAGATCTGGCACTGTGACCATTGGCCATACTGGTACAAGAAAAAAAAGAAGAAAGCGCAAGCCCAGAATCTGTGGTGGGAGACTGTCCCTTAACGGAGACCCCAGGGATCTTCTCACTTAGCAGCCTGCAGACTGTGAACACAAGAAAAAACCCAGGTAGTAATTTGTTGGAATGTTGAGTGAGCCTCAGGCCGCAATTCCAGAAAAGGATAACCTTGAAGAATCTCTTACCCTGGCCCCCAGTAAGGGAAACCGAAGGTGACAGCAAAATAGACTTCAATACAGAGTTAGATAACTACAAATTGAGATAGAGGGCCGCTGCTGAGGCCCCCAGCAAGGGAAACCTAAATCAGAGGGGAAACCCCCTGGGTTTGTCCTGGCCCCCAGCAAGGGAAACCTACAGGACAGAGTAATATGTATTTATTTATAGTAATAAACCACAATAATTCTTATTATTATATCTCTATATATGTCTTTTCCTTTTCTTTTTTTTTAATATAAACGTAAATATATTTATTTAAATCAGTCAAAGAATAAACAAGCCAGTCCCAATCCGGGAAACTTAAACAAATATAAACTCAAGTAATCAGCACAATTCAGGGGTATTGTGCCCCCCCCATGGCCCCCAGCAAGGGAAACCGGCTGGGTAATTAAGGCCAGGATTCCAATATGAGCAGAGACCGCTGCCACGCGGTTAAAAATGGCACCCGCGGTTTCCGATAGTGAAACCGAAACCGCAAGTGAAACCTTGTCCAGTGCGACTCAAAGGAAAAGAAAAAAGACAGTAGAAAGGCTCCGTTGCGGCTCCGGACCTCGCCCCGAAAGCCGCGATCATAAAAAAAACCCGCCGATCAATAGATCGGAAAGATAAGCCTCGCGGCAGCCTCCGCTAAGCATTGCGAGGCTTCCTAGTAAGAAAAACAAAAGACTAGGGAAAACCAAGGCTGGGAACTAAAGGCGATTGCCCTCCTAGTGGGAGGGAAAAAGGCAAACCTGAGACTTTCCTTTCCTTCTTTTCCTTGCAAAAGTCCCTGTTCCGGCCAGCTGAAGAAAAACACCCAGCTATCTGTAACAGAGGCTGAGCTGAAACTGGGGGCGCAAGGAGGAGCATCGAGGAGGAGGAGGCGCGTCCTACTAATTAGTTTAGCCCAGGAGACTGAGCACCTCCCACTTCTGGATGCTCGGAACAGCTCATAGGAGAAAGTCTTAATACTGTACCCACAATGAAGTTGAGACAGTAATAGTCTTTAATCTTGCTTATCTTGCTTGGCAACATTGTGCTTCCTTTTTGTAATGTTTACAGTTGCATATAAGTTTAATTATTACATGGCTGAAAATAATAAGAAACAGATTGTCTAATCTAAATTATCTTTCATTAATCCATGAATATTGTAGAATGGTACATATATGCACACATATTTATTGAAAACGTATAGTAATTTTGCATCAGCACAGAGCCAGACTTTTCATGTAAATAACTTTTGTACAGATTAGTTTGTAATCTGGGCTTGCACATGAGGAACAAGAAGCATGATAATAGAATAATTTCATTAGAAGAACCCCAAATGAGTCAAATTGTTCCAGCAGCCAATTTATTAGATAAGGGAGTGCAGTTCATTTCCAAATTGTTTAAGTAATTTTGCCAGAGATACTGATTTTGACTGAAAACATCCTTAAGTGAAAATTCAAATCCTGCATTTGGAACCAATTGATTTAATTTCTGTATTGCTTAGCTTTTTTCAATTTTACATTAACTTTATTTATAAAAACATTTATTAGAGATGCCCTTCATTCTTGTAGGTTCCAGGTTAATGTGCAAATGCAATTTAAACAGGAAGTAAAGGTCACTTTTTAAAAATCCGAATCATTCTGGGAACAAATTTACTGAATATGAATAAATAAAATAGGATTAGAAAGCTTCTACCTATTTTGCTTGTAGCTGGGCAGAACTTTTTGCATCTATTCAGTGATAAATAACACTGGAATTATTTGGAGACTCGCTGCAGGAATTGCCATATTTCAGAGCTTTAAAAACTTGATATACATAGGTAGTCATAGACTTACAACCATTCATTAAGTGACTATTTGAAGTTACAACAGTATTGAAAAAATTACTTATGACCGTTTTTCTCACTTATGTTGGTTGCAGTTTAATAGAAATTCCGTTGTGAATCAATTGTGCTGAACATAGATTGACCTAGGCCTGTAGCCTGATTTACATACAGATGGTCCTTAATTAACAACCATTCACTCAGTAACCATTCAGAGTGAATTTTTAAATAACTTTATTAAGTTTTTTGAAAGTAAACAATAAGCACTAACGAGAAGCTGTTTCAAATCTCCATTTGATCATGGAGTCGAGTCTATTTTTCGGACTCCTCACTGCTTCTCCCCTCCTCTCAGATAAGGTCTCTTTGAAAGAGTTTCTAGAAAAAACCTGGATGTTTATGTAATATTAAATAAATGATGCTGATAAACCATACTTTATAAACCATAATGACTGGGTTCACATAGTATGCAAAATACATTGTGGATCAATGAAGTATGCCAGGAAGGTCTCTGAGCTTTTCTTTCTCTTCTGCCTGTCAGACATAAAGTATATTTTTTTCTTTGTGTCTCATAAAAAATAGGGCCTTTACACTCCTCTATTTCAAGTTAGTTATGACTCTGAACAAGATTTTTCGTGGTATGAAAGTCTGCTTAAATTATAGAGGAAAGACTTGTGAGAAGTTTATGTCTGTGTATTATCTATAATCTGACAACTGGGAGTTAGAAAGATGTGATTTGGGGCTGAGGTAAATGGGTGATTGCTAAAAGCATTCGTAAGCTTTCTTATCCCTGCAGTTAATTAAAAGGTTACACTGATATGTAAAGCTGCAAATTTTTTTATCAACTGCTTCAAAAGAGGATTTGGAAATCTACTTTCCAATAACTAGTAGCTTAAAGGACAGTGAATCTTGATTAAACAAATATATGGAGGCTAGATCTATCTAACGATGATGTTTGGAAACTTCATGTCTTGAAATAATAGGTTGGGTATCTTCAGTTTGAAGAAGCTATTTGGATAAGCAGCAAAAGGTTTCAAACCAAAAGAAAAAGAAGTTCAGTTGCCATGACTCAACTTCCAAAGACAAGTAGGGTTGGGGCTGATCCCATGTTTGTCCTTATTTTGGACAAAGATCAGTATAGAACAAAACAGTTAGCAAACTGAAAGTAAAAAAAGGAAGACCAAACATAAGACCCAGATTAAAAATATATTGTCACTATTGTTACCAATAGTAAGGTATGTTCCTATGGTATTATTTATTTATTTATTTATTTGGCCGTGTGGTTAGACATGCAAGGATTCTGTATAGAAGCACTCAGACAAATTCCTTGTATGTCTAACCACACTTGTCCAAATAAATAAATAATAAATAAATAAATAATAGAAACATACCTTGCAGTGGTATCAGTAGTAACAATATATTTTTATTATTATTTATTTTATTTATTAATTCGACTTATATGCCGCCCCCTCTCCCAAAGGACTCGGGGCGTCTCACAACTAAAATACAGTACAACAATAAATTACTTAAAAATTATATTAAGCAAGTTATAAGCCGAATAAGCAATTAAAACCCCCAAGTTAAAAGGAAAACCCTAAGAGTCAACATAGCCCAGAATGTAAAAACAGCCAGGTTTTTAACTCGTGGCGGAAGGTGCGGAGATCGGGAGCCAACCGAGCTCCAGCGAAGAAGATTCCATAGAGCGGGGGCCGCCACAGAATAGGCCCTCCCCCGGGTTCCTGCCAAGTGACATTGAGTCGCAGACGGCACCCTGAGGAGACCCCGTCTGTGCGCCCGTACAGGGTGGTTGGTACTTGATGCTGGGAGGAGTCGTTCTCGTAAATATCCTGGACCCATGCCATGCAGGACTTTGAATGTTAAAACCAGCACCTTGAACCTCACCTGGAGGGCAACCGGAAGCCAATGCAGGCCACGCAGGAGGGGTGTGTCTATGTCTTATGTTCTAGGTCTAGGATCAAAAAACAATGTTATCTAAAATGAAGGCATACAGCTAAAATTCTTAGGAGGTTAAAATAAATTAGAATAAAGCAACATATATCTATCTATACTTACTTAGTATTGTTTAAAAGTTAGGCATGATTATACCATACAGTACTGAGGGATGGTCATCTCAGCTTGAATCTTGTCTTACTAGCAGCATAACAGAATTTGGCTATATCCAGAGAGGTAGAAAATATCAAAACAACTTAGATATTTTACCAGATAAGGGGAAATAAAATGGATTATAATATCTGTATAAAAGCAGCAGTACAGTAAAATGTGAGTAATACATTTTATGGTGCCTGTAACACATGGACATAATCAAGCAGCATATAGTATTGTTTTTTTATATCTGCCTTTCAAAATGGCTGCCAGCATTAAAGACTTTCTCAACTTGGATATATAATATTGTTTGAGTATTTTGCCAGTTTAAACATATAAGATTGGCTGCTCAGGAAAGCATTCTTTGGCAGTAGAGCCTGGTCTTGTATTTTCACATTCAGAATGTGTTAAAGGGTCTCCTGGCTTGTTCATGTCCCAAAGAAATAAAAACCTCTTGTGAAAAGCCATAAAATTGCAATTTAGCAAGGAGATATCACTTCCATCTAAGCACTAAAAATTGTCTACAAATGTCAGGGAGGTCAAACCTATGGGGAAAAAATTAACTTCAGGCATTATGTGAAGAAAATCAGCCAGTTTTTTTATCTCAATCTTAATTGATCCCATTTTGCAGTGGAGCATAGCATTAGAGACAGCATGGTACTTGGAGGATATTTCTTAAGAATTTGGATTATCCAATTTCTAATTCTGATTAATTGTCATAATACAAGAACTGTGTCCATACTTGGCTGTAAATAGCTGTAGGAAAAAAAAGAGGCTGACACAAAAAAGGCATCTCTTGATCTGTAACAAGTTTCAATTGCTAAAACTGATCTGTGGGATAACAAGTTACATAATCTAGATGTGTGTTCTTCTGACCTAAAGCCTGAAGACAATTCCAAGATACAATACCTGAAAACTTTAGCTTGTTTTTTATGTCCATTTATTTGTTACATATGGATTCAAGGGTGCTTAGCAAATACTAATATTTTTGTCTTTTCATATTTTATTGTGAATTCATCATCTGTGCAATGTGTGTCAAATGATTTTAGTGCACATTTTAAGCTAACTGGAGTCTAGAAATAGGACCTGCATAATCCATATAAAGTAGCAATGGGATGTATCTATGTGCCAGCTCTGGTATAAAAAAATCAGGAGTGTTCTGACAGGTCATTAGAGAATTTAAATATAGATTCAATAATGCAGCCCCAACTCCTCACTGAGGGAACTGTTTTTGAGATGGTCTTGTGAAGTAAATCAAATTTTGACACAATTTGTATAACAGTAGTAATAGCCATTTATTGTGGATTTACTGAGTTTGCCCCACAGTTGACTAAATATTTATTGTAGAAAACTTTAATCTGAATTTAGGTCTAGGACAAAAATGACAATCCTCCTGTCATCCAGGATATTTGTCATAATCTGGATGACAGGAGGACACCATTCTGGTCTCGGTAATCGTTCAACTGTATTTAGTACTATTGACCATAATATTTTTGGACCATCTGCAAGGGTTTGGAGTGAGTATATTTCAGTGGTTTTGTTGCTTCTTGAGTGGACTGTTCTCTGTGGGGAATGGGGAGGTCACCCCTGTGGAACTCCTATGTGAAATTGCCGAGAGAGGTCAGCTGGGATTTGAAATGTATTATCCTCAGTGCATAACAATGTTCAGCTTTACATCTCTACCAGGCCAAGCTGGAGAAACAGTATAAACTATGAAAACCAAAGCTGTTGGGACCTGATAAGATAAAAAAGGCTGAGGTTGAATCCTAGCCTCACAGAGTAGTTTGTCCGGTAGGGTTGTCAGCTCCAGTTATAACTGTGAATGGGATGGCATTTCCTTTGAAGGAGCAAATTTGTGATTTGAGGAGGTCCCCCCACTCCCATGGCCACTGTGTCAGGGCTCCAACAAATCCACTCTCATTCAAAGCAAAAGTCTTTAGCCGCATCTCAGAAAAAGTAAATTGGTTTATTAGAAATTGCCATGTTGACATGTGACTGGGTGCAGCCGATACTAAATCACATCATACATTTCCCCCTTGACCTTGGTCTTTCCCCCACCCCCGGATGTGTCTTCTCCAATAGTCATCAGTCTCCAAGAGTCATCCATCATGCTCTCCAATAACCTTCTTGTGCTCCAACAACTTTGGGCTGCCGAGTTGATTATCTAGGCATTTCAAGAATGCCTTGTTTTTCCCCACTCCCTTTTTCTGGCAGCTAAAAAGACCAAAGGAGTATCTTTTTCGTTGACACACTGCTAGATAGGCAGGCAGAGGCAATGACCAGGGAACCTTTGCCCAGCTTCAGTTATTGTACCACCTGCAACTTACTTGGAATGGGAGCCCCTGGCAAACTGTGACTATAGAAAGAAGGTCTTTAGTAACTTGTGATGACCCGGGGCCTGGCACAAAAATAACAAAGTCACCAAAGTAGATAAATTTGCTCCAACTTGGCCCACAATGTCCAATTATCCTTGGCAGGAGATCAAACTCTTCCAAAAACAGTCTACAAAGGGAAGAAATACAGTCCGAACCCAAAATACAGATAAAGTAGAGATAAAAAAAACCAACACAAACTATGCTGAAGTAATTAACACGACAGACCAGGATAATAACTTGCAGACTTCCAAAAGAAAACGAGGCACACACAGTTGGGAGGATGCCAAAACCCAGATAAGCCTCGACAAAGATAATGCATGCTTTGCTTCCAGCAACTTTGCTATGTGCAGTTTGCCCTTTTAAACAGTCTTCCCAGATGCAGCCCATGAAGGGGATCAGGGTCCTTTCCTCCCCGTAAACCACGTTGCTCCCTTATCTGTTCCTCCCTGCGGGCCCTAGGATAAATAAGGGATGGGTCTTTCTCTGAATGCCCAGCCGGCTTGTGCCCTTCCCCAGTTTTCTCCATAGCCACCGGAACCACACTCCCACCCCCTGTCAGCTGATCCACCTCTCCCTTGGAATCAGAGTCCAACTGGGGCATGACACAACTCATCAAGAACCTACGGTTTTAAATGCTTTATTTATTTGCTTATTTTTTAAACAATTAGCTGTTTATCTTACCACAGGGTAAATGTAGGCAGCTTACAATATTAAAAATATAAAATTATACAAATAAAATACTACAAAAATATAATACACAACCCTAGCTAAAATGAGGAAGGAGGGAGTGGGGTAAGCAGTAGGGAAAAGTGTGATGACCTGGGGCGTGGCACAAAGGCAACATAGTCAGATAATCAATAGGAGCCCCTTTATTAGCTCCAACTTTGCCCCCAATGTCCTGGTTACCTTCTGGACTGGAGAAAATCTCTCCTAGGAACAGCTTTTGGCTGCAGAGAATCAAGTCCAAAACATGGTCAACAAAAACTGTAACTATAAATCCAATCAAGGCAAGATGAGGTAATTAGTCCGACAGAGCAAGAGAAGGAATTCCAGATGTGAAAGAACGACAGTAATTCAACACGGTTAGGAGGATGCTAGGAACGCAGAAACCAAAGTCAACACAAGATAAGCTCACGTTTGTTCCCAGCAGACACCGCACTCAGCTTGCATGTCTTTTAAACTGTCATTCTCAGGTGTGGCTAATGAAGGGAATCAGGGCCCTTTCCTCCCCCATAAGCCACGCAACCCACATTACTCTCTCCTTTGTTAGGATGAAGAGGGGGTGGGCGTGGGACTTCCTCTGAACACCGTCTCCCTTCTTCTACCTCTCTCCTGCTCTGCCCAGCCGTACTTTGCCCTTCCCCAGTTTCCTCTACAGCCAACAGAGCCACACTCCCACTCTCTGTCAGCTGTTTGTCTTCTTCCTCGAACACAGACTCTGACAGGGGCATGACAGGTGGGATCTTTTATTAATCAACTATCCCCATAGTGAAGCTCCCCCCCTTTGGAACCCTGAACCAACTGGCAGGGCCAGGTCTTTAAGCTCTTGCAGAAGATCAGGAAGATAGGAGCCAACCTCAGACAAGATGTTCCAAAGGGCAGGAGCAATAGCAGAGAAGGATTCCTGGACCCTACCAGCCGGAATACTGTGGCTGATGGCAGCTTAACATACCTCCTCTGCCAGCACAAGTGGGGAAGGCAATCCCAGTGGGAAGAGAAGGTCCTCAAATAGCCTGGGCCCATGCCATGAAGGGCTTTATAAAGATGATTACCAACACCTTGAATTGCACCCGGAATCAAACTAGCAGCTAGTGCAGCTCAGAGAGCAATGGTGATACATGGGCCACCCTTGGGACCTTGAAAACCGCTGCACTCTGCACAGCTCTATCTTCTGAATGTTCTTCAAGAGTAGCCTCATATAGAGTATATTGCAATAGTCCAAATGTGAGATGACTAGGGCTTGAATGACTGAGTGCAGGGACTCCTGATCCAGGAAAGGTCACAACTGGTGTGCAACTATGAAATTGGCCAAGGCTGCCTTGCTGTAACTACGACCTGCTTCTTGAATGGGAGTTGCGAGTCCAGGAGAATCCCCAAGCTGCGGAACAGATCTGTCTGTGGCAGTGCCACCCACCCAGAACTAAAGATGTCAAAGACCCAGATCTTATGACTATTATTTATGTAATATTAATTATTGTATTATAAGTGATGTTTGTATTTTGTTATTTAGGTCTTTTTGCCATGAATAAAACTTAAGGAAGAAAAAAAACTTTTCCATAGTAAGAGAAGGTTTCATCTGTGTTATCTTATTCTGTTGAGGTTTCTGTTTTTAATATTGCTTCATTGTTTTTGTTGTTTTAAACTGCTGAAATAAATACCTTGCAACTGTGATTAATCTGGAATAAAATAAGTCAAAATTGTTCTCTTTTGCTTTTTCTTAAATTCTTATATTTCAGAATTTATCTCCTAATATTTTGGTAATTAATATGAATAGAAGCTTTTTGTCATTTGCATTTCATCTTTAACAGAAATGCAAAATGTTTATGAAAAATATGGAATATAAAACATGGAACTTATCTATCTTTTAAATAATCAGCTCAGTTCATAATGAGCAATTGCTAATTTGTAGCATCTTCTGTCCTACTAAAAATAATGCCATGACCACTCCTCTTTACATTTAATTTGACATTTCTAATTACAGCTATTGTGGATGATGAACGGCTTTCAGCAGAGGAGATGGATGAGAGGAGACGTCAGAATATTGCTTATGAATACTTATGCCATCTAGAAGAAGCAAAAAGGTAATCATTTAAATAATATTGGGAAAGTTCTATTGTAGAGTTTTGAGAAAATGTTGGATACTGGCAGTACATCTCATTTTACAGAAATGTTAAAACAGTTAATATTAAGTAAAACATTGTGGCTAGGAAGCCAACAGAAATAGATGCATTTCTAAGAAAATACCTAAAACATGTCAGTTTTTGGTTTGGCTATCCCAGAGGGAGGATAGATCTCACCATATAAAGGAGGAAATAAAGACTTGATTACTTTGGGTAATGGGAGAATGACAACAATCTTAGAGTAATCTAGTTTAAGGTTGTCACTGCTGTTCCCCTTGTCTGCTCTGGCCAAAAACAACTACCTGCTACGAGGCTGAGCAAAAAACTGGGGCGTTGGGGTGGAGTTCCAGGAGGAGGAGCGTCCCAGTAAGATTGTAGCCCAGCCTGCTTCACGAGAGACCGAGCACCTCCCACTTCTGGATGCTCTTCGCAGCTCATGGAGAATGGGCGTATCAGGTAAGTACCAACGCCCTATCTTAGAGTAATCTAGTTTAAGGTTGTCACTGCTGTTCCCCTTGTCTGCAGACACTAGAAGTGAATTAGAAACAAATGTATTTTTTTCCATCCTCCTTGTGCTAGATAAGAAAATCAAATTATTTTATGGGAGATTAAGATTAAGATGGAGAAAAACTAAGCCTTTTAATTAAACAGTTCTTAATTATAGAAGTATACTTCAGTAATTGTATTCTTGACTCTTCCCCTTCTTAGAGTATATACTTCAGAACACTATTCAAAAACTAATGTGATTCTCAGTCCAAAGAAAGTTCTACATCTTAACCTCATATTGTGTATTGCTTTTAATATAACATTGTTCGTTTTCTTCTGATTTCTTTAAACTTTGGTCAATATTTTAATGCTCTAGTTAATTGAGATTTTGACCTCTATCTCCAAATTTCAATAGGTTACAGTGTGCTGGTGATTTATTTACATACTTAAACTACAGCTGTGTTAAGTCATTCAGATGGGTGCTAATATTTGTGGTGACTCTGCAAGTGAAATGCTGCTATTTGAAGCTCCGAGTCTGTGGTATCCTCTTGAAGGTTTGATCTGGCCATTTTGAAGGCCTTCCCACTTCCCAGTTATATGTGTGTGGGCAAAGAAGTGGGCAGACAGTGTGGGCAAATAAGATACTTCGATCACTGAATAAATGGTTCTGCTGTAAATAAAATGTTCTTGTGAATGATTTGCCCTGCTCTGTTATTTGCCATAGACCTATGCCAGGTGCAGAATTTTAATTGATAATTAGGGCTATGCTCTGGCTTATAAAACCTGGACCTGCAGCATGATGTAGGAATTCAAAGTTGTTTTAGATTCCCTTGAAGTGGGCTGATGTCTCTAATTGGCTCTATTTTCAATTCAATTTTTTTTTGCTAAGCTTTTCCCCTAACATGTACTTTTAATACTCTACAGATCTGTTGTCAAATCATATCACATTGTGCAGGCCCAGTTACAGTTTTTGAACAGGTAGTGAAACTATGACAGAGAGAAAGAATTGAATGTATTTGGCTTCTATTACAACTGCACACAATTTTCATTTACAGTCTTCTTGTTTGAATTTATGTGAGATTGTACTCCTTTTGTGAATGACTAAGTGATTTATTTTTGAACCTTCTTTTAGTTTGCTTATAAAATGATCTATGCCTCTTTTTCATATTAATTCTCTTTGCAACATGCAAATATTTTAATGTTTAATATTTTTAAGGACAGTATTTCAGTTTTAATACTATTTACACATAGTTCCCTTTTTCATGTTCTCATAAAATATTTCTTAATTTGTTTTGCTGCAAACTTGTAAAATATTTTATTTACAGCTATCTATATTTCTGTCCTTTGGCTTTATAAGAATATTACTTTTCCCCATTTCATTTTGGTCTTTCTAATAAAGGTGAATGTTTGATGGTGATCAAGGATAGGAAGCCTCTGTTAGATTCCAGTTGCAAAGGAATACTGGAAGTTTGAGACTGCTGTGAAAGTGATCTAAGCAGATTATTAGGGTCAGAAGGCAAAACTAAATCCACATTCATATATGGAATTTGGATACTCTTCATTTCTTCATAATGATACATGTTTCCTGCAATGTTTTTATTCTGATTATTAAAACAAATTAAAGGTACCCTTAGGCATATTTTTCTCATACATAAGTATTAGAACTCTGTTTTTCTGAGTTCATGCTCCAGAATTAGAATGAGTCAGAACATTCTATCCTAAATCCAATGCAAGGTGGGATTGGCTACTTCCAGAGCTATAAATTTGGTAATTATGTGGGTTGGATAGTCCTTTCATAGCTTCTCTGATAATTTATCAACTATTTTTTCAAGTTCAGGACATTCTGTACTTAAAAGATCCATTTATAAATGTTTTTCAAAATTACTTTCAAGTAATAATGGATATCTCATAGCTTCTCTTGGTGATTCATTCTAGGGCCAAGCTGCTCTTAAACTTGAGTTCTTTCTAACTTCACTTACTGTGTGGTAGGTCATTTACTATTCCACTCAGAATTTGTTTTGAAGGCCTTTTGGAACAGAAGTAGCAGATCTGAAACCAGTATTCAGGTAACATCTTATTAGAGAGATATTGCTGCAGATTGTCATGCTTGTTTTAAAAAAAGCTGACATGACTATATAATTCAAGATGCCATAGTTAATAAGTTGAGGTGGGTGTATATTGAGTGCTTTCTAAAATTACTGTTTGCATACTTCCTGGGTTGTAGGTTTAGTAAGCTAAAATATGTGCTATAAACTTGTAAGAGTTGTTTCAGTTAATTATGTTTCTGTAAACAGTGGTTTCTGCTCAAAGTGATAGTCATTAAAGGAATGGAATTGCATTTAAGTGTGGCAAGCAGTTTATCTCCAAGTGGATAAGTATCAGATTGTACCTTAAAACACATTTATTTTTGTTTAGCTTGAAAAAAAGTGGGCAGAAGGCATAACATAAATCAAAAATTGGTATTTCTATACTGTTCTTAATTTAATCTTGAAACTTAATTTTAGAAGCTATTGCAAATAGCTGTGAAGAGATATTTAAAATAATAAGAAAAATTAAATGTTCATGTATCTGTAATGGCACACTTGTTAGAATGCAGTATTGCAGGCTAACTCTGCCCACAGCCAGTTCAGTCCTGACTGACTCAAGGTTGACTTAGCCTTCTATCCTTCTGAGGTTGGTAAAATGAAGACCCAGATTGTTGTGGGCAATATGCTGATGTAATTTGCTCAGAGAGTGCTATAACACACTATGGAGTGATATATATATAACGCTATTGCTATTGCTATCTCATTAGGTATAATAATCCAGTTTAGTTTTTACAAGCATTAAAGAGTTAACATTTTCTTTAAATATAAAAGCATGGAATAAATGTGTAATTTATTAGTTAAGAAAGTATATCTTATGTTCTTGCTGTATTACAGACTTGTTTTTGATTTGCTTTAAATTGAAATTAATTGTACAGCTTGCACTATAGTTATCTTTCTACTATATGTGAATCATTATCTTGGATGATGGTGAAAAGAAAAAACTGCTTTTCACTAATGCAGCCCTCTCCCTCTGCTTTCTCCATTGTGTGGCTGCGAGAGTCCAGGCAAGGGTTAATTCCGCTTGGAAAAAATGGACTTTCAGTTTGTGATTTTTAAATACAAATATTGTTAACCACTTGATTCTCAAACTTCTTAACGTTATGATTAGTTTCAGAATGGTATTGGGGAAATAAGAAGAGGAAGATGTGTTGGATATGTTCACTGCCTTAAGGTATTTGTAAAAATAATAAAAGCAAGAAACACATAAATATATAAACAAAAATTCCCAAAGACTTTCAGCTCAGGCAAGATGAATGTCACCAATGATGTCATTTATTTCCATGGGTATTATGTGAAGTATATCATCTTAGCTTGCATTATTCTTACATAGATCTTATTATAAAAACCAGGGTTCTGGTGTTCAGAAAAGGAAGTATCTTCTAAATAACTTTTTATTAGATCATTGCTAGAAAATTCTTTTTAAATCCAGCACTTGAGGGAGAGATACAATAAGGGTAGGTTCAAATGTAGTACATTTAAAAAATACAGGTGTATAATTTTGGTTTATTTTCTGCTTATTCTTTCATTTCCAAAAAGCAGTTATTAGTTGGTTGCTTATTAAAACAAGTTAAATAACTTAGCATAGATATTGGCAACATCTGATTTCTACTTCCACAACCCAAGTCATTAATACATATGGAACTTTTAAAGATTGACTTGGTGTTAACTTAAAAGCAGCTCACACTAAATGCTGGTAAGCAATTTAATGTTAACAGTGAAGTTCAACAATTTAAATTTTATTACAGACTTAACATCACAAATACAAATAATTAAGAAGTGCCACCCTATGAATCAGATCAGAGACCATATAATCTAGCATCCTTTTTCCCACAGTGGCCAAATATATTTTTCAGGAAGCTTACAAGCAGAGCATGAAAGCAACTGCCAAGGTTCCCATAGAATTAGTATTCATTATATTCTGCTTCTGAAATAGATGTTTTGTGAAGTTGTAGTGATGTTCAAGCCTTGATTGAAAAATAATGGGACTTTCTTAATATATAAGTGAATAACTCAGCAAGCATAGGGGTCTGTTTGTACAAATGATGATTATGCAATATAGCTCTTATTAAGGGAATAGCAAGTATGGATAAAAGTTCAGTGCAGAAAATTCATAAGTCTTCATGGCTAAATTTAAATTTTTTCCTGAAATAACTGAAATAGATATGAGGGACGTTGCTTGGGACAACTTAAAGATCTCCGTCTTTCTATGGCTAGGACTTCTGGCAATTATGTACCTAAAAATCTGATTGGGGAAGGTTTGATTGCCATGTCAGGTTATCCTGGAAGTCTGCTTTTAGTTTCTGTATTACTTCTAAAGCAACATTTTATGATGTTGCTAGAAGAAATGCTGTTCATTGACGGTAGAATACAATGCATCTTGTTTAAAATGCCAAATGAGAAAAATACCACACTTCAAATTAACCCATAAATAGTTTATATGAACATTAACAATTATTTGGAAAAACAAGTAGAAATGAAAGCAAACGTGAAGAGGAATAAACCAAACAAGGCCTAGCAACTAGGCAGTGAGGATACACTGAAGCATGTTGTTATATACAGGTAGTCCTTGACGTACAACAAATCATTTAGTGACCAAAGTTACAATGGCACTGAAAAAAGTGACTTAAGACCATTTTTCACACTTAGGACTGTTGCAACGTCCCCATGGTCATGTGATCAAATTTCAGATGCTTGGCAACTGACTCGTGTATAACCGGTGCAATGTTTGGAGGTCACGTGATCCTCTTTTGCGATCTTCTGACAAGCAAAGTCAAGGGGGAAGCCAGATTCACTTACCCGTGATTCACTTAACAACTGTGGCAAGAAAGGTCATAAAATGGGGCAAAATTCACTTAACAAATATTTCACTTAGCAACAGAAATTTTGGGCTCAGTTATGGTCATAAGTCAAGGACTACCTGTATCCCATTTCTTAAGGCTCTGATAAAATTTAATGTGCCTTGCCTCACTAAAAGCCACTGTGGACATGATTGCTGAGTCGAGAAAAGCCTTTTTAGCTTCTGCTTGTTGTTTTTTAAGTGATGCTTATAAAAACAAAAAAGCATATTTTTCTGTATTAGTTGCAGAAAACAGCTGCAGAGACCTCTTAGAACTCACCAAATAACCAGGTACAATATTTTTGGTCCCAATTCTTTCAGACTGCATATAGGGAGATTGTTTTATTGAATATTTTGTTTATAAAAGAATCAAGAATGTTAGGAAGAGCACCCAGTTTCCTTGGCTACCAGTTTTCTTTGTGGATAGATATTCCCTTGATTTGAAATATCAGTTAAAGAAAAGTGGTGTGAACTAGGACTGAATCTTCTTCTTTAAAAGATGGAAATATTGTGTCCTATCCTACCAATCTGTGCCCCATATAATTTAGAGAAATGATAATTAACAAAGAAGCCAGGTTCTTTGCTTGAAATATAATTTTATTTTAAATAAATATAGCATCTTTACATTCTTTTACCTTCAAAAAATCAAAAGGAAATCTTGAATAGTGCAAAATATCAACTTCTAATTTCTTTTTTATAAGATTGTCTTACCCCTCACATTGAATTTATCTTTATAACCTAACTATAGAGCCTTGGTGGTACAGGCTGTTAAACACCTAGCACTTAGTTCCAGCTGCCTGCAATTAGTGCAGGCTCGAATCCCACCAGGCTCAAGGTTGACTCAGCCTTCCATCCTCTCTGGGTAGGTAAATTGAGGACCCAAGATTGTTGGGGGCAATAAGCTGACTTGGTAAAAATGCCGCTTTGAGGGGGGCCAAAAAAAGCCCTAGTAATAAGCAGGCATATACAATAGACTGAAGGCTATTGCTGAGCACATTGGGTTGTGCTCCAAAGATTGTAAGCCGCCCTGAGTCTCTGGAGAAGGGCGGCATATAAATGTAAATTAAAAAAAAACCTATGACATGAAGAGCTTCATGTACAATTTTTAAATGACTTTCTTTTCGGTCCTAACCCAAAGGAACTGTGGCTTAAAGTCGCTAATGGTTTCAATTTTGAAATAGCACTTTCCTGCTTGTCTCAAGATATTTTTTTTTGTGGACATGATTTGGCACATTTTGTGGCTAGGACCTGTCAAGCTTCCTCTGGGATACAGCATTGTGACATACCCGTTCCCTTGCCTTTGCTAGGATCTCTTCTCCCTGGACATTTTGTCTTGGCTTGCAGGAGAAAGTGGACAGGTTGCTTCCATAGAGGCAGAATATATTCTTAAGTCTGATGTGATATCCATATACAAAGATAAATGTGAGGTTAACACTCTTGTAAAAGAGCAATTTGACAGCTAAATAATTCTGCTGTTCAGAACACCTGCCTGCATTCATTCCATTCTTCCCCATCACACATCACAGAAAATGATTTGGGTTGGACTTCTGATCAGCAGCTGACACTTCGTGGGAAGGGAAAAAAGGAAAAAAATCTATGGCTTACATTTTTTTGTCCTGCATCAAAACTGCAAGAACAGCACCACTTGCTGGTTTTGTTACTGGGATTTAATGGAATCTGGCAATGAGAGCAGCGCAAAGTTGTTATGCTTTTCTGTCTCTTCACAAACTGGAGGAAAGACTCATAGGACCCCATAGGGCATAGGCATTCCTGGATGGGTGGTTGCTGCCATGTCCTTTGCTTAGAAATGTGACCAACCGAAAATGGGTGTGGTAGGAACCGAAAATTAATCATAATTAGTTAATTTATGTTTTAAGTGGATTTCCTGAAAAGCTTTGGTGACTGTTACCGTAGCCTTTCAATAGGCAAGTCCTCCCATGACAGCTACCTTTGGGAGACATATTCTTAATATTTCAAATATAATCATTGTTCCCATAAAGTTTATGCATCATTGGCTTGCAAAGATTGATAAAATTTGAAAACTATATTATATTTGTGATACATTTGTCGCTTAGTACAATAAGGGAGTGTTGAATATCCATGTAATTTTAATTTAACTTTTAACTTTTTAATTATTTTCTCCTTTAACTCTAGGTCGAGAACATAACTAATATTCCTTTCTCCTCCTATTTTTCCCACAACAACCCTGTAAGGTCAATTGGGCTATGAGAGAGATACTGACCTATTGTTGAAGTCAGCCATTGTGGAGTTTTAGTTTTACTGGCAGACAATTGCACTGAACTCTTCTAATCAAGAGAAACTATTTGAAGTTTTAAAGAAATGTTCTTGGCAGAGATTGGCAACCTAATCTACTTTGGACCTTTGGGTTGATTTTCCTTTCCAGTTTTTAAAGAAGGGAGAGAAAAATGCCAACTTTGCAGACATGACAGGGAAATTTATTTATTAAATTTATATGCCTCCCATCTCATTGTCAGGAGACTTTGGGTAGCTTACAATAAACATCTTTTCTTTCTTCAAATGCATACTGTATGGTATGGTGAAAGCATTTGCTGCACAGTTAATTTAAAATAGTTTTTCTTACCCTGGTATCATCCAGTTGTCTCTGAAATAAAGCTGTGTATATAATACAACACTAACCAACTAAGAATTTTGAATCTGTGATCCCAATAGATCTGGAGGACCCCAGGTCAGACAAGAAAATGTTTAGATGAAAACAACCATAAGAGGTTATAACACCAGTTGGAAGAAATTCAGGGCATGTGCGTGTGAATGAAGTGCCACATCATTTCCTTATCAGCTGTTTGAGCTCATGCTGTACTAAATAGTTCTTAACTTTTTGGTTCAACTATTATCACTATTTATTGGAAAGGAATTGTTCTGAAATCTTAGAGAAATTCTGATCCAGGGAGCAGAGTTCTTGCAGGATATATGAGCATCCTGATTACCAGTGTACAGCTTCTCTAACCACTCACACTTCAGCTAAATTTCCACATTTCCAATGAGTTTTTCAGATTTGAAAAATTGGGCAGCCAGCAAAATTACAGAAAAATGAAGAGATGTGTAAAAGAAAAGCAGATGGAAGATGTTTTGAAATAAAAACCTAGATTTCAAAATGTCTATTGTCCAAGGACACAAACAGAATGGTAAGTAAAATAGAAACAAGTGGGGCAGTGACTAAAATAAGTAATTCATCCTATAACTAACTCTGTTTTAACACGATCTGCTTAAATGGTCATAGATGGAGTTAGTGTCATACAAACCCTGTAATACAGTCAGCAAAAGGAAGAGAAGTAGAAGTAGAAGAACTGAAGCCTCTTTTCCAAGGAAAGATAATGTATGGGAAGTTGTAAGAGAGATTTGAGATTAGAATACAGAAAAAGATTGTGGGTTTTTTTCGCACAGTTATGAATGCAAGTTTGCAATCTGACGAGGGATGAAGTGCTTTAAGGATGACTGCAAGAGAGGTTTAAAAGCTCTCTTTAACTTCTTGTTGCTTTTTTTTTAAATTGGAAGCTGCTTTGCATTATCTAATATTGGATGCATGGATTTGTTGCCTAGACTTGAATCTTATAAATAAAAATCATGCATGTTGCAGTAGTATACTTACATAGTTTTGAGTAGTTTTCCACCTGCATATTATATGCTAACTTTTTACAGAGCCTACAATAACGATGTGGCACTGTTGGGTCTTGATTCTTTGCTGTGACTATTTTAGAACTTCAACTGGAAGGCACACCACAATAAACCTGTAGCGTTTTTTTTCCTAGCCATTATGTTGGAAAAATTTTTGCAGATGTCTGTGTTGGGATAAGATTAGATAATATATGATGGGGAAAATATTTTTTTCTTTTTAGTGGTCCATTAGGCTGTGTTCAAGGTGACTGGGGTCTGTTTTGAACTATAATGATCTCCTCATCCTCCTGCTGACTGGATTACAAGGTTTGTATGACACTAACTCCATCTGTGATCCAGTTAAGCAGGTCATATTAATATAGAATTAGTTGTAGGATGAATTACTTATTTTAGTTACTTCTCCACCTTGCTTCTGTTTTGCCTACCATTCTGTTTGTGTCCTTTGACAATAGACTTTGATCTATTACTGTTAAATAAATATAGTTCTACATGTGATTTTTAAAAGGCAGAGTTCTGATTTCAGCATTTACTCCGGGTTCCTTAAGTTCAAAGTGGAATTACATGATTTATTAGTTAGCCAAGTAATTCACTGGGTAAAAGATAAGTATATTGAAGATACAGCTAGACAAGTACAGTTAGACACATATAAATGCTTGCTTAACTAGTGGCACAGCTAAATAAATCAACATGACATTCTCTCTCTCCTTCTCCCCCTCTCCCCTCCCTCCCTCCCCCCCCACACACATACACGTCACTCCCTTTCCCTTCCTCTCTGTGTCTCTCACACGCATACAATCACACACAGAAAGAGGGAGGGTGGGAAGAGACTTTTTCTGTGCCAGAATGTATCCTTGTAGCTAAATGGCTCTTTGGATACAGAGTACAAATTGATGCAGTTCATTGATTGCTAATAGCATCTTTTTAAAGTGTAGTTCACCTCTTGATCCTATATAATAATTCAATAATTTTGCATTTTTTCTTTCTTATCATGTGTGGTCAGGTGTGATAAACAAACAAAGTCTGCATCTTTGATGTCAACATTCGTCAACTTTTGAGATAAAAAGAAGGAAAATTATGATTTATCAGGCATTCATATATTGGCAGAAATGTGTGGTTTAAAAAATGGAATGGCAAAACCTCTAAAGCAATATATCTCAAAAAGTGGTACTAGATGGGGTACAAGTCCCCTTTGCAAATTGAGAAATAGCTCTTGAAAGAGGAAGGAGAGTGGATCAGATAGTCTTCAATTAATTGTATAAAGGAATGGGAACTGAGAATCTCAGCAAGATATCTCTTTGAGTCAAGGTTTGGAGTAGTCATAGTAAATAGTTAAAGTGTAAAAAGATTTGTGCTTAGAAACCATGATAAAGTACATCTGAAATAGATCTCTCATTACATGGAATTGTAGAATCATAGAATTGTGGAGTTGGAATGGACCACAAGCCTCATCTAATTCAATTATGCAGTGTGCAGGAAAATTAATTAAAAATCCTTGACAAGTGGCAAACTAACTTTTTAAAATTTCTAGAACCCACAACCTCTGTGAGCAAACTATTGCAGAGATCTTATCATCATAAATAGTTTGCTTAAATAAAATCAAGGTAGCTACAATTTCCTTCCATCATTTGTGATTCTAGTTTTTGTATCCATAGCAAATTGTTCCCAGCCACCTTTTGGATGGCACCCTTTTATGTTTCTTTGCAGTGATATCATGTCATTCCTTGGCTTCTTTTCTCCAGATTGAACCTTCCAAGTTTCTTCAGCTCCCCCTTGGGAGAGATTGTAAGGAAGGGAGAGTAGTCATAAACAGTCAAGAGACAGAGGGTGAGTCAGTTGTCAACTTATCTCATAAATAACAACTTACCCTAAGAGGGAAGAAACCTGGATGTCAGCCTTTTGAAACAGGCAGAGCAAGGATTCTTGGAATGCTTTGTATTGTTACAAGGTAAAAAACCCAGAATCTTGAAAATCTTCAGTTTCTCTCCAGTCTGTCTTTATTTCTTTCTGCTACTTTCCTCTTTCTGAGGACTAAGTAATTGTTTCTGAAATTCTCCTCCCCAGTTTGCTCATTGCTTTCCTATTCCAAAGGCCAGATCTACATTATTTTACGATACAGGAAAGGAAGATTTCAAATTGTTCAAAAATATCCAACCGTAATTAATTCACTATAAATGTAGGTAGTGTTTCTTTGATCTTGTCTTTGTTGTGTGAACTTGATATCTTTATAGGCTTCAAGAAGCTTTATCATTTTTGTTGCTTGCTTCTGAAGCTACCCTAATTTGCTAATATCCTTCTAGAAATGATATAAATTTCTCTTCAAGTGATCTACAGTAATAAGTATAGAGGATACAGATTTCATTTGTCTGTGATAATGCTTCTAATGCACCCCAGAAAAACAATAGTCATTTTAGGAGCTGTTTCACACTGTCTTAATCAGCTTATTATCAATTACTACAATCAACTCTTTGCACCAACATGCTTCAAAACCAACAATCCCCCATCTTACAAATATGCTACATATTTTTCCTCCTTTATATTTCTTACTAAAGAACACCTTGTTATTTTCAGCCATTTTCTTTAAAATCTTGTTTTGTCATGTTGGCTGCACCTCTGAATTTTATATTATCTTCAAATTTAATAAGCAGCCAATCAGTCACATTCTCCAGGTCATTAATAAAAATGTTGAGAAATATTGGCTCCAAGACAGATCTCTGTGGGATCTTACTATTAAATGGTCCCTACCTTGAGAACACACTAAGTGTTTTGACTTCTTAGAGTACCAAGTTTGTTATTTCAACTATAGAAAAACTCAAACAGCACTTCTACTACAATAATGTCCTATACCTGATGCAATATTTGTAAATTATATTAAAGCAACCGCTGTGCAAATGCATGTATATAAGTGTTCACAGACTTTGAATATAAATATTAGGTAGCCATTATAATAAATTCAATATAAATGAATATAGTTTAGAAATGCAATTAGGTCAGCAAAGTGTAATTTTTCAAAGTCTAACTAGATCACTGGACAGAAATGTAATTTTGTAAAAAAAAGATCTGTCGTCATGGAGTTTTTTTCTATGAAAATTTTATAATCAGTTTAGAACAACAAAACTGTTGAAGTATACTGTACATTAGTGACACATTATAAAAACTTTAGGAACAGTTAGTAATTTTAAAAAGGGAATTGTTAATATTTTAAGTACATTAAATATTACAGCTTTGAAGTGTGTGTGGAGGGAGAGAGACAGAGAGAGAGAGAGAGAGATACTGATTGATATAGATTTTGGGGCAACAATGTAGAAGCATTCTTCAATGGTCTTTCTTCTGTTTCTGTTATTGTTATTGGTTTTAGTTCCTAGCTTACAGCCCTTTTCCTTATGGTAGAACATATTAACATATTTTCAGTGGCTGTTAATGTCTTTCTTTCATGCAAGATACTGATTATCTCAGAAATTTGTAAGCTTTATGAGTCTGCTTTATAGTAGAGCAGAAGCTTTTTGTAATTTGATCTATAACAAACTGTTTAATTATTAATAGTTGTTAGATATAAATTGTAATGCCATGTATATATTTTAGAACAATGTGAACAAACAATGACTCAAGTCTAGGCTTTTACTATCTAAATATCTATGCTAAAATGGATCATGGGAAAATTGTAGAATGCTGATCCAGCTTATTTTCTTTGTGTAGGAAGGAGTTTTATTTTTCTCTTCCTAGTGTGTATCTATATTGATTTAAACCTAATTTAAATTTAAACCCTAACATGGGAAGCCTTCTAATTGAGTTACTATTAAGAGAATATTTTGATAACATGAATATTACTCTACCACTTTTCTTGGATGCCATACTGTTAGTATAGCTAACATTTGGGTTTGTAATATATAAGCCAGGATTAAAAGTGTACGTCACTTTAAGAGTAGCTGGAATGTGATTGGCTGTGGCTACAGCAACCGGCCATAAGATGGAGCCAGAAACCTGGTTCTCTCCCTGTTCTCTGCTCTATCTCTGTGTTGATTGCCTACTGTTTATGGTTCTCCGTGTTATGACTTTGACTATTGGATGTAAGTTTGCTACTGTTTTGACAAACTACAAACTGTGCCTGCTGATTGGTAAGGACAAGGACATATTGATATTTGGAATAGCATTAAGATACTGACCGACTTGTTTCGTGTATGACTCCGACTGTTTTTAGAATCTGCTAAATCCTCACTGATAGTAAAACCAACGTTTCCTGTATTCAGTATACTATTCGTGTCAAGTGTCTTATTCATTGTCTCTCTACTCACGCTTTCCTGGCTGCACTCGTTTCTCCTCACAGAGATATATACTAACACATACAATAAAGGAATTCTTTATATTAGTAAAAATGATTATTCAGAAGCATATGCAGAATGTTTATGAATCATAGCAAACTTTTAATAATATAGAGTAGAGTAATAACTTTATAGTCTTCTGATTAAATAGATTGTAGATAGTTGCTTCTGCTTTATGAATGTTCTCTTCCCTTGATTTCTGTATAGTAATCAAACTTTCCAATTTTTAAAAATGGAAAATTAATCTAAAAATCTAATATTTTATTTTGTTCAGATTAATACATTTTGTTACAAGATATTAAATTATTGGAACAGATCAATTTAAGTGATGGGTTTCATATCTTTCCTCTCAGAATTATTATTGAAGTTCTTCAATGAGAAAATTCATAATGGTAGATACCTTTGAGAAAAAATATTGTCTTCTCATATGAGAGACTATATTTTGGAGAGTATTGGAAAATGTTTGTAAAAAACAGAAAAACAAATTAAAAATCATTCCAAAGGAAAAAGTTACTTGGAAGTTATTTAGGGAGGGCCAAGACAGCTAGCATATTCATTTGAGAGGTAGGAATTAATGTTATTCTAACTCTGAATACTTTGTCCTCAGTATTATTTCAGGCTCGCTAATTCTTTGAGCTTGGTTCATATGCAGTAATAGAAAAATTCATAGATATAACTTGAATCACAAACACTCCTGTTATGATTATCTTTAAAAGTGTAGTGTTCCTTCCCACTTCCCCCAATTCTGCCATCATTGCACAATTTGTTAGAAAGTTATAGTTATTAAAACCATATAGAAACATGTCTACTGTAGTATTTCCATTATGGGATCTAATTTGATCTCAAAACCTACTATTACTCTTTTGAAATGCATAAGATGAAAATACCTATTTTGGCTTTTGAACACAGATTGAATGCTTGCCTAGCAACTAGAAATAAAAATATTTAATTACAAGTTTTGCACATCTGATAGAGAAAACAGGTGTGCAAATATAAAGCCCCTAAGTCCTCCCTTTTAAAAAAAATTCACATTAAGATGGCAGTTGGCACTAGCTGCTTGACAAAAGGTAAAAGATACTGTGCATTAGTGATGTAACTATTCAATTGCGTGCAGTGCTCTCAATTTAGATATATAGGTAGTTCTTGACTTACAACAGTTCATTTAGTGATCATTTGAAGTTACGACACTGAAAAAAGTGACTTGACCATTTTTCACATAGATGACCATTACATCATTCCCATAGTCATGTGATCAAAATCCAGACCCTTGGCAATTGACTCATATTTATGATGGTTGCAGTGTCCTGGGGACATGTGATCACCTTTTACAATCTTGCAAAGTCAATGGGGAAGCCAAATTTACTTCACAATTGTGTTACTGATTTAACAACTGCAGTGATTCACTTAACAACTGTGGCAAGAAAGATCATAAAATGGGGCAAAACTCACTTAAGAAATGTCTCAGCAACATAAATTTTGTGCTCATTTGTGGTTGTAAGTCGAGGACTACCTGTAGAAGAAGGAATTGAAAGTTGTGAACTGAAATTTCATCAGTGGCTGGTACATCAATTAATGTTAAAAGAAGTTTCAGAGAAGTAATAAAATGTTAGATCAGTTTTGTTACAATTTTATTTTTCAGCTAATCCTTTAGCATAGATAATATATGATGAAAAGGAGCCACATTTCTAATGACTAAATAAACAATTTTCAACTCTTGCCTTCATGAGACAACTCATTCTGTTTGTACTTTTTTTTACAGAATAGTTCAAAATATTGGACACATTGGTTTGAGTTGTATAAATTTCCCTTTGTTTCTATTGTCTTATAAGATTTTATTATATGTCCAATTACTTCTTCCTCCAGAAGATCATTCTAAAAAATTAATGAAAGAAAGGAGGGCTGCAATACTAAGAGATTCACATGTCATATTGAATAGTGATTTCTTAAAACATGGCTCAAGTAAACCACAGTTGCGTGGTCCAATAATTGCATTAACTCATATGTCAAATTGCACAAATTAAAATCATAGTGACTAGATTCACCCAATCTGCTAATCACAAAATGATGTAGTTTAGTTTAATATGTGAATGTTATAATAGTAATGCTCAAATGTACAAGCAGAATGTGCTTTTTAATTATGATTTACACATGCCCTATGGGTTAAATTATTCCTTGAAATTTACCTCAGTTCATGATTATGTGACCTTGAGAAAATATTGCAAAACACTAAAGATTAACTTCGTGAATTAGTATTGGGATGCTGGTGAGTGATATGGGTAAAACAATAGTCTATAAAGTTAAAAATGCCCTTGCATTAGGAAACAGCCAACCTTCTTAATTGTATCATGATAATATTTGATAACATAGCTAGGCATATCTGAGTTTCTGAGATGAAGACTTAGTTTTTTATTTGATTGCCTAGTCCAGTGATGGCGAACCTTTTTGTTGCGTGCCGAAAGCGCACACATGGGTGCCGGCACCCACAATGCAATGCGCCCCGCCACCTGCACATGCATGTGCAACAGCCCCCCTTACCTGCACTGTGCATGCGTGCGCCTCCCAGCTGATTTTCAGCCTGTTTGAGCCTTTTTCGGCCTCCTAGTGGCTGCAGAGGCTTCTCTCAAGCCTCCAGGAGTCCTAAAAAAGCCTCAAACAGGCCAAAAATCAGCTGGGAAGCACGCACATGCGCAGTGCAGGTAAGTTTGGGGCTGGCGTGCCCGCACAAATGGCTCTGCGTGCCACATGCCATAGGTTTGGCATCACGGGCCTAGTCAACTGTAATGGTCCACCACACTTCTATAGCATTTATTGTGTTAACTGCAGTAATTCAGGTGTAAACCTTACTTTTTAGTTTAATTTTTAGTTGTGAGAATAACAGCTTTGCTTGAGACAAATACCAAGCACATAAATATTCACATTTATTTATAATTAGTACATGAATCTTTGAGGTCTTTGAGGTCATAGAAGTGTGCATATTTGCAGATGCTGCACAGTGGTAATTTACAATGAAGTAATTGAACTGAATAATAGGGCTTCTTAAACTTTGTGGTAATGTGAACTCTAAAATGATAGCTGAATTTGTGTGACCACTTTTATGAATAAAACTAATGATTTCAGTAAGGTTAAAATATAACTTTCAATAATTAAACAATGTACATTGAAAAACAAAGTTAGAACTATACAGACTAGATTCTAAATATTTAAGTGGCTTTGGCAACAATAAATACAGCATTGCTAGTCTGCAGGTACAAAACAGGTAGTCTTAATTTACAACCACAGTTGAGATTGGAATTTCCATTGTAAGTCATTGCAGTCATAAGTCACACCAGACATGATTTTATGACAATGTTATGTTGGTTGTTAAGCAAATCACCATGATTGTTCAATGAATCACATGGTCATTAAATGGGTCACATGATTGTTAAGCAAAACCAGTTTCCCCAATGAGTGTTTTTTGCTGGAAAATTCATGAATCATGATCACATGAACACAGGGCACAGCAGAGTTGCAAAATGCCCAAATTGTAATCACATGACAGCAGGGTTGATGCGATGGTTGTAAGTGCAAATACAGGTCATGTCATTTTTTTCCCAAGGCCATTGCAATTTTGAGCTGTCATTAAATGAATGGTTGTAAGTCGAGCCTATAGAGAACATTCGTTTCTCCTCAATGCTGCTGCGAGAGTCCAGAATGGGTTAGACTCCTCCTGATGATGTCATCGAGCTGAGTCTGTTCTTATATAAAAGGCCAGCCTCTGGGAGTCTCCCCAGCTTTGACTCGGCTCCTTTAGTCGATTGAGCCCGTGTCTTTGAAAGCACTGTGTTCTTAGCTGATTCGATCTTCAGTACTCTGAAAAACAAAGGAGATGAAGGCTCTAGAAGTTGTTCCTTGTTTGTGGTTGGGTGAGCACTGATGGCTCACAAGGATACTATGTATAGTCTCTAGTTGCTGTGATTGGTTGCTTTGGAACCAAGTCTGAAATCTGATTTTTTTAAAATAAGGGTGGTAGCAAAGGAAAGACAAAAGAATGATTTATTTAGATGCCTGCTGGCAAGGAGTGGCAAGCTGAGGGCCACCTGCAGTTGATGGGTGAATCCTCTTTTTCCCTGGAGAGGCAATCTTTGATGTTATACCAGGAAGCGGAACAGAGGTATAATTTTCTTCATGGTCCATGGCCTTTCTATGCTAGAATTATTTTACTTGTTACTTACTTTTCTATATCCAGCCTTTATTATTTTTATAAATAATTGAAGGCAGCAAATGCACACAACATTTGCTTCCTATTTGCTTTTCCTATTTTCCCCACAACAACAATCCTATGAGTTGAGTTGGCCCAAAGTCACCCAGTCGATTTTCATGCCTGAAGTGGGACTAGAACTCACAGGGTCCTGATTTCTAGCATGGTGCCTTAAGCACTAGACCAAGCTGGTTCTGTTACGACCAAGATAGTAAGATCAAGTCTTAACTGCTCTCCTGAAACTCAAGAGGGGAGTAGCAGACCAGATCTGTGTGGAGAGGAAATTCCAAAAGTTGTAAGTAGCAAATGGAAATGCCAGCTGCTGGGGTTCTGATATTCTGTTAGGTAGGTAGACATACAGGATCTTCAGTACATTGATCCTATTCAACTCTGATTTTGAAAGAAGGTTGGCTGTTGCTTTTGTACTTCGCTTAAAGTTGTCCTGACTGCAGAACTTTATAAACTAATAACTAAATGTCATAATAATTTGATTATAATAATTAAAAATAGCTAATAAAGTCCAATCAAAAAGTTGTCAGATTTGGAGATATATACTCAGTTTCATTTACAAGCTGATTCACATTCCCTGTCCTTTAGAAAAAAATAATTTCTAATGCTGAGGAACAAGGCCTAAAATTATTTTTCCAATTATTGTCTTAGTAGCTAACATTCCATCTTTTATTTATTTTATTGTGTTTCTTTAGAATCGGAGTAGGAGTATATGTTGTTTAACAATTAATCATCTAATCAACATTTCTGGGTTTTGCTAGATTTTTCTTAATTTTTTTTTATAAAAAATACAATTATAAACTTTTGTTTTTGAATATGCAATTTGTTGTATTTGTAAGTAGAATTACTCTGTTTTTAAATGGTTGAATCACCAAAGATTGCAACATGAAATGGTTGCTATAGTACTCTGACAGCTACCTGGCATTCTACTGTACCTACAATAAAATTAGACTAAGGTTATTTAGTTTTAGAAATATTGGCTTCCTTAGAGTTGTTGTTAATATTTTGGAGACCCCGTTGCTATGGAATTGATTGCAGCAAATAAGAAATATATTAAAAGGCTATAATACTACATTTGTTCTGATTCATTTCTAAATATGTATTTCCATATTGTATTCCTAAAAAACATCCCTGGAATACTGTGGTAATTGCAAGATTGTTTGGGTCAGAAACAAGTATTTTCTACCATAGCAACAAGCTTTATAATAGGAAAGTAGAGAATGTATTTCTGTGTGTAAGTATAAAGTATATGGCTTCAGTCAGATCAGTTTCATGGTTGACACCCCTGCCAATGAGATTCTCCAGAGTGGTGTAGAATCCAGACTTGGGATGACTCTGGTCTGCTTGCTCTTTAGACTGAGTTGTTTAAACTGAGGACACGCCTCCTCACCAATGGTCCCCAGTTTTTGACTCAGTCTATTGCTCAATCAGACGTGTTTTAGAAAGCTCTTAGGCTTTGGATTTGGAGCTTTGGGCTTAGGAGTTTTTTTGTTGCGTTTTTTTTTTTTTGCAGTTTGGTCAGAGTGGCAGGAAAAGGACAGAAGAACAGTCTGTTGTGGTTCACCGGCAGCCAGTGCAGACAGCAGAGAGTCGGACAGTGAGGAAGAAAGGGGACCAGTCAGGGAGTCTGGAGAGGACTTGGACGAGGGGCCTGCGTCTGATGCAGGGATGGGGCCAGGACCATCTGGGAGTGGGGTGCTGCCTTCGGAGCCTTCAGAGTCTGGCAGCAGCAAAGCAGAAGACCCAGGGGAGGCTGTTCCCAGTGCGCGTGTGCACAGAGCTGCTAGAAGGTGAGAGCAGCTGAAGCAGAAGGGGCGACTCAGGAGTAAGGCTGGGAGGTGATTGCTTCTCCCATAAGGGATAAAAGTCAGACCTCATTGAGGAAAGCTTTGCAGGAAGCAAAGCAGTTCAGTTAGATTCTGAGTCCTTCTTGAAACTCTGCGTACTCTGGTCAGTTTTTTCTGATATTTTGGGTGGGTTCTGTTACAATTACTTTGAAGGCTTCTGTTTTTGGCAGCATTTCCCAGCACTGATGAGCGTGGACTTATCTTGGGGAACTTGGTGGCTCAGGCTGTTAATTGCCTGCACTTAAGTTCCAGCTGCCTACAACTGCTGTAGGCTCGAATCCCACCAGGCTCAAGGTTGACTCAGCCTTCCATCCTCTCGGGGTAGGTAAATTGAGGACCCAAGATTGTTGGGGGCAATTAGCTGACCTTGTAAAAATGCCGCTTAGTAATAAGCAGGCATATACAATGGAATGAAGGCTATTGCTGAGCACACTGGGTTGTATCCCAAAAATTGTAAGCCGCCCTGAGTCTCCAGAGAAGGGCAGCATATAAATGTAATTAAAAACAAAACAAAACTGTGTATAATGAGTTCTGGCTGGAAATGAAAGTAATTCCCAGTGTTGCATTAAAATAGGTTTTGCTTTTGAAACAAGTTCGTGTTTCAGTACGATTGACAAAGCCTGCATCAGAACACAGTCTTCACACAGTGGGCAGAGTCCTAAAGGGTTCGTGCTGCTGTGCAGATGGACTTTTGATCGCTGCCTGACAACTGTCAGGCATGAACCGCCGTTTTAAGAGCGGATTGGCTTTTGCAGCTCACTGGCTATCCGCAGCTCCAGTGCTTTGAAGAATATGCTTGGAACTTGTTTTTCTTTTGATTGAATTGCCTGGTGGGCAGCCTGCCCCTTGGGAGAGTGTAGCCCAGAAAAAGCAAGAGCATTTACAGGGTGCTCCACGCTGAGGAGCAGCGATCTGTACTCACCAGACCTTGCCGCTTATCAGCCATTTTGGGCCATTGACAGCTAATGGCCGTCTGTTCATGGAATTGTTTGCTCTAACAGCTCTTTCTATCGGACAGCAGGAGACTGCAGCGCTTTGCAAGGCACTGCAAGTTTACTTACTTTTCTATATACAACATTTATTATTTTTAAATAACTGAAGGCAGCATATGTACACAATATTTGCTTCTTATTTGCTCTTCCTATTTTCCCCACAACAACAATCCTATGAGTTGAGTTGGCCCAAAGTCACCCAGTCAATTTCTATATCTTAAATTATTCTACATTATTATTACCCAGTCAGTTTTCATGCCTGAACTGGGACTGTTCGTTGAATTATTCGTTCTAACAGCTCTTTCTATCGGGCGGCAGGAGACTGCAGCGCTTTGCAAGGTACTGCGAAGTGAATTAGAAGAGCCCTGCTGAGCTGCCTATCCCTTGAGGAAGCGCAGTTTAGTGACGGGTGCAGAGGCGCTGAAGGGGAAGGCTCTCTGGGCTACCTGCCCTTAAGGGAGAGCGGTCCCAGAGCAGCAGTTTTTACTTCAACAAGCTTTATGTTAGGAAAGTAGAGAATGTATTTCTGTGTGTAAGTATAAAGTATATGGCTTCGGTCAGGTCAGCTTCAGGGTTCACACCCTGCAGTGAGATTTTATCAGCTTCATACATTCTTTTTTTTATATAGAAATTAATCTGTTCATAGGTAAACCACTCTTATGTCCAGAAGCTTTGATAAGAGCTAAAAACTTAGTTGATCGTTTTTCAAAATCTGTACAAGGATATTAATTCAGTTCTCAAATTCTGCATTAGGGAGAATCATATTATACAGATACTATTTTGGATTCATCTTCAGAAACATTGGCGGCTGTGAAGCATAGCACATAAGTACTTAAATTTTATGCTTAGTAGGGAGTATTTTCTGATTTTTTTAAAAAACATGAAGCTATAAGATTAAAAGGCTATATATATATATGTGTGTGTGTGTGTGTGTGTGTGTGTGTGTAACATGATATGCAGTAGTTGTTACATTATGAGATTGGAGTTTCTTAACTGAATTTCCATTTTCTGAAAAAATAATGGTTTGTGAGTTTGAGATCAGTGCTTATTTTAACACTCAATTATGATTCTTATGTGGTAACATGACAGAACCAAAATATGACATGAGCATTAATAATGAACAAGATTTTCCAAGTCTAGATACAATGAATGCCTTTTTTTCTTTGAATGCTGTTGCAATACAGTTGGTATTTCTGCTTCATATTTAAACCAAGACCAATGAGTAATGGATTAAAATAAGTGTACTTTGTATTTACGTGTTTCAGATGATAAACTATTTCCAGATCTTGAAAACCATGAGACTAATGCAGAATTTGCAGCTATATACATTTTTGGGGGGTGCTGTTGTTTTGAAAATCTGAAAAACTAAACATTTGTCTTTCTTCCTGTAACCTGTATTAGCAGTCTACTCTTATTTTACACAGTCTGTAAATTTGTTTAAATTAAACCAGTGGTTCCCAAAGTGGGCGGTACCGCCCCCAGGGGGGTGGGATGACTTAGGGGGTTGCTAAGAGGCAAGGTGGGCGGCAGAAGAGTTCTGGAGGTGGGCCCCTCGCAGGGCGCAATTCAGGAGTGGGATTCTATCAGTTCATTACTGTTCCCGGTAGTTCAGAAAACCGATAAAACAGGCCCCTGGCTGGCCCCGCTCCTCTCCACCTGCTCCTCCGTTCCTTGCCCAGTCAGTCCTTATTGCACATGTGTGACATTGCGCGCATGCGTGACAATCGCTGATGGCCACAGAGGTGTGTTGGAGAAGCGGAGCAAGCAAAGCCGGAGGTCGGTAATTTTTGCTCCAAAAAGCATCCAGACACCACGTCTTTTTTTTCAGCCGCACTGAAAAAAACATGCAGTGTCTGGAGGCTTTTTGCAGCAAAAATTACTGACCTCCGGCTTTGCTCTGCTTCTCCAACACGCACTGCCGCCGCGTTCTAGGCACCGGCCATGCAGGCTTACCCCATTGACTGCTGCAGCACTCCACTCAGACTTGCTTGGACAAATCCCTCTGGTGCAGCGGGCTCAATGGGGTGGACCTGTGGGGCCAGCGCCTAGAATGCGGCCACAGTGGCACATTGGAGAAGTAGAGCAAGCAAAGCTGATGGTTGGTAATTTTCGCTGCAAAAATCCTCCAGATGCTGTATCTTTTTTTCGGTGCGGCTGCAATCCAGCCGCACTGAAGAAAACACGCAATGGCTGCAGGCATTCATGACAAGGGTGACGTGGGCTGGCGGGAAGCCGAGCAACAACAATGGCTCAGCCCCGACTTGCCTTTCCTGGCAGCCAGCTGTGGGAGGAAGGTAAAGTCACAGCTGTGGGATGAAGAAAGAGGCGGTCGTGGGGAAAGAAACAGGGAGATTAAGGGCCGGGGCCTCTGAAAGAGGAAACGGGGTGATGCAGGATTAGCCCAGGCCTTTGACAGATTAGGCCATGCTTGCCTGGGCAGAAAATAGGTAGATAGGTTAGGGAAGGGATAGAGAGAGAGGGAAAGAGAAGGAAGAGGCAAGAAAGAAAAGAAAGAAAAAAGGGAAAGAAAAAGGGAGAGAGAGAAAGGAAGAAAAGGGATAGACAAATAGAGGGGGATGGAAGGAAGGGACAAAAAGAAAGAGAAAGAAAGAAAAAAGAAAGGGAGGGAGGGAGGAGAAATGAATGAGATATCTAGTCCGACCACCTGCAGGGTTAGAAGGGAGAGAGTGTGTGTGTGTGTGCGTGCGTGCGTGTATGGCTGTCAAAACTCCAAAAACAGGTCAAGTACCTCTGGGGAGATCAGTCATAAATTAGAACACTTGCTAAGCAACTGGCCATTAAGCGAGGACCACTTGTATTTAGTTTGCCAGTCACATGACCACCTGGCCACGCCCACCCAGTCACATGACCGCTAAGCCACACCCATAAATTAGGCCACACCCACATAACCAGTTGTTGAGAAATTTGAATCCCACCCATGGGTGGGGGGCACTAAGGATGAGTTTGTAGGACCAAGGGAGCGGTGGACTAACAAATAGATATGTAACAAATGTAAAATTGGTTAGATATCTTTCTTGTCCAATTTCTTGAACAACCTTGAACCTTTTGGGAGTTTGCTTCCCTTATATTATCAGGATTGTTTTTTAAAAAAGCATAGATCACTTAATTGTTTCTTTTTCATCTGTCATACTTGTTCTTCTCTACGAGTAGCAATAGTTAGAAAAGTTAATACTTAACTTGCAATTATTTAATTGTTAAACTATTAAAAATTCTTTTTGTACTATTTGGGAAATTTATCATAAGACTGATGGAATTAAATGCAAACCTTTCTAGTTTGGATATGCATAAGTGTATTTTTATATTAATATAATGCGATGTTGCTAGGTTATAATAGATCAAATGTAAACTGTGTTTCTTGGCAGAAGATTATTTATAATTGGACTTGTATTATATCTAACTTGATTATATCTAACTATCTATGCAGTTCTGTCAATAACACACTTGATTTTATATATTTCTGGATTGAAGATCACCTAGAAATGTTGGGAAATCACTCTGAGCTAATTTATTTTCCTTTGCTTCTATTCATGTGTACAGATGCCTGTTCTTTATGTGCTTAGTCATATCAAAATCTCATTTTATATCCATTGTATTTTTACACTTGAACTAATATTAAAATATAGTTGCATTTAAAAGGATTTCCACCATAAGATTGCCCAGGTAATATTATATAGCCGGTGGGTTTATAATCATGTTTGTTATAAGGCATGTAGTTATAATTAAACCCGGATATATAGAAACTGACCTTGCAAAATGCTGTAATCTCTGTTTCAGTTTTTATGCTCAATTTATGCTTTAAATGTGTAATTATTTCCCAGCATGAGTAACTCATCTGATTTGCTATTCTGATCCATGTGTAAGGTAGACCAGAACACTATGAAGATGAGAAAGAACTTTTAAATTAGCTTTGATCCTTTCCAGAGAAATCCATTTGGACTATACTGTAGAATCTGTCTCCAGTACTTCAGGATGAATGAATTAAACCTTATACTGTGTACATGTGCCTGGGAGATTTTGTGTTTGGAAAAAATCTCAAAGCTGTATGGCAAAAGGCCAAAATGGATTATATTAATGCTGTACTATGCTCTGAAATTGATGGACTAGAAAGTCAGCTTGTGGGTTTATGATTGCTTGCTTCTACGAAGAAACAGAAGAACAATAAAATGAAAATGTAGAAAGTTTGCATTATACTATGTAACTTAATTAGTCAGGTCTAGGGAATTTTATTTATTATTGTAGATATTTAGTTTTAGCCCTAGGTGCTTATTATCTTTGAGCTGTGACGTGGTTTCAAAGCTAGTCAGAGTGGTTGGTTCACACTGGCTATGTTTGTACTTAAGGCATAACTTAGTTGAACAATAGCTCAATACAGTAAAATCTGATGGAGGTTCTGGCACTACTCCCAACCAGTTTTTTCCAGGAAGCACCTGGTATCCCATGAACTCTTGAACCAGGATAGTCCTGGCTAGGCTTTATGGCCTCATTAACTGCTGTCCCATTGATCTGGTAGGCAGCGATGAGATGGGAAAAAAACTAGGGCAAACAAATAGGTATTCTAAACCCAATTCATTAAAAAAAAAAAAAAAGTACAGCTCTATCTTCCTGTTCCTGTATTGGCATTCTTTCCAGCAATCTACCATCCCCTAATCCCACTGGACAATATTCTCTCTGCCAGCTCCTCTCCCAACATGATGAAGAGCCTTGGTAGCTCAGGCTGTTAAATGCCTGCTCTTAAGGTCCAGATGCCTACAATTATTGTAGGCTCGAATCCCACCAGGCTCAAGGTTGACTCAGCCTTCCATCCTCTCGGGGTAGGTAACTTGAGGACCCAAGATTGTTGGGGGCAATTAGCTGACCTTGTAAAAATGCCGCTTAGTAATAAGCAGGCATATACAATGGAATGAAGGCTATTGCTGAGCACACTGGGTTGTATCCCAAAAAAATTGTAAGCCGCCCTGAGTCTTCCGGAGAAGGGCGGCATATAAATGTAATTAAAAAAAAAAAAGAATGGATCAAATTTGTTGCCAGAGAACGTGCTTCTTCCTCAGAACTCTGTTCATTTCCCCCAAGAAAAGAAAAAGTCTCACAATTTTTGTAAAGGAAACAAAGCCATTAGTAAGATAGCAAAGCAATAGCAAAGTAGACTACTGTTCCCAGCCATAACAAACCCCAAGGGGAGCATTTAATAATTGGGAAACAAGAGCAAAAGGAAATGGATCCATACAGTAAGTCAGTAATTCACAAGGCATCCAGGGTACAAAGCCTACAGTAGAAAACTGTGGAAAACAACATTTGCAGACATGAAATCCTTCCCTCAATAACTCTGCTGGGGTTCCCAAGAATATTACTAGTTTGCTCACATTTGGTTTCTTTACTTCTGAAAGAGTAAATAATTTTGGAGATTAGGGTTCAAAGACCCTGATGGCTTTTTTTTCTCATTCAGAATCATTATTGGTTGTAAATGGTTGCAGGATAACTCAAGAAGATTGATAAGAAGTGGATAAGGCAGCATTGGTTGCCTGTTGTGTTGGTATTAAAGAGTTATGTTCAATAACTCTGAAGAATTGGGGTATTTTGAAATAGAGAGTAGGGTTTTCTGCAGCCTAAACTCCTTTTCCTTAGAAAAAGGAGGATTGAGCTCCTGAATACCATAATCTACCTTTGACTGGATTGCGTGGGCAGAACAAGACTGAATAAAACAGGATTGTTCGTGGCTAAAGTTCTTACTTATACTGCAGCTGCTGCTCATGATCTAGTTAAGCATGGAACAACATTGTCTATATAGAAAACTGCTTTGATTGTGGAAATGGTGGGCAGATTGCTCACATTGGGTTTCAATATTGGTTGAGGCTGATGAGAAATTAGAAATGCTTCAACAGCTGTAAATCTATACATTCTGCATATCTAAATAATAGAAAGCCAGGCTACATATATTTTAAGTAAGAAACTAGTGGATATTCTTTCTTCCTTTCAGAAACTCTCCAGATTTCTGAAATTACTTGTTTGTCATGGGACAAGTTCACACTTGAAAATGTGTGTCAGTGTTAGTTCTTTTCCTAATGTTTGCTTCTTCCTTTAAACTGTGGAGGCGTTTTATTTATCCATTCATACAATTTTTACAACCTCCCATGTTACCTATATGATTCTGGGTGGCTCACAAAAATTAAGAACAAGAACAATAAATATGTAAATAAAAACAATAAACATACAACCCATCTTAAAAATCTCTATTTAGGACTGCCCTTGCACACCATCCGGAGGCTTCAGCTGGTGCAGAAGAGCTTCCCGATACTCCCATATTACGCCCCTCCTACACGACCTGCATTGGCTACTGGTTGCCCTCCGGGTGAGGTTCAAGGTTTTGGTGTTGACATACAAAGTCCTTCAAGGCATGGGTCTGGGATATTTATGGGAGCGTCTCCTGCTGGTATCGAGAACCAACCGCCCTGTGCGGGCCCACAGGCAGGGGCTCCTCGGGGTGCCGTCTGCGACCCAATGTCGCTTGGCGGTGCCCCGGGGAAGAGCCTATTCTGTGGCTTCTGTAAACTTAGTCATAATGAAAACAATTGATTTGACTTTATGTAAACAATAGTAATCAACTGGATTGACAGTGGCAAATATTGAAATAGAATGATTTCACATGAAAGTGTAATTTTATTTTATTTTTTTTATTTTTAATTACATTTATATGCCGCCCTTCTCCGGAGACTCAGGGCGGCTTACAATTTTTGGGATACAACCCAGTGTGCTCAGCAATAGCCTTCATTCCGTTGTATATGCCTGCTTATTACTAAGCGGCATTTTTTTACAAGGTCAGCTAATTGCCCCCAACAATCTTGGGTCCTCAATTTACCTACCCCGAGAGGATGGAAGGCTGAGTCAACCTAATATAAGTCTCTTGTTATACCTGGTGCAAATAATTTTAGAATTTGGGCTTAGCTCTTCATAGGCTTTGACACTGTCTGCTGTGACATTGGCTTTCTTGCCTTCTTTCTTTACCTTTTTCTATCCCCTGGCGTTCCTTGATAAGATCAACATGGTGTGATGTTAAGATAATATGATTATACACTCTGTATGCTTACCTGCACTAAACCCTCAAGTCAGCAGGTAAAAATTTAAGAGTTCAAAAGCAGTGGGCATGTGTTTTTTGTATAATATACGCCTTTATATATGCATATCTTTCTGTTTGTTATATAAAATTGTGTGTGTAAAAGCCTATTCCCATTTAATGTGTGTTTTGAAAGTGAAAAATACACATATATTAAAAACAATTTTGATTCAGTGTACATTTTGCTTTAATAGGCAGATCACCCTTTTCCCCATTAGTCCACAGAGACACTTCTCTGAAGTAACACAGATTTGCTGTCAAGTAAATTGTGGAAATAGGAGAGGAATGAGTGGGTAACAGATCAAAACTGAGGCTTAAATCCTCATGCCTTTGTTGATATGAAAAGAACTAAAATGAGAATGGATGTAAAAGTATAATTTCCAATTTTATTGTAGCCTTCCAGAAAATAATTTTACCTAAGCCCAGTCAGATCATGGGGGACCTGTTAGTCACAGACTTTAGCCAGTGTATTTAACATGTGATCATCAAAATGTTCTTTCTATGCCACTCGATAGGTGAAATTAGTTACCTATTATTGGAAGTGAGGGGAAAATCAAATGACGGCTAGCTGTAACATTGTTCTGTGCAGTAAGGTCTGTCTATGACTAAGCCTTTTCTGTTAACCTTTTCTGTTCTTTCATATAGGGAATATAGAGTATAAATGAAACCAGGACAGCATAAATCTTGGAATAGCATATTATTTAATATAATTTCTCTCTAAGTAAACACTATTAGGAGTTGCCAGAAAAAAACATCTAAAATTGTAGTCTTTGATAGTCTGTTAGTGTTTGGTTGCCATAAAACAGGATTTGGTTAGGATGTTTTTCTGATTCAATTTTTTTCTTATTTTTTTAAAACAAATGTTTTAATCTGAAAAACTATTACTACATTACTTTTTTGTTTTTTTTCATTCCTTTTTTTTGTTTCAACTACAAACTATTCAATCCTCATCAGTTGATCATAAATCAAGGAAACAGATTTCAGCAAGGTTCAAGACAGAGCACCACTACGATATACAATTAGTTCCTCATTTACGACCACAGTTGAGCCCAGAATTTATGATGCTAAATGAGAAATTTGTTAAGTGAATTTTGCCCCATTTTATGACTTTCTTTGCAACATTTGTTAAGTGAATCACTAAGTGAATCTGACTTCCCCATTGACTTTGCTTGTCAGAAGGTCACAAAAGATGATCCCGGACACTGCAACTGTCGTAAATATGAACCAGATGTCAAACATCTGAATGTAAATCACGTGACCATGGGGATGCTGCAATGGTCATAAGTATGAAAAATGGTCATAAGTCACTTTTTTCCAACTTTGAATGGTCACTGAGTGAACTGTTGTAAGTCAAAGACTACTGGTACTCTTTTGGGCTACCTGTACTCTTACTTTCCAATTTGGCTCAGTCTTAATGTCAAATTACTGAGATTAGAGTCAGTTATACCATTCTTATACCATGTATTAACCATCTATTCCACACTTTCTCAAGTTCCAATGCCTGGGACCAATTATGAATAGCTTCTGCTATTGTTCACGTATCTTCAGAATTGTTGATTGTTTATGATACTCATTTGAGTCAGATCTTATATCCAGGTTCAGATGGCCTCTTGCTCAAACATTATTGTCTTCTCCTCAATTAAGCTTGAATATAATGAGGCCACTGGGCCACTGGGATTCAGAATTTATCCACTTTCACTGAGCCACACATACCTGAATGGAATTCATGCTGATGTCTCCAAACCTGATGATTATGATGCTTCCTTACTCTGCATGGCATTTCCTTCAACCTGTCCTGATGCTAACATTAAAGATAAAACACCCAGTTTCTCCAGATGAGCTGTTCATTGATTGGGATGATGCTTCTGTTGCTCGTCTGATAGGCTGGGCTTTAATTGAGAGGACCCTCCTCCTCCTCCACGGGACTCCTCCCTAGCGTCCCCAGTTTTTGCTCAGCCTTCGTGGATATAGGCAGCTTAATTTCCTTTCCCTTGGCCGGAATAGCAAAGGCTTCAAAAAAGAGACAACAAAAAGGTTTGTTTTTAAACTCTAAACAAATCCTTTAAGGCTTTTAGTTTCAATGAGTCAAGCAGCTCCCTACAGCATATAACTCGAGGTGAGGGAGCTCACCCTAGCTTCGGATAATGATCTCCTCGCCCCCAGGGCAATTGGAGGCGATAACGCCTCAGCCACATGGCTAACATTAAATTTCTCATCACCACGGTAGTTGATAATAATAATAATAATGGCAATTATCCTCCTCCTCTGCAATTCCAACTGAAGCAGAAGAGGCTATCAAGTTAAAAGATGTACAGGGTCAAGTTGTCTCCATGTAGGCATGTCAATCTGATGTGGGAGCCATAAGAGCAGCATCGGCCGCATCCTTTTTTTTACTAGATCGTTTCTCAGGTAGCTCCGGCATCTGAGGGAGATTATCTCAAATTCCAATATCAGGGCGCACAAGGATGCCACAAAGCTCATAGAGGCCACAGAATTTTCTACGGACGCTAAATGCAACTCTATTAAATTATCTGCTTGAGCCAGGGCATCTCAGGTTACTGCTCGCCTCCTGCTATGGCTCAGACATTGGCAAGCAGATATCACACAAATAATGGAAGCTTGCTTCCTCCCCAGTATCGGGAGATAATTTGGTTGGTGCTGCCCTTGACCCATCTCTGATAGAGACTAGAAGCAGAAAATAAGTTCCTCTCTTTTCATAGACCCCAAAATAGTCCTTTCCAACTTTTTGGAGGGTTTCCTTCGTTCCCTCTACTAGGGACTTTTGTCTCCAGACTCCAGGGACTGTCTGGATGCATGAATCACCAACAATCAGATAGTTTCCGATCTGGAGATAGATACCGAAGGGGAGGGCAGACCAAAAGAATCTCTTGAGAAACATGAAATACAGGTCTCTGAGGCACAACATAGGCCTCACGACTGTGCCCATATTGGTGGAAGGCTCAAGCCTTTCGCAGACAGATGGGATTCCTCTACCTCTGATTTCTGGGTTAGAGATATCAGAAGATTAGGCCTGGCTATAGAATTTCCATCTTCTCCCCGGAACCTTTGCATTACTTGCCCTCTTTCCGGGGATCCTGTTAAAGGGAGCATGATGGAGACAGGTATTGTTAACTTATTGGAGATCAAGGCAACCCGACCTGTGGCACCGGATCAGCAGGGGCAATTTTAGTTTTAAAATGACTTAATCGGTCCCTAGTTTATAGGAGGCTTAAGATGACTATACTGAACTCCATACTTCTGAGCTTCAGAAGGGGCGACTTTCTACCCTCCATTGACTTAATGGAGGCCTATCCCCACATTCCAATTAGATCCTCACATAGCAAGCTTCTTAGTTTTTTTTATAATACTCAACATTTTGAATATGTTGCACTGTCCTTCAGGTTGTCATCTGCCTTAGGTTCTTACGAAGGTTCTGACGGCTCTGGCTGTCCATCTCAGGGGAACACCTGTTAGACAGCAGTGTTACTTAGATGACATTTTGTTATTTTCTTGTTCATATAAACAGGCAAAAGGGGAGGCCTTAGCTTCGGTCATCACCTGGAGAGATTTGCAGTCCATTTCTCATCACCCACGCATACGCAAGTTTCTTGCACAGGGCTACAAACTACGGCCTCCTGTAGTGCATTGATATTACACGTGGGACCTCAACTAGGCCCTTACCACACTCAAGAAAACTCCCTTTGAGCCCCTGTAGACCACGAGTCTCCATTTCTAACGTACAAGGTGGTTCTCGTGGTTGCCATTACATCGGCCAGTCACATCTTGGATCTAGTAGTCTTGTCAGTTAGACAGGAGCTCTGTATTTTTCACACAGTCAGAGTGGTCCTTAGTGCAGATCCATCTTTCACCCATAGGTAAATTTGGGTTTCCACAGACCATAGGAACTGATACTCCCTTACGTTTGTCTGAGACCGACATAAAATCTGGTACAACAATGGCACAGTCTAGATGTAAGGTGAGCTCTCTGCATATATTTCAACCGCACGACGTGTGTTAGGAAACAGAGGTTCTCTTCGTTTCTTTTCAACCACCCATCATTGGGTGCAAGACCTCTTCCTCAATGATCACTAGGTGGCTGAGAGCACAATTACCAAATCCTACGAGACACAGTCACTTCGCAACACTGCTCATTCGACCTGGAGCACTGCAATGTTAACAACATGGGCCACAAGCGCCAATAGTGGAAATTTACAAGCCAACAACATGGGCCTCACCATCGCCTTTTATTTAGAAACTATTAGAATGACGTCTTCGCCTCTGTGGAGGCTATCTTTGTCAGGACAGTGTTACAAAGGGTCCATAGGGACCAAGAAAAAGGGGAATCCGAACCAGACGGAAGCCCTCCCATAGGACACGCCAAGCTTTGGTATGTCCCAATCAATGGATGCTCTGAACAGCTCATCTGGAGAAGGGGCATTGGTACTTACCTGACATGCCCTTTCTCTGTGAGCTGTGGAGAGCATCCATCCCCACCCTTATTCGTCTGGTGGGATGCTGTTCCAGCCAAGTATTAGAAGGGGTGAAGGAAAAGAAATATTTCATCACTTTGACTTCGCCAAAACTGGGGACGCTAGGGAAGAGTCCCGTGGAGGAGGAGGAGCGTACTCTCAATTAAAGCCCAGCCTATCAGATGAGTAACAGAAGCATCATCCCAATCAATGGATGCTCTTCACAGCTCACAGAGGAAGGGCGTCTCAGGTAAGTACCAATACCCCTTCTCTTCTGAAAACCTCAATTTCCACAGCAAATGACTGATAAGATATCATATTCTTTCTTGGTCTTGAAGATCAGTAGTTTTCTCGAACAGTAGAATCAGTGCTCCAGTTAGTTCATTATACTCCCACATTAGAGCTTTTATTCTAATATTTTTAGTGTTATTGAAGACAGCAGGCGAATCCTGTGCCCTCTCTTTTCTTTAACCCACTAGTGAAGCATTTAATGAATTATATAATGCAGCTTTGGTGTTCCTACTTCTTCACTTCTTCTGGTCTGGATCTTCTCCCTTGTTCTGTCAGTGTTAAAATCTGTCTCTTAAAAATAGACAAGGTCACATATTTCCCATTTTGGCAGTGTATTAAAAGCATAGATCACAACAATATTTGTAAATAAAATGTACAAATTTACATGATCACAAGGAAATTTAAGTAGAAGTTATCCCAGACACTTTTGTCAGATGTTTTTATGTACCTTGAAAAGTAAGCTTTGAAAAATGTGCAAGTCACCATCAATAACTTGAGTCAATTAATAAATTGATGCTTACATTTTCCAGTTAATTTTAGGCTGAATAAAAATGAGTAAATGGTTTTGCATTATTAACATATTCTGGACTTTATGTTTTGCTGAGTTTTTAGCTGATTGTCCCATCTGTCTCAGAGTAGTATATTCTAGTGGTCTAACTGAGTATATTTCATTTTTAATTTTTATTTAGTAAGGAAGACAGTGAATAGCTAAAATTATAAGTTGTTGGCATACAGATTTGGAATAATTACTGTTTATAGCTACAGAATAATTTTCTTCAGGAGGAATGATTGTGCTAACTATTTTCAGAGTGTGTTGTTTCCAAAGGTTTGTTATTTTGTATTATACACTTTCAATCTCCATTACTGTCCAAGTGCAAGTCAATGTTGCACCACCTTGAAAGTATTATTTTACTAAAATGAGGAGCTTTAGCAGTACTTATACAGTAAGTCTGAAGAGATTGTCTGAGAGTTGTTGACATGGTATTAAAAACATTCCCACTCATGAAATAATGGCTTATCTCAGGTCTGTATGATGTTTCTTGGCTGATTTGTATCTAAAATAACAAAATATAGTACTTCTTTGTGGCTATGGACTGTATTTTTTGTTTAAAAAATGTTTTGAGGCTACTCAAAATTGGTCAAGGACTGAGTTGTTATTGCTAAAAGAACAAAACTATTTTTTCAGCATATTTTTTCATATTATTTATTTATTTAGGGGATGTTATTACTTAAAATAGATGTATGATGTCTGCATGCTGTTCAATTTTAGTGGTACAGTCCCAGGAACTTGGGTTGGGTGCATATTTAACCCATGAAAGTTTAGTTTTTCAAATGACAAGGAAAATTAATTAAAAACCATATTCCTGTTTTACAATAACATTACATTATTTCTACTTTTAATCTATTCATTTTATTCATCATAAATGTAGCTAAAGAATTAGTAAATCAGTTATGTTAATATGGTGGTTAAATAATGGTAGAGTAGTAATTATCAAAAATAGAAAAAATGCTAATCAGTTTATACTTATCATCTATCCATGCACATATGTACAATAAATAATTTCACCTAATTCTCTATGGGCACATTTTAAATATTTGATCTTTATAAAAGCCACAAGCAATATGTAATATTTCAACATGAATGTATCTATGAACTAGAAATGATGTATTTTATTTTTGTAATCCACATTCAAATATAACAACACTGATACTTCTAAGTAATATTTTTCCTGAGAGAATTAAACTACCTCTCTTAATTTAAATGCACATATTGAAAAAAAATTGCATACATTTTACATTGTTTCATGTCTATTTAATTAATTATTGCTACTTACATTGTTTTTTAAAATGCAGATGGGAATATAGGCAGAAGGCTACAAATATATTAACTGACTTAATTATATTAGTAAGTATAGCATATACAGTACCTGTCTGGAATGTCAGCAATTATAATTAAGTATTATTAAGTTCATAATAAATTCTAGAAAGACAGAATAATAATATAAATAATATAAACAAAAAAATATATTTCTAATATTTAGAGCAGATTGAATTCCAAGAGTTTGATTGTGGTAAAATTGGAATTGAGTTTGATACTAGTTTTTTTTAGCTGTCTTATGAATGAAAAACATTTTAGTATTACTCTAAACTGCTCAGAATTTGGGCAGCTGGACAGTTTATAAATATATGTAATAAGTAAATTTCTATAATCGGGTATGAAGCACCTCAGAATTTTGAAGTAAAAAAAGAAAACTTGTTCCCCAGAGTGATTTGTGTTTTTTTTTAAAGAATTAAGACACATTTAACCCCTCTATTTAATTTCTCCAGGATCAGAAATTTGATATCTATTGTACGAGTATTTCTTCCACATTAATAAAATATTTTATGATTTAAATATATACTAAAATATATCTTTTAGATATAAATCTAATAGATTCTATTTTAGAATAATATTTTTTTCTTGTATAGCAGACATTCTTTGTGGAAACTTTCCATGGGGAAGATTTAAACTTCGTAGCTTTCTGAATAGCTTTCTGGATAATATGCAGTTAATGAATCAATTTTTCTGGGATTGTCACTTATTTAGTAGGTTTATTGCAACAAAGGGACAAACTAAATTTTTGTCTTCCTTAAATTCCTATAGTAAGGACTGCATTATGATTGAAGGTAGGCTAAAAATTAAAATGAAATGAAAACCACCTCAAATTAGCTGTATTTTGAATAAGTGTTGCAGTTATATTTGTTCATTTAAATTTGGTTAATATTATAATTTTCTTGTGGTTTCTATTATACATTTTTGAGGGATATGCCATGTCAAAGAAATGGTCAGGTAAAGATAAAACTCAAGCTTTACATTAGTTAGATTAATTAAGTTAAATGAAATACCATCAATATAAATATCCTCAACGTGTTCAGTAAATTTCCTCTTGTGGTTTATTAAAAATTGTTTGGAGAAAGCCTGAACACTGTATCCATGATTTTGAAGTAGGTCACAGGCTAAAAGGCTCTTCTCTGAATCATGGCTAGTTTGTTGAATTACAAAAAGAATCTAAAACATTATGTTACAATAAAGCTGCAACTATTGTATGGGGATATTTGTTTTCACAGGTGGATGGAAGTCTGCCTAGATGAAGAGTTACCACCTACCACTGAACTGGAAGAAGGTTTAAGGAATGGTGTTTACCTTGCCAAATTAGCTAAGTTTTTTGCACCAAAGCTGGTCTCTGATAGGAAAATCTATGATGTGGAACAGTCTCGTTACAAGGTAAAAATTTACATACAGATAGTCCTTGATTTATGACCACAGTTGGGATCAAAATTTCCATTGTTAAATGAGTGATGCCCCATTTTATGACCTTTTTTTGCCAGAGTTGTTAGGTGAATCATTACAATTGGTAAGTGAATCATATAGTCATTAAGCAATCTGTTTTACCCTATTGATTTTGTGGCTGGGCAAATACAAATGGAGATCACATGATCCTGAAATGCTGCAACCATCGTAAATACATGCCAGTTGCTAAATGCCCAAATTTTGATCACATGTCTGATGACAGTTGTAAGTTCAAAGATTGGTTGTAAATCACTATTTTCAGTGCTGTTGTAACTTCAAACTATCAATAACATCATCATCATCATCATCATCATCATTATTATTATTATTATTATTATTATTATTATTATTATTATTAGACTTATATGCCGCCCTTCTCCCTAGGGACTCAGGGTGGCTCACAGTAAAAAATACACAATACAAATTAAATTAATTAAAACACTATTAAACCCAAGCCCCAAAAACTCTAAAACCAATAAAACTAATCTAAAATACAGTTAAAAACCCATCCCCCTTCCCTTCAGTCCAGGCCAGCTTGCTGAAAAAACCAGGTCTTCGGGTCGTGGTGGAAGGAATGGAGGTCCGGGGCCAATCGGAGCCCCAAGGGGAGCTGGTTCCACAGGGTGGGTGCTACCACAGAGAAGGCTCTCCCCCGGGCACCGCCAGCCAACACCGTCTGGCTGACGGCACCCCAAGGGGGCCCTGTCTGTGGGAGCGTACAGGGCGATGGGACATCGATGCTGGCAGGAGATGTTCCCGCAAGTACCTCGGACCCAAGCCATGTAGGACTTCGTATGTTAACACCAACACTTTGAATCTCACCCAGAGGGCAACCGGCAACCAATGTAGCTCGTGCAGGAGGGGTGTAATATGGGAGTATCGGGATACTCCCATCACAACCTGCGCGGCCGCATTCTGTACCAGTTGAAGCCTCCGAGTGGTCTGCAAGGGAAGTCCCATGTAGAGAGCATTACAATAGTCGATTCGGGAAGTAACAAGTGCATGAGTGACTGTCTGCAAGGCATCTCAGTCCAGATAGGGGCGCAACTGGCGCACCAGGGGAACCTGGGCGAACACCCCCCTGGTCACAGCTCCCATCTGATCCTCCAAACTGAGCTGTGAATCCAGGAGGACGCCCAAGTTGTGAGCCCCATCCACAGGGGGCAACACCCCATGACCAATGGTGGAATATCCTGGATCTGAGATGCCGGTACGCACAGCCACTCAGTCTTGGCAGGGTTGAGCCGGAGCCTGTTTTGATTGTAAATTGAGGACTACCTGTATAAAATTTGAGTACTAAATAGAAAATTTTCTAGTAACTAATGCTTGTTATTTTTACTGTATAACAGCATGCACCATAATTAAGATTATAATAAGTTCTTCTTTTTATGTCCCAGGATTAGATCTTGGTACCAAAAGCAATTGTCAGGATTAAAACCCTGCTAACTTTGATATTTTGAGGAGGCGGAGGAACCCCTACAGGGAAGGGCCGAGGAATTTGTTCAGTTTCTTGCAGATAAAGTCGCTCAGATTTGGTCAGACTTGGACTCTGGCTGGGCAGAGTCCACCGAGGTGGTAGAGGCAGGTCTTAGTCCGGTTATCTGGGATGAGTTTTTCCCGGTTGGCCCTGATGATGTGGACAAGGCCCTGGGAGCAGTGAATGCCACCACCTGTTTACTGGACCCATGTCCCTCCTGGCTTGTTTCAGCAGGCTGGGAGATGACATGTGGCTAGCTCCAGGAGATTATAAACGCTTCTTTGGGTGAGGGGTGTGTTCCCCATGCCTTAAAGGAGGCTGTGGTTAGGCCCTTCCTCAAGAAACCTTCCCTGGACCCGGCTCTTTTAAATAACTTCTGCCTGTCTCCAACCTTCCCTTTTTGGGGAAGGTTGTTGAGAAGGTGGTGGCGCTCCAGCTCCTTTGGGCCTTGAATGAAGCTGATTACCTGGATTCCTTGCAGTCTGGTTTCAGGCCCGCGTACAGCACCGAGACGGCTTTGATCGCACTAGTGGATGATCTCTGGCGGGCTCGGGATGGGGGGGGTCTCCCTCCATCCTGGTGCTTCTTGACCTCTCAGTGGCTTTCGATACCATCAATCATGGTATCCTTCTGGGTCGGCTCAGGGGGCTGGGAGTGGGGGGGCACTGTTTTACAGTGGTTCTCCTATCTCTCTGACCGGACTCAGTCGGTGTGTTGGTGGGGGGGCAGAGATGGCCCTGCCATGTGGGGTCCCTCAGGGTTCTGTTCTCTCCCCCCTCCTATTTAATATCTACATGAAACCGCTGGGTGAGATCATCCGTCGACACGGGGTCGGGTATCATCAGTACGCTGATGATACCCAGTTGTACATCTCTGTCCCCGGTCAATCTAGTGAGGCCGTGGAGGTGATGTCCCGGTGCTTGGAGGCTGTGAGGGTCTGGATGGGGACTAATCAGCTCAGACTCAACCCTGACAAGACCGAGTGGCTGTGGGTCCTGCCCCCTCGGGTTCCAGTTGATTATCCAACTTTGGTACTGGGAGGAGAGAAATTGCTCCCCTCAGAACGAGTTCGCAACTTGGGGGTCCTTCTGGATCCACAGCTACAATTTGACCACCATCTTATGGCTGTGACCAGGGGGGCCTTTGCACAGGTTCGCCTATTGCACCAGTTGCGACCCTTCCTGGATCGAGGGGCTCTACACACGGTTGCTCATGCCCTTATCACCTCCCGATTGGACTACTGCAATGCGCTCTACATGGGGCTGCCCTTGAAGAGCACTCGGAGACTTCAGCTGGTGCAAAATGCGGCCGCGCGAGTGATTATGGGTGCACCTAGGTGTGCCCATATAACACCTATCCTCCGCGAGCTGCATTGGCTACCGGTGGTCTTCCGGTGCAATTAGGTGCTAGTGACAACTTTTAAAGCCCTTCATGGCTGAGGAGTGGGATACCTTCAAGACTGCCTACTGCTACCGTATGCCTCCCAGCCGGTTAGATCCCACAGGGAGGCTTGCTCCGGATACTGTCGGCCAGACAATGCCGGCCTGGGCCGCTGGCGAGAGCCTTCTGTGGCAGCGCCGTCCTTTGGAATACGCCTCCCTGCGGAGATTAGAACCATCCCCAATCTACGCAGCCGCTAAGACCTGGCTTTGTCGGAGGGCATGGAATTGAGACCTTTGTTCTTCCCTCGTGTATGTTTGGATGGTATGAATGAGTTTTTTGATTTTATATTGTATATGCAACTGTTTTTATCTTACAGTCACTCAAGTTCTCGATGGGGAAGAGAGGCGGGATATAAATCAAATAAATAAATAAATAAATAAATATTTTTGTTCCTTGTTCCTCTAGAAACATAAAACCTTAAATTCTTAAGAAAAGCATGCTTAATGCTCCAGTGCAGGAAAATATAATATGTTGAAATATAGAATGTATTAAAAACAGACATGCAATCTCATCTTTTAAAACTACATGCAAGCTTCCATTATAGAATGTAAAAGGAAACTACTCTTCCACTCAGAAAAGATTTTAAAAGACAATGATTTTTCATATTAATTTCCATATGCAGATTTTCTTAATCTTATATTTTATCATCAGCTAGTAGGATCATCACATTCTCTTAGATAAGGTGATAATGTTTCTTTTGCCAAGGCAGCTGTTATCATGCAGAACATGAGTAAACATCCATTCACTTCTAATTTAGTATTGTTGAATTAAGTGCTTAGAAACTGTTTCAGAAGTCTGACAATAGGAACAATGAGAAAGACCAAGTATTTGATTCTTTTTTGTATAAGCCCTTGAAAATGTAAATAATGGGTTTGTGGAACTGATTCAATATTTTTTTTTTCTGGTATTTCTGTACTATTCTGCTCCCAGACAGTTCCAAGTTTTATTTTTACTGGTTGGAAACAATGGATGTTCTTTTTTCTTCATTTTTTGTTATCTAATGATTACATTAATTTTTAAGGAAAAAGTTTTTAATTAAAAACAATAATTTAATTTAATTTAATTATATGTGTACACACACACACACATTAATATAACATTTTTATTTTTTATTTTTTAAAAAAATCTAAGATTGTTAGCTAATCAATATGCGGTGGCTTGGTTGAGTTGCTACTTTGTGGTGGCTTGGTTGAGTGGCATGGTTTAATCAGTGTCTCTGGATTATCTGCATAAGTTATAAAGCCATGGATAATTTCTTTTAAGAATTCCTCTCTAGAACTGGTATTGAGCTACTTAATTCAGATTTTGCTTTTGAAAAAATATGGTTAAACTAAAGCTGAGTTATTTGTTGACAAAACAGCCTGTCAAGTAATAGTTTTACATTTTAAGCTATTTTAAAGCTTTTTTTTAAAAAAAAAATCTTGTTTAAATGCAAATTACATTTCATATACAAGACATAGTTAGGCATTTAAATTTTTATGTGCTCTTTAAAAATAAGTAAACCTTTTTGTTTCTGTCTATTTTTTCTTTTCTTGCATTAGCATTCAGGTCTACATTTCCGACACACTGATAATACAGTACAGTGGTTACGGGCAATGGAATCCATTGGTCTACCAAAGGTAAGCATTTGAAAATTAAATACTGTGTAGCCACTGGTAAAGTACTTGTTAAAATAAGGAAGTATATTTAAAATAGGATACAAATTTGCTTTATATTAAATCAGACCATTGATTCATTTCTAATCTAGACTAATAGTAATAGCTAGAAGTCTTGTGAAGCTGTATGTAAATGTGCTAAGGATTGAACTGATTTTGCACATGACACATTCTCATTCCAATTAACTATAGTTTTCCCCTAACGACAAACTGAATAACCAAAATAAAGGAAGGAAGGACTCGGTGAAAAAGTTAAAATGGTTGCACTAACAAATCACTGCCTATTTTATCCAGTACTTTTATAACCTGGAAAAAAAACCTAGAAAGGTTCATCTGTTATGCCTAATTGCAAAAGCAAATGTTGTACTATAGAGTTGTCATTTTTTTAAAAAAGATAATGCACACAAAGCGATTACTATTTATCTTACATGACTTAAAATTCTACTTAGAATTATAGTTGGGCTTAGAACAAACTCTTAGCTATATCTGACTCCCACAATTAATTCCCTCATTAACTGTTAGTACAATTGCTTGCAATCCATTTTTATATGAGGTACCACAAAAGCTAGCCATTTAAATTTGGCTAGGACGTGTTGTTTAATAAAGATGCCAATTTTGCATTCTGAAATATTAGAAGAAAGACAAAATGATATTTTGAGCTATGCTATAACTATAATCTTGTATGCATGAATTCCTCCAAGGCAAGTTCTAGGAAACAATTTTTATTTCAGAACTATTCAAACAGAGTGAAATATCATTAAAATCAATCGGGCTTCCGGCCTGGTTTCAGCACGGAGACGGCATTGGTCGCACTGATGGATGATCTCTGGAGGGCTCGACAGGGGTTTTCCTCTGTCCTGGTCCTAGACCTCTCAGCGCTTCGATACCATCCATCGCACTTGGTATCCTGTGGCTTCCTCGAGGGTTGGGTATAGGGGCACTGTGCCGTGGTTCACCTCCTACCTCTCAGGGCCATCAGTCAGTATTGGCGGGGACAGAGGTTCACCTCGAGGGTGCTCTCTTGTGGGGTCCTCAGGGTCGGCCCTCCCCCTGCTATTTAACATCTACATGAAGCCGCTGGGTGAGATCATCCGTTTTGGGGTGAGTTTCCATCAGTACGCTGATGATACTCAGCTGTACATTTCCACCTCAACCAGATCAGTGATGCCTCCCTGATGACCCAGTGTCTGGATGCGGTGCGGATCTGGATGAACGGAAACATGCTTCGCCTCAACCCGCCAAGACTGAGTGGCTGTGCATACCGGCATCTCGCCCAGTTTGGAGTGTCCATCTTTGGCCATCGGGAGTGGTATTACCCCCTGGATAGGCGCTGAACTTGGGGGTCCTCCTGGACGCTCGCCCTGGTTGGAGGAGCAGGTGGGGCCGCCGCCAGGGCCTTTGCCCAGCTCCGCCTGGTTCGCCCTGCGCCTTTTCTGACCGAGATGCCCCACACGCACGGTTACTCGCGCCCTTGTTACTCCTCCAGACTCGACTACTGCAACGCTTCTATTTAGGACTGCCCTTGCATACCATCCGAGATTGCAGCTGGTGCAGAATGCCGCGGCGCTGGTGGTGATGGGAGTTTCGTTCTCCCATGTTACCCCCTCCCGCGCTGCCTTCATTGGTTGCCGTTGCGCCCGGTGAGATTCAAGGTCCTAGTGTTAACATACAAAGTCCTTCATGACATGGGTCCCCAATATTTAAGGAGCTGGCTCCTGCACATCGAAGTGCCAACCGCCCCTGTGCGAGCACATAGGCAAGGACTCCTTGGGGTCCCATCAGCTGGCCAATGCCGGCTGGCGGTCCCCCGACGACGAGCCTATTCTATAGCGCCCCTGACCTCTGGAACCAACTTCCCTGGAGCTCCGTCTGGCCCCTGACCTCCGCACCTTCCGCCATGACTTGAAGACGTGGTTGTTTAACCAATCCGGGTTGTGAATTTTTGGGATGGGATGGTTTTTATGGGATAGTTTTTATAGGATAATTTTTATGGGTTGAATTTGTAGTTGTAATGGGGCTTATTTAGTTTAATTCGCTTTTAAATTATTTATTGTTGTTGTTGTTTATTTGTAAGTTTGAAGTCTTCGGAGATGGGGCGGCATATAAGTCCCATTAATAAATAAATAAATAAATAAATAAATAAATAAATAAATAAATAAATAAATAAAATACATAAAATATATTATATTTAGTCATATTTTGTTGAATATATGACAGAAGTAATTTATATATAATGCTAAGCCAATGGCCCAGTGTACATACCTACCTACATCTTCTACTACAGAGAAGAATATAATATTCTGAAGTGTACTTTAGTGTGAAAACTAAAGCCAGTGTCAGTGTATGTTGACTTGTTAACGTTCGGTATCTTTCAGGTTTTTTTGAAAGTTGAGGATGGCATTTTGATTTGAAAAAGTAGGCAGAAATTATTCATCTAGGCCCAGAATCTATTACTATCATATTTATCTGTAGAATTTTGAGATATTTCTTTGAGTGCAATGGTTAATGAAATTAATAGTGATACGTTATTCAGATTTATTATTACTTCATTTAAGACAGCTATCCATAGTACAGATACTTTACATTATTAAATACAAATATATATAATACAATATAAAAATGTAATACAATAGGAGATTATATGAATAATCACACTCAACATAAAGTACAAATATAATAAGCTGGAGCATAGAAAATTCAGATGAGTGCTTTATCTGGAGATTAATCCTCCATTTTAGTGGACTTTATTTCTGAGTAGTAGTGTATTTGAAAAAGTGTCAAATTATACATTTTACACCAATCCTCCACTGAGCAAGAATTAATTTCCTATGTCAAAATGTACTATTGATCCTCTGCTTCAACATTAGTAGATAAAATCTGAGTAATATTACATATTTGTTAACTGAAATGATGCTTGATAATTTTCTTTTTTCATCCTTAGATTTTCTACCCAGAGACCACAGATGTTTATGATAGGAAAAACATACCTCGGATGATCTATTGCATTCATGCATTAAGGTAAAACAGATCTGTGCTAAATTTCTTAGATTTTTTTCATTTCCTCCTTTTAAAAAGTTTGCAGCAAAACCTAATTACTTCATAGTTATGAACCAAATTAGTCAGTTTAACTCAGTTAAACTGTTAAGGATAAAGTTCTATTCATATGCAATTCTGTAGTATTACTTCATAATATTAATTTCAAAAAATAAAAATGGGATCAATTTGAGAATGAAAAGAATCCAAATTCCACCCCCTCTTTTGTATATAGTTAAACTGTGTTTTAATTGTGGAAACCTATAAAACTGGCTGTTGTTATCTTTGATTACTTATTCACTAATGTCCTATTTCAAGGTTATGCTATTGTGAACATAATAAAGCTCAGTAGCATGCTCAGAGAATTTTCTTTAAAATTTGGATGTCATAAATGGAATCCTGTTGTTTCTATAGAATTTACTATGATTCAGAAAATATTGTGTAAATACTATGCGCAAAAATATATATTCTACATTCATACTCAAATTAGTATGAGACAAGTATTCATTTAAGCATTACTGTTCAGGAAACTACAGGTATAGTGCTGCTCATTGACTGCAATTCAATCAGTAGGCAACATGATTGTAAAGTAAAACATTACATGACTGTGCCTGACTTACAATGTCAGTTTGTCAGTTCCAGCTATGATCATTAAGCAAATCACTATTTTTTGTTAAGCATGACATCACGTGAACACTACTAATGACTTCCCCACTACTTTGCTTTGTCATAAGCTATCTGCGAAGATTGCAAATGGTGATCACATGAGGACGCTGCAATTGGCATAAATGTGTACCAGTTGCCAAGCATCCAAATTACAATCATGTGGTTGTAGAAACACTGCACAGGCCATAACTTTGAGGAAGAGGTATAAAAACTCTTTTTAGTGCTATCAAAACTTTGGTCAGTAAGTGTTCAATAAGCTGTAGTTGAGAGTGATGGATTATTTATGTTACTGATTTTCATATATGTAACACAATGCCCATATGAAAATGAAGTGCATTTCTTCTCTGACAGCATCCAGTGTTTTGGTTTTGATATTATATCCTATTTAAGCTTCCATTTGAGCATGGACGAGATATAATTTTGTATAGACAGATCTCTTTCTGGCATTTTAAAGAAGATTCTTGGGTCAAGTCATCATTTTACTATCTTTAAATAGAATAGAGAAAATTTTAGACTGACGACTGGATATTTTATTTATTTTATTTATTTATTTTATTTTGATTTGTATGCCGCCACCCTCCAAAAGGACTCGGGGCGGCTCACAGATAAAAACACAGAACAATAAATTATTTAAAAAGAAATTAAACTAGACAAGCCAAAATACAACTATAAAACTGAATTAAAATCGAATTAAAACGCACCCTCTCCCCCAGGAGATCAGTCCAATCCAGCCCAGCCTGTAAAAACAACCAGGTTTTTAGATTGCGTCGGAAAGAGGAGAGATCGGGAGCCAGCCGGAGCTCAACGGGTAGTTGGTTCCATAAGGCGGGAGCCGATACAGAATAGGCCCTTTACTGGGGCACCGCCAGCCGACATTGTCGCGTGGACGGCACCCCGAGGAGTCCCAGCCTGTGTGCTCGCACAGGGCGACCGGTATTTGATATCAGCAGGAGACACTCCCGCAAGTACCCCAGACCCATGCCATGAAGAACTTTGAATGTTAACGTCAGAACCTTGAATTGCATCCGGAGGGCAACCGGCAACCAATGCAGCTCATGCAGGAGGGGGCGTAACATGGGAGTATCGGGAAACTCCCATCACAACCCGCACGGCTGCATTCTGCACCAGCTGGATATGAATAATTCTAGGAGAAGGAAAATTACTGAGCATAGATTGATGTGAGACAAACTGTATGGGCATGTCATGTATCTTATTGGGCCAAATTTCATTAGTTTTTAGTTGCTGAAACATGACACTCATTCAATTTTGGAACTCTTTAAATTTGTATAAATCATGTCATTAATATAACTATGCAAACCTGGTTGCTGAGCTTGTTAAACACGTTCGTAAATTTGATTTTTTTTTTTCAATGTAAACATGTGGGACTCTAAATATTAAGCATTTTTAGCATTAAACAATTAGTTCATAACAAAATGATGCTAAATTCCACCCTAGTGATGTCATAATCCAGGATCACAAATCCTATAGAATGTTGAATACTGGGAGGCTTTCAGATATTTATATCTCTTAGAGTTAAGTGATTTCCAGACTTATAAAAACATAGATATGGAGATCTTCACATGTCAGCTTTCCCAGGTAGACCAGACATTCTCCTTTATAGGCCTGAGAACCTAGGGAAGGTCCATTCTGATCTTTCTTTGCCCATGAGACAGCTGACGCTGTGTCCTATGTTACCTGACCATTCTTTAGGGAGCATTACTTTGCCTGTTTCTCAATGTCTTTCTCACATCCATTACATCATAATTTCAAGGAAAAATATTTTTCCATATGTTTTAACTCTACCCTTTCCTCCAAGACAGTGCCCTATTAATTGGATGTTATTTAGAATATATCAGTCTGAACCATCAGATGAATGATGGAATAATTTAATGTCTTGCTGCATTCTAATTCTCTTCTTTTAGCAAACACAAACATTTAATTTTAAAGCAGGCTAGTCTTGGATACTATATTTTGGTGATTCGTTTATTGATTTGTTTTTTCTCTTATACATTCATATGCATTGTTGACTTCAATGTGAAAATTACCTTCTTTGAAAATTGTGTTTTAGCTGGTATGAAAACTGTTTGGAATTTTAAAAGATTCCAATTCATTTGTTATTTTGATTTTGAGAGATGGCCACCCACAATAGAAATTCCACAGAAAAGTGCTTTTGTCTCCCCAACCCTTCTGCTGCAGAATTGTTTAGCTGTAGAAAGTACACAACAACGGAACTATGTGTGGTGGTTCCACTGCTAACACAAAACCAGTATTGTATCTTGAGCTGAAGAATCAACACTTTAGGATTTGCTTGATTACTTCAGTGTTTTGTATTCCAGGTTCTGGATCTGGTAACACTAGTTAAACGGGAAATCTGGAATCATTAATTGAAAAGCGTAATCCCGAGTAAGGGGATATCCTATTCTGCACCATCCAGAAGAGTGTCACAGAATAACCATGTGTTAATAAAGAACTCCTTCTCCTGAGGGAAATAGATGCACCCACACACTTCAGAACTCAGGTGGCCAAGAATGTGAGGGTAGAAAACTCAGGAGTCCTCAGGGAGGACTGGTACATGCATTGGTGAAATATATTCTCACCTTCTCCCTGCTATACTGTCATTAAAGTGATATGTATTTGTGTGTGTGTGTGTGAATAGAAGTACTGCATCTTACTAAACTAGAGCATCTGTAAAGCATCTGTGAATGCGGAATAATTCTACTCTTTGAGGAATGACTTTATACTGAGATTTGAACATCAGAGGCAACAAGTTACATCATCACAATGTCCAACAATAACAATATTATAAAACCCAAGCATAAGTAATGTTCTTTGTTCTTGAATTATCTGCATATATTTTATGGTTAAAAACAACTTCAAAATCTGAATAATTTCAAATATATATTTGTGCCACGTTGACTTACAGCTTTTTTAATATGAATTCTTTCTAAGGCTTCAAAATATTGTTTCAAAAGATAGTTCATACTAGTCGTGTGTGACTGTTAACATTCCCAACACAATTACAAATGCTGGAAATAGCAATTAATTATTAATAAAAATGAGAAAGGAATATATTAAATAAGTATAATTGTATTTTATTAATAAAATATTATTTCTGAAAGTGTGCTAAGGTGAATGTTTCTTATTGATAAAAATACATTTCCATTGCCCTCTAGTGGTCCACAATATTTCTCTCCCCAATTTTCCTTTTCTCTCTAGCTATTAAATATTATGCTATGCTATGATAATCAGGGCAGTTGTTAAAATGTCAAAATTAAATGTATTAATGACTAATTAAGGAACTCAATTGTGCTAATTAAAATAATTTCTGAACACTAGAAAGATATAGAATTATTCACTGATAATTTATTAAAAGGTTCTAAATGTAATGCAAAGCTGCTTTTAAAAATTGAGATCGCAAGTAGAAAATAGTTTGTATAATTAGAACGTGACAAATTTAGGTTCATACTTAACTTATCTATTAAATATTAAATATTTATTCTTTGAACTCCCTTCTAAAAATTATAAATTACTGGAAATCTAATTTTCCTAATATTTCCTGCTTCCAGAAACAGCTGTTTTCATGTTTGCTCCCTGTGTTCTAACAGCATGGCAAATCCATAATTTCATTTTCTTACAATTGGTATATAACTTCATGTTTGTCATCTCTTGTTTTCATTCAGGTTCAACTTTTAAACTGTTAAGCTTCTCCAAATAAAAACAAAATCTTCCTTTTATATCTAAAATACACCTTGGCCACTTTTAAACTGCTTTGACCCTCTCTTTTATAGCAATTTTGATAGTCCCTTGTGTAATCTTAATAAATTTCCCAAATCCTTAACAGTTGTTAACTTCACATGGCAGGAAGACATGAATAAAGATGTGAATTTGTTCAGCTGTTGTCCAGATGGTTCCACTATAAACATTTTGGAATGGTGATTATGTAGATTTTCAAGTACCCTGAAATGAAATAGGATTTCTTGGAGGGATTTCAATAGTTTTAAGTGTATTTCAGATTCTCCAGAGCATTGAAGAACTGAAACATAGATAGTCAAAGGTTTATGTATGTGAGAGAAATATTACTTTCACTACTTTCACTACTTTCACTGTTGAGGCAATATTTTATATATATTATTTTGAACTGTCTTAAAGAAAGGAAATACAGAAGTTTTGCAAATCCAATTTAAAAGTGTTTTGAAAGGAATATAGTTGTAATTATTTTAAGAAAGGAACAATTTCTAACAAAACTTGCAGCATTGTATAAAGATCAACACGTGTATTGTAAAATAAACACTAACAGGCAATATTCAACTTTAATTAATCACTCCTATTGTATTTATGCAATTCATTTACTTTTTCTTTCTCTCCCTCAGTTTATATTTGTTTAAACTAGGAATAGCTCCACAAATCCAGGATTTGCTTGGAAAAGTAGACTTTACAGGTACTTTTAATCTTTGTAACTTTTTGGTATTGAGAAAACTTTTATTTTTTGAAGCTTCTATTAATTCCTTATTTGGTTAATAGTTTTCTTCTACATTTCCATCATTTGTGTTTTTGTGCTGAAGTGGGTGTAAAGTAGCTATGTAAAAATGTGCTGTATTTTACAAAGAGATGCTGGGTAACAAACACTACAGTTAGGTATGCTACAGTAGTTCTCATATAGAAAAAGGAGATGAATTAGAGGAATAACATTTGTTCCATTTATGTTATATTATGCTTGATTTTGTCACTTAGTAACCTGGACAGGTTTTTTTTTGGTATTGTAACCTTTTTCTTTCTTTCTTTTTCCTTCCTCTTGTCACCAATAATTAGAGGAAGAAATAAGTAATATGCGGAAGGAACTGGAAAAATATGGGATACAGATGCCATCATTTAGTAAAATTGGAGGTATCTTGGCCTGTGAGCTTTCAGTGGATGAAGCTGCATGTAAGTTCCCCAAAATTTTGGGAAATGCTATTCTAACCTGTTTCCTAATGTTCCTGAAAGCTGCTTTAACTTTAAATATGAAGTGACAATCCAATTTACCAAGTACCTATAGTAACTATTACAGGGCTGTCAAATTCCCGGCCCGTGGGCTGGATGCATCACGTGCTGGCCATGCCTATGCCCAGTTTAGCAAAGAGGGAAAAAGTCCTGATACGTCATGTGACGCCACCATGACGACATGAGTTTGACACCCCTGAACTAGAACAAGGGCATGAAGTACTTGTTTTTGCAACTATGTATTTTAGTGTGTTTTGAACATTTTAAAGATTTACATGTTTTAAAATACAAGTAATCCTCAATTTATGACCACAATTAAGCCCAAAATTTATGTTAAGTGAGAAATTTGTTAAGTGAGTTTTGCCCTATTTTATGACTTTTTTTGCCACATTTGTTAAGTAAATCACTGCAGTTGTTATATTAGTAACACGATTGTTAAATGAATCTGGTTTCCTCATTGAATTCGCTTGTTAGAAGGCCACAAAAAGGGATCAATCACATGACACTGCAACTGTCATAAATGTGAATTAGTTATCAAGCATCTGAATGTAAGTCACATGGGCATGGGGATGCTACAATGGTCACAAGTGTGAAAAATAGTCATAAGTCATTTTTTTCAGTGCCTTTGTAACTTTGATCACTAAATGAACTGTTGTAACTATTTGTTTGCTATCCACGTTGTGAGTTAGAAGCAGCATATTAAAAATTAGAAAAGTATCTAAAACCATAACATAACATTCAAAAAAGTTAAGGTTAAAAATTAACTACCAAGGAAAAAAATAATAACCTCTTCATCTGTTTTCTAATGATCTCTTGGGATAGTCTTCCCATTGGTTTAGCTATGTATATTTGTAGCCTGAAAACAGGAAAGGAACAAGGGTTTCATTCAAATATCCATACCTTGGATATTCTGGTGAAGTATTTTTATTTAGGTTAGAGGTCCCCAAACCCCATGCCATGGCCCACTACTGAGCCATGAGCTGTTTGGAACCCAGGCCACAGAAGCAGCGGGAGAACATGCATGCACACACATCCCCACTTGCATGAGCAGTGGGCAACCACGTGTGCGCATGCTTCATTTGCGTAAGCAACAGGCACACATGTCTACCGCTCCCACAAATAGAGCTACATGAGTGCTTGACAGCGGCTCGCATAGAACCATCCCTCTTCCCCCTCCCTCCGCTGGTCCACAAAACTGGAAAGCTGGAAATTTTAATTCACTGAGGCTTTCACCTCTAAATATTGAACGATTATTCTGGTTTATTATTCTTTTTAGTGCATGCTGCAGTTATTGCAATAAATGAAGCCATTGAGAAGGGAAATGCAGATCAGACTATCAAAACATTGCAAAATCCTAATGCCATGTTAGTAAATGTGGATGATAATTTTGCCCATGAATATCAGAAGGAACTTTCTGGAGCAAAAAAGAAAAAAGAAGAGAATGCAAGACTTAAGGTGAATAAATAAATTATTTATTAACTATATGACGTGAAAGTGAGTTGTCGCAGAACACCATTTTGAATTTATTTATGGCTGCCTTAAATATGCAAATTTGTAAAACTTAAAATGTCAAAATTATCAATGCTAGTAAATAATTTTTTGCATATAAAACAAGTTTTTTTTATTTGTATGCCATGCAATCACCCAAAAGATCAATCTTATCACATATCAATAAATAAGGAAAATGATTCTACAAAAATACATTAAAAAACCAATCAAAAAATATAAATTATAAATCAGTTTATAATTTATAAATTAATATAAATTAATTCAGCATTTCCCAAAATTAGGAAGCAGACCTGCTGACAGGTACATTCCTGGGGTGAGGTGAGATGGGAAGAAATAATGGCCTGGCCTCAAAAAATGATTGGAAGGAGAAAAGCATCAGCTACAGTAATTTGGATTGGTTCCTTTTTTCCTCTTAGGAACACATAGCTTGAATGCAAACAGGGGGAGGGGATTACAAAAATGTCTTAGATAGATGTTTTATGTCTTTCTTATTTGCATGACTATAAAAGAGGGAGGACGGGAATCAAAATCAAGCTTGTAAGATTTTATTACTGTAGCCAATCTAAATAAAAGTACAATGCGGAAAGTCTATTTCTTATTCTGGTTGCCAGTTGGACGTGGTAAGGCTGACACCTATTAAGATGACATTAATAACAAATTTTATTTTTCCAGACTTGGAATCCTCAGAGAATATTTAAAAAGCGAGCCTCACTTACCAATTTTACTGTGCCAAAAGTGTAATGTGGATTAAGAAATATAATATAGATCAGTTTGGTCAGTATAGAAAATTTAAAACATTAAAATGATATTTCAAAGATAATATTAGTTTAAAGACCTGAATATATTATATAATATTATATAATATTTTTGAATTTATCACTAATCTCTATGATCATACAATAATTGCATTATTCTCCATGGGGAAGGGATAGCAAAGAAAATAATTATTCATGCAGGAAATATAGTTACCTTAGATTTATTTTTTTGAATTATATGTTCCCTTTCTATTTATAAAGTGACTTGATATGGTGAAAAAGACTCAGGAATATTATGACTTACATTTGAGAAGTAATTATTTCTTTCTAAATTCAGTCTAAAGATACCTTTTGTGTGTTACATGCTTTTGTATGTGGGTTTTCCTCCTGTATGTGTTCACAACCTCCTTTTTAAAATCAGGAATAGCTCTACCCTTCTTTCTATAATGGTAATTGTTGCTTCTAGAGTGACTCAATTTTGGAAGAGGAAAGAGATGTATATGAAGAATTGCTTACGCAAGCTGAAATCCAGGGAAACATCAATAAGGTCAATCGTGAGTATTCTTCCCTTTTATGAAAACATTGATTCCTGACATATCCACTCTTAATATTAATGGAAAGTACTAGTGTGTGTTATTTTCTCACAGTTCATTGAAATTTAAAATTGGCATAGATTATTATTTCATCAATAATGTGTCAATCTTTCAGAGATACTTTGCTGGTATACTACTAATCTTGGATAAGGACATTCTACTTTGCCCTTTTGCATTCTCAATAACAATTGAAACATTATGACTCTAGTCTGCTTTACCTATATTTCTCTCCTCTTCTGCCAGCTGCAAAGTTCTGCAAATTTTGACCCCTCTTACATGTTACATTTTAGTGTTGGATTTAAGAATTGTCTATTCTGAAGTTTCCTTGCATGCTCTTAAACAACTGCATGTATCAAAGGGCTAAAAGAAAAAAAACATTTTAATATTTTGCTTTCTGTAAGCATTGTTTTCCTTTCAGTTCACATAGCTTTAGCCCAAGTGAGTGAGGCTATTGACATGCAAGATGAAGTGGCACTAATGGCAGGCTTGAACAACCCAGCTCTGAGCCTGCTTGAAGTTCTGCTGAAAAATTCCTCCTGGTACCTAGCACGGTTATTTGATACTAAAGAGCAAAGAACACAGGTAACTGATTATAACGTGCTAGAGTGACACCGAAATCGCTTAACTTTAAAGTGTGATTTCAGTCTTGATACTTTGGCCTTCTTACAATAGAAGAGAGAGGCTTTCAAAATACTTTATATACAATATTGCATAATTTACTCTTAATTTAACTTGGAAACATAATATTTTCTAAGGTTGGATATAAACAGAAAAAAAAATCTAATTTGAAAAAATGTTGAAATTGTCTGTTCTAAGAAATATTTCTGACTATTTGCTTTATGAAAGGGCACCATATTTTTTATATAACAGCCTATTATTATGTCCCTAAAACTGGTATCCATGTAGTAGTTTTGAATATTATAGTATTGATTACTTATTTGCCTTTTAATTAAAATACAGTAAGAAATGTTTTCCCCCTAATCTGTTAGATAGCAGGGGTTCCAATTATCCTCGACAAAAATGAGATACAGAATGAAGTTAGTGTTGCCAATGAGGAATCAGACTCTCACAAATTTAGTGAGTAACTTGTTAATTTTCACTTATAACTTCACCTCATGGTACATTTTAAGATTCAGCAGTTATAACAATAAAACATGAGTCCAGTTATATTTTATCTAAGCTAGTTCCATGGTGCTTTTTATGATTCTTGCTTTGTTGTCACATTGCTTTCATTATTTGGTTCAGTAGATTATCTCCCCTCCCCCACACAGTATTGTGTTCTTAATCCAGTTCAATTACTGGGTTAATTACACTTTCCCACATAACAGATAGAATTTACTTACTCCATCTCAGTTACTTGGTATTATTAAGTTAGTATTGCAAAAATAGTACTTTGAAAGTATGGCATGCTTCTGTAATATATTACTTAAAAGTGAACATGTGTAATTTATTGCTGAAGTTAGTTCTTTTTCTTTGAACACTATGTTTAAGAGGGTTCTAAATTTCCAGTTGCCTTTCTGTCAGTTGCTCTTTGCTTCTTGAGATATTAGAGCTTTTCTTCTAGATGTTGATTTGAGCTCACTTTTCATTTCATGCTTTCTTTGATTTAATTTAAGAGCAATTTATTCTCCATAAGATTTGAATTGAATTCATGAATATAATCATTTTTGGTTGTTATATATGCATCAGTTGACTTATTGATCATAATTTCTTTAGAGGTAGAGTTTTTATTGGCCTATCTATATTCTGTTCCATTATTTTAAACACTAAATGAAAACATTAGTTATATAAAGGAATAGTTTTTTTAAGTGTTGTTCTTCAGTCTAAGCAGGTAATTATTTTACATGTAATGAGTTATTGTCAGGCCTTATATATTTTGAGTAGTCAAAGCACATGTGCAGGGGCTCCTGTCTGATATAATTTCCCATTTACTTCAGCATCTATTTCATATCTGTGAACCTATTAGAAAATTAGTTGTTTGCTGATTTTAATATAATATGTGAAGCATAGATTTTTAAAGACTGCTATTTTATTTTGAAGAGAAAACAAATTTCTGCCTTTTATAGTAATTCAGCCCTTGCATACAAATTATTATTGAATTGGCTTTCTTATTTCCTTAATCTTTGATTCATCTTAAATTTAAAAACACGCATTAGATTATACTTCTTACATTTAAAATAACAAAAGGTCAAGGAAATAAAATTATTTTAATTATATTATTTTATAAAAACCTATCTAAATTGTCATATATAAAGTATAAGCTTGCATGGTTATAAACACCTTTCGTTTACAATATTTTTTAGATTCCCTCCCCTTTTGGTAGTTTTTAGCAGACTTCTATGGCATAATTAACTTCAAAAAAAAGACTTTTAACAATTTTCTTCTTTTATATCATTAGAAATACCAGATATACAATCTGTACATTAGTATGCCTTGGAACAGGGTTAATTGGGTTTTTGGATATTTCTATTTTTTGACACTAGAACTTATTGCAGTTGACAATATTAACATTGCAATTCGTAACTGTGACTCAAACTTGACAATTGCTGCTTTAATGAAACCTGAAGCCCAGTTACCTGAAGTTTATCCTTCTGCTGCCTCTGTCTATCAGACTGAACTCTTCAATCTTCAGCAACAGAATGCTATGGTAAGATGGAAGCTATCTGGATTTGTCCCTAAAGCTAACTAATTGGAAAATAGATATACTAAAATATCTATAATTTCTTCTATGACTTTTAAACATGCACTTTCTGCAAATACTTTTATTAATTCTTGGTTGTCAGTGCGTTTGCACAATTGTGTGTTCAATGTTGTAGAAGTAAGACAACATTGGTAAGAAAAAATACCAAATTTTTAAAATGTGTAGGTTTGTTTCTAAAATCATATGTAGTTCTAATTTAATAATTCTGTTTTTGTACTAGGCTTTAGCTCCCAAATTTTGGTCAAAGCTAGCTGGCTAATTTTGCTGCTAGTTTTAACATACCAAAAATTTCTTCAGTTTAGGATGGACTTAGCATCCTGATAGTTTAGTGCTTGGTCATCCTGACCCACCTCAGGAAATCCTTTCTTTGCTATTAATAGTTGGTTACCAATGTTTTCAGCTAAAAAAAAGGTTTCTTGTTACAGAACTTGTCAGGCCTTTTTCTACTTCAGATTTTGCTCCTTGAGTTTATTTATCAGTGGATCAGCAGTTCTGTATTTGAATAATTTAGCTGTTGTAGCTGAGAGGCAGTATGTGCTTTCAAAGTGATTCTTGCAACAAGATCGGTTTTCCTAATTTTCCTGTCAAAATTAGAACAGAGAAGGAAAAAAGGAAAAAGGATAAAAAAAATGATGATATGGAGTGATGAAGAAAAGGCAGCATGGAAAGAAGCAAAGAAAGAGAGTAAAATGCCTATAAAAGCATTTTTTCATTCCTGTATTGTTTTCATTTCATTTTTTCATTCCTGTATTGTTAATAAAATAAAAAATTAAATAACTTTAAAATATATATATGTAATTCAGAGAAATATGCAAGCTAATAATTATTTTCAGATAGTTAAGGTTGGGCTTAATTTTTAAAGGAATATTAATTTTGAGTAAGCAAAACTTGTCATCTATTGTGTACTGTGAATGAAAATAATTCTCAAATGACTCTTGAGGCAATACTTTAGGTTAGTTAAGATGTTTGTAAAATGATATGTAAGTGTTCACATTTCTAAGGAAATTCAAAATCTTACACATTATTTTGTAAAAATGCAGTTGGCTTAATAGATGTATTACTTTAATATTGGCATTGGCTTTTTCAGGGTTAAACTATAGCACATTTTTTACATATTGAAAGCTTTATTTTTCTTGCTGATCTGAATATATTTCTACAGAAATACTTAGCTCATGATGAACTATCTATTGCTGTTGAAATGCTCTCAGCTGTCGTGCTGTTAAATCAGGCTTTGGAAAGTAAGAACATAGAGGCAATAAAAGTACACCTCAGCAACCCATCCATTGGCTTTAACAGTGTGGAAGAAGAGAACTTGCAACGGTAAAAACATTAATTACAGATGTATTTCTGTGACTTATGGTATTTATCACTAATATTTCAAGAAAAATTATATAATTATACAAATTCTATAATTTAATTGTGCTTTACTATATGGAATTGTTCATTAAACTATGATAATCTTTTAGCTAATCTAACTCTAGATTACAGTACAATATAAACAAATTTTTAATTGTTTCTTCTTAGTTATGCTGACACCTTGCTGTCTATTAAATTAGAGGCTTTGTCTCAAGGACAACAATATTTAAGCTGGAATGACATCCAGAACTGTATTGACATGGTTAATACACAAATTCAAGAAGAAAATGATAGTAAGTATTCTGGTCCATTGCAAACATAACAAAAACTGGAAACTAATCAAGGAGAAAAGCAACTTAGAACTAAGGAGAAATTTCCTGACAGTTAGAACAATTAATCAGTGGAACAACTTGCCTCCAGAAGTTGTAAATACACCAACATTGGAAGTTTTTAAAAAGATGTCGGATAACCATAAGTGGTGTAGGGTTTCCTGCCTAGGCAAGGGGTTGGACTAGAAGACCTCCAAGGTCCCTTCCAACTCTGTTATTCTATTCTATTCTGGTCAACCAGAGACTACATGTTAAATGTTTTGTGTGTGTTACCTGAAAAAACCCTTCCCTTTATTTATTGAATATAGGGAAGATCATTTCCACTTCCACCACCAAAGCCGTTTAAAAAACAGTTTGGAGAGAATTCAATTATAGTGGCAAACTGTTGCATTAATGGTAGACTTCCTATGCTTCAAATAGATTTCAACAGATCTTTACATATCTGTAAAAACAAAAAGCCTTGAGCATCTTTGTTCCAAAAATAGCATGCAGTCAGTATATTGAAGACAGCCATGCAAGTGTTAATCTAGCTTTTATTGTTAGAATCAAACAGATATTCTGCAGATATTTGGAGAATTAGGAAAAAATGGGTTTCAAATTGCTCTTTCTCTATGGCAGTTATATATCACTCACATTTATATTCCCATATTGCTGTCCAATTAAAATTGCTTAAGACTACTAAGTAATTTTGATATGCTTCCTTCAACCAGTCATTCTTAAATAAAAGTAAAATTTTGTGTATTTTAAAAATATAATAATTAAAAGCTGAATAATAAATTTGGAATTATTAGTTTAAACCACTTTGAATATTGATACATAACTACAGTTACATTTCTTTAATAGTATATTAACTATATGCTTCTTTTTAATAGAAATTTTGGCAGTGGGTTTTATTAATGAGGCCATTGATCGAGGAGATCCAATAAGAACAATAGAAACACTGCTGTTTCCCACAGCAAAATTACAGAATGTAAAAGAAGCAAATGCCTGGCATTATCAAGCAGTTTTGAACGATGCAAAAACATACAAATGTCAGGTAGACAATTTTCAGTTCTTTTTTCCCATTTTGTCAACGTTTTTGTAATTCCTATATATATATATATGCATTTCAATTATTTATTACAATATGCTGATGGTCTCTCTGGAACATGTAAATCCCCTAAAGCCCCTCTCTCTCAAAATGTAGACAAAACATTTTGTTTCTGCATATTCTGTGGAGTTTTGGGGTGCTAGGGAATTATAAATTGTCCTCAGTTTGACATTTTCAGAGATCTAATTGTCTTCTCAGTAATTAATTTGAAGCTCTGTTTAAATACTATTATACCAGTAACACAATTTTAATTAAATTCTTAGAATTGGCTTTTTAAAAATCTGTACAATGGATTTGGGAGGTACTAACAAATTCCTTGCATCTTTATGGATGTTACATTCTATAACAGAAAAATGCTTAGGTTAAGGTTGTGATTGGGCAGTTTGTAATCTTACACATAACTCAACTCTGCTTTATTTATACCCATGCCTCTCTACATAATGAGAAAATAATCCCATAATATTGTGAAAGCATGAAATGTCTTACACACTTATGAAATGCAGCTGTCCTATCCTGCAGTCCTATGATGCAAAAGTAAAATCACCGTTAATTTTTTATCTTCTTACTACTGGGGGGTGTTACTGTGGGACCAGAGCAAAACCTAATTTTTATTTCATTTATATTTAAATTTAGTTAAATAGTATGTTACATGCACAATAGTTTTTTTTCTCATGTCACATTAAAGATTATCATTTGATATCATCTATGGAGAATGTCAGTCATCCAGATCATGGTTGTCGCACAACAGATAGATCAGTCAGAACTAATTCTTCCATTTCCTCAACCCCACCCCAACATTCAGCCAGAACTGATGAAATTTCTTGATGAAACATCTTTTTCTTCCTCAAGGGGAAAAAACATAGTCCAGTTGCCTTTTTAAAAAGCACCTTTGAGACAATTTGTATCTACAATATTTCAGCTAATATTTGCAGGCATATTCAAAATATTTGAAAGTCACATCCCGCTCTTTTGTGCACAACTCTGGCTTATTATGTTTGCCATATTGTCTAGCTGCTATTATGTCAAGCAGTACGTGCAGTCTTCCAGTTTAGCAATGCAATTTGGGAAGTTCCCATAAACCAGGAGCAGCTAAGGCTGTACAAATCATTTAGAAGACTGATTTCCTTGTGGCATGGCTCCATGGAACCTACCACTTCTCAAAGAATTTTTGGATCTACCTCCTTCAGGACTTGGTGCAGCTGGATTAACAGAATAACAAGGGACCTTGGAGGTCTTCTAGTCTAACCCCCTGTGATACACAAAGGCCTTCCACTGGGTCTCAGAACATGGAAGGCTCTTAAAGTCTTCACCTTCCAAACGTTTGTGTAACCAGTAAATGAAGTGTGTGTGTGTGTGTGTGTGTGTTTGTGTTTTCATTACTACCTTGTTGTTGTTTTTTAAAAAGGATTAAATATTAAGTGGGTCAACAAGTTGATTCATTAATTAATCTGATAATTAATAGCATTCAAATTTGGCCAAGTAATCATTAAAAGTAAACATTAAATCATAATGTAAATTATTTTTTGAGATTTGTTAGAAATGATAACATTGCTTAAATTTAAAGAATCACTCATTGCTGCAGAAAAAGTCCAGGATTATTTATTTTTTGTTGTCGATTATGAAGATATACTACAACCAAAACACGATCAAACCAAACTAAAAGTGTAACTTTTAATCCTATTAAGGAAACATTTTCCTTAATGGTATAAATACGAATAGCTTTAAGTATTTGCATATAATTTGATGTTTGATATTATAAAAATAGAAGTCTTAAATAGGTAATTTTGTAAAAAAAAAATGTATGTAACTTTTTCAAATATCACGGGAGAGACGTGTTATGTTTTTTCTTCCTGAGCTATTTTAACCATGGTGAGATAGGTCTTGGTGTTGTCATTGACTTTGGACATCAGGAAATAAAGGAAAGGATCAAGACAACTATTCAGGCTGCTTAGACATAAAGCAATCAGATAAAAGAAATACAAATTATCTTTAGAACTGTAATAATAATTCAGATGATGAGCAATCAGTATAACATTGCTGGGAGTATAACAAATAGCAAAAATGCTGAGGACAAGAAGACTAACTTTGATGTACCAGAACCACTTTTGTTCATAAGCCTTGAGTGTTTGAATAATGGAAATGTAACAAAAAATAACAATGCACAGTGGAATCATAAATCCAAATACTGCAAGGAAAATAAAATAGTAGTGTTGGAAAGGGAGCATAGTTTCACAAACGTTAAAAACATCATGGCAGGTAATGATATTTAGCTGGTCCAGATGATAGCTTTGTTTCATGATTATCAAAGGCAGCATATATAAAAAAACAACCGTCCACACCATACCACAAGTTAAAGTAGCTAAGAACTTTTTAGATAGAGTCCTGAAAGTAAACGGGTGAACAATGGCCATGTAACGGCTGATGCTGATACCAGTGAGAAGCAGGGTGGAGCAGTATGTATTTCCATAGAAGACAGCAGTCATGATTCGACACATTGCTTCTCCAAATATCCAGTTATTGCCGTTCAGGTGGTATGCAATTCTGAATGGCAGCATTATACAGAAAAGGAAATCTGAAATAGCCAAATTTGTATAGAATATGGCAGTACGGACTGATCTGATTCTGAAAAACAGCATCCACAGTGTTACGACATTGGCTGGTACTCCAATTAAGACAACAGCAATGTATATGGCTGGTAGCATCTTCACACTCAGTGAGTTAGTAAGGTACGCCATGGTGATATTATTTACTTTCAATGATGAGATGTTGGATATTTCCATAGGACACTTTTCTTTTTTGTGATCGGGCTTTGTCAGTCCATCTAAGGTGGAAATAGGTATTGGCTCATACATGTCTTGCGGAGTGCCATAGAAAGTCTTAATGGGGTGTAATCTATCATGTTGAAAATTCAAGCTGCTGTTGCTACACTTGTTTTCTAAAATTGGAAAAAAGATGAAAATGTAAACTCTACAACAGAAATAAGCAGTGATCTTTAAAAAAAAATTCTCCATGAAGCAGATTTATTCCACAAGTATTAACAAGAGAGTGACATTTTTAAGTTAGTTTAAGAAAGAAAATAGAAGAGTGGAAAAGTATCCTGTTTATCAAATAAGCTTTGTTTGTTCTGTATTATGTTGGGGTGTAAAATTAGTTGTGTTTAGGATTACAACTTTAGACTATTCAAGTGATAATTAAGATGATAGAAAGTTTTTCTCTTTCCTCCAGAAGTTCATATCAGATAATGATTTATACTAACTATAATATAGCAAGAATAAGTAACTTGCTGCAGTTCAGAACGCTTATGCCTTTCAGTAAAATCTGTTAATTTGAAATTGATGGGACAACAGACAATCTGTCTATCTGTCTATGTATCGTGTATAGCAAAAAAGTACAACCTACAGCTGTCAGCCACATTTCAAAAGTTCTTGTCAAGACCTTGCAGGCCATTGTAAAAGTGATTTGCCCCTACTTTAAGTCTGCTAGTCTGAAATGGGAACATTCTTAGTGGAAGAAAAAGACATTGAAAGGCAGTGGAGGGGGGAGAATAAGAATTTGCTCCCTAAAAGTCCTGCAATTCTCAATGGATTAAATGTAATTCTTGATTTATGACCACAATTGAGCCCAGAATTTATGTTGCTAAGTGAGACAGTTGTTAAGTGAATTTTAGCCCATTTTATGACTTTTCTTGGAACATTTGTTAAGGGAAACTATTAAGTTAGTAACATAGTTGTTAAGTGAATCTGGCTTTCTCATCGACTTTGCTTCCCAGAAGTTCACAAAAAATGATCACATGACCTCGGGACACTGCAAGCGTCATAAATATGAGTCAATTGCCAAACATCTGAAGTTTGATCATGTGATCATAGGGATGCTGCAATGATCATAAATGTGAAAAACAATCATAAGTCACTTTTTTCAGTGCCGTTGTAACTTTGAACAGTCACTGAATGAACTATTGTAAGTTGAAGACTACCTATATTCCAGAGGGAATGTAGTCCTTTATAAGAAAGATTGTCCACCCCGTGTAATAGAGTGCTTCTCAAAGGATGTAAGGATTTAAAAAAAACTATTCAGAACTATATTTACTTAATAAATAGCTAAAGTGCTTAAGAACAAAAGGTATGTTTTTTCTTCTTTCTGAGAGTATTTACTTTTAAGTGATTGCTAATCCATGTGTAATGGGACATATCACTAAATGGTAATGCAATAATGCTTTCTATCCAAGTCCCAGGAATGAAAAAACAATTTGAAAGGGAAACCCCTCTGATTTGAGACCTTTTTAATAATCTATTTGAGCCTGCATGTTTGTTTTCTCTCAGTAGCAGACCTAACTGCTAACAAAATTAAAAGGGACAAGTTACTGACACATAAAAACACAGATATCCTACCTTTCTGACATAAACAGGAGGACAGATAGAACAATCCAGTTGTCAATAGGAGCCAAGTTTTCATTGTAACAGTGATCAATTCTTAATTTTCTACAATAGACATTTTAACGTGCAGTCTTGCTTAATCCCCATTTTAGTGAAAAGAGCTCAGAGCATCAAATCTATTTACTGAACTCATCCTCTGTGTAGCAATTTTGCAGAAAATAGCTGGTTTGTCCTTTTTCTTGAGAAAGTAAGATGCATCAGAATGCGGAAGTGGGCGTGACTGCTTAAACTTCCAATCAACACAGACAAGAATTAACTCTTGAAATACTATTAGGAGAGAGTGAAATAATTATTGTGTACAAATAGTGACTGAATGTAAAAACATCTGTTTACATTTTACAATGTCTCCTTATGTTTTCATTGGAACACAGAGTTACTAGACATGAAGGGCAAAAACATACAAAACTTTCTGCTCTCCTTTAGTGGTTGACTGAATTTTTACAGTCCAGATTTGGTAACCTGATTTGGTAACTCTAATTTACAACTGGAAAGAGAAGTCATAGCAAGAGTCACGTAACATTATCTAGCAAGCAAACAATACATTTTAACAAAATTGTATATGTCTGGCAGAATGAACTGCTGAATCAAATGGATTGTAAAAATAACTTTATAGCATTTTAATAAGGAATTTGTTCTTGGCACAAAGGAGGAACAGACTGTTAAAAGAGGATGCCTGCTTCTTTGAATTGAAATTTGCCTTAATTTTGGAGTCTTCTTGGTACCTCGACTTTCTGTGGGCTTGTTCTGCCTTTTTCATACTCCTTGCTTAACTCCTTGTGCTGTTTTTGACAGGGCTGAATGTGGCTACTTTACTTAGCTGCTTCCATTCAAGAATGAGGAGTCCTTAGAGCTTTCGGAGCTTAGTTGTTTTCTTGTAGATGTTTCATTATCTAATTATTAGACCTGATGATGTTATCTAGTTTGGATAATGAAATGTCTACAAGGAACCAAGCTCAGAGACTACCATGGATCCCTCATTTCAATCCTGAGCTACACTATCTTATTGGTCCTTTCAAGAATCTTGAATCTACAGACAAACTTTTCCTATTGATTCAGTTTCATGTATTTAATTCAGTTTAATGTATATATCATTCTGATGTTTTTCACTCGGAATACATTTTAAATACACATGCCTGCTGTTTTAATTATTACAGCACCACACAATCCATGTTTTACGCAAGTTCAAATATATAAATAGAAAATTAGAATATAGAAACTGAACATAATTCTCAATTATGGTTTTAAGAACAAAGTCTTCATCAGACTAATACCTCTTATCTGATATAGTAATGATAGTGTGTCTTACATGAACTGAAAGCATAGACATTGTTCTAGACATTCTGTACAATAGAGATATTTCAAGGTAAGTTGTGTTGAGAATTAATAGGTACTCTGGGAAGGAAAGGGAGAGAAAGCTTCCCGTTGCAATTAGTCCTTATTAGTCCTTTAATTTTCAGATAAATTCATACCAATAGTCCCTTTTTAGAATAGCTTAATAACCTTGGGATATTTTGGTTGACTAAGTTAAGTTTTTAGAAATTGTAATGTTTAGTTTTATCTTTGTTTTAACCAGGAATCTCGTGATAATTCATCCATGCTTTGGCTAGATGAAATACAGAAAGGAATTGATGATGCTAACCAAAACTTGGAAGAGGCATCAAAATGTGAGAACTCATTTCAATCATTATATTAAGCCCTACTTCTTTTGCAGTCACTACTGGATTTATTATTGTCTACAGCATGCATTCTCAAATTAATCTTCTACCTTGGAACGTATTTTTGATAACTTGATTGTATGAAATAATAGTACTTAACGTGCAACATCTTGCAACAGATGTGAGCTTCTAAAATGATTTCACAATTTCACTTCAATGACCTCCTGAATTTGAGAATTTGGCAATCAGTGACTATTAGTCATTATGGCTATATGCAAGCTATGTGTGATTCTCAGAACGTGTGTGGAAAGATCGTCTTGCATTTTAAACTTAAGGATTTCTCATACACATCTATTTGGCCACTTTAGGAACAGGAAGGTGGATTAACTGAATGGTTATTATTTCAAGGCTGCAAAAATCTGGATAAATATCAGATGAGAACAAAAAGATACAGATAACTTTGATTATTATTTTTTTTGCTACTATCTAGTTCAGGGGTGTCAAACTCAAGGCCCATGGGCCACATCCGGCCCATGGGGTGCTTAGATCTGGCCTGTGGGGCTGCCCTGGAAACAGCAAAGGACCGGCCCGTGGTGCCTCTGCCAGCAAAAATGGAACTTGGGAGGGCTGCATGCAGCTCCATTTTCACTGGCAGGGGGTTGCAGGAGGCCGTCACACCTGAAAACAGAGCTTGGGGGCCCATTTTTGCTGGCAGAGCACTCGGGCCACAGGCACCCCAACACAAGTGATGTTGACCTGCCCGTGCCCCCCTCAGCCATGCCTCCCCCCCCAGAAATCAAACACAACCCTGCTGCGGCCCTCAATGAAATTGAGTTTGACACCCATGATCTAGTTTCTTCTTCAGGATTTTGCAGTCCAGATTTGATAGCCCTAAGCAAATAGGTCTTTAGAAAATAGTATTAAATAAATGAAAAGGAACTAAAAATTGGTCTTTAAGGTCCCAAATATATTACTGATCAATGAGAGCTGAACAAAAACAAATGTTTTGCTGGGAACCTGCTGAGTATGTAGAGACGTATGTTACAGTTCCCTATTAAACTGGTAAATGCCTGTTATGAATCATGCTCAGCATTAATTAAAATGATTATTTCACTTGGCATTGATGTCATTCAGTTCATTACAATACTGCATATATTGCAGGAAACTATCTTTTATTTGTAAGTGAATTAACCGATTATCTGAAATAATATAGATAAAATATTTGCTATGGTAATTTCATAAAATGGCTTTAAAACATATCACAATATGAGAATTACAAACTGTTAGGTGGATTGCATCTGGGCTGCAAAAATCCAAATGATAATTTGATGTTGGCCAAGAGGTACAATTCTCTTATCTCTGCTTTTTCCCAGTGCTTGTCTAGATTGTTACAACCTAGGTATGGAAGGCCTGGTATTGGGTGCATTCAGCATATTGGAAAAATAAAGACTTTAAGTAATTTGTATTTTTAAAATATGCCAATTTACATGTGGTGGTGGCAGATCCATGTTCTGTGTCAGGGGTGTCAAACTCAATTTCATTGAGGGCCACATCAGTGTTGTGTTTGACCTCAGGGAGTGTGGCCAGGGTGGCATGGCCAGCTTGATGTCACTCATGTCGGGGGCACCTGTGGTGGCCTGGGCAGGGCTGGGAGGGAACCATTGTCTCCCGCGGACGAAGGCAAGACCAGGGAGAGGGCCAAACTCTTGTCCTCCAGAGGAGCCTTGCCATCCCTCTCAGGCAACACGGAGGATCCCCAGATGGTGGCGCAGGCTATCCAGAGCCCTAGGCAGTGGAGGGCAATTGCCCAGCCCAGCCCACAAGTTCTCAGGGCACCGGGATCCAAAGTCCAGGGTGCCCGACTGTGCTTAATTCCTCCTTGAGACTGCTGCTGCAGTTCTTGCTCTCCTTGGCCAAGTTGTTCATAGTGTGTATGGGAGGGCGAAGTATGTGGGTCATAGGGAGGCACACTCCCTCTCCATGCAAGGAGACCCGGCTTTGTAACCAAAGCATTCTCAGCGATAGGATGAGAGACCACCAGGAGAGGTCAAGAGGAGGAGACAAAGGGATAGAGAAAGGGCAGCAGGGCTGCTAGTGGCCAAGTGCTAAGGCAGGACTTCCCTCAGACCCTCCCTTTCATTATAATCTTCCTTCCTTTTTCCCTTCTTTTTCCTTCCCTCTTCATTCTTTATTCTTCCTTCCCCTCTTTCCTTCTTTTTCTTTCTTTGTTCTCTTTCTGTCTTTCCTTCTTTCCTTCTTTGTCTTTCCTCTTTCCCTTTCTCCATTCCTGTCCCTTCTTGGATGCTCAAATACAAAAGGGGAAGCATTTCTCGATACCTGCTTGCCTTGTGATCAAATGCCCCTTTTGCTAGTAATTTGTTTTGCTAGCACTCTGCCAGCAAAAATGGAGCTTGGGAGGGGCGTGAGCAACCCTCACAAGCTCCATTTTTGGCCATGATGGTCTCCTGCAGCCCTCTGTCAGCAAAAATGGAGTTTGGCGGGGAGTGTGTGGCCCTCCTAAGTCTATTTTTGGCTGGGACAGCCTCCTGCAGCCCTCTGCTGGTGAAAATGGAGCTGTGGGGGGCACATGCGACTCCCACAAGCTCCATTTTTGGCTGTGGCGGCCTCCTGCAGCCCTCTTCCAGCAGCTCCGTTTTCAGTGGCAGAGGCACCAGAGGCCGGACCTTTGCTGTTTCCAGGGCGGCCACACAGACTAGATGTAAACACTTCGTGGACCAGATCTGGCCCATGGGCCTGTCCTATGTGTAAAAGGTGAAAGGGTGGCATAATGATAGGCAGTAAAGGTACAAATACTGTTTGTAATACATTAAGGCAGCAATTTGTTCTTCTGTTTTTTGCTGAAAAATGAAACATGGACTTTTGCAACTAAATATTTATATTCTTTGGGAGCTTTGTTCCCAATGCTCCAAGCAAATACACTCCTAAGATGTTACATCCTGGAATGTAAACAACCTGAAAACAACCTTGTATCTCAATCTTTATGCAATCATATAAAATGCTCATCAGAAATTAATAGGATTTCTTGAGTGGCAAGGGAAAAGAGCAAATATCAAACCCAACATTAAAAATGAAAAATTAGTTGCCAAAATTTGAGTCTCTCATACTTAAGACAAGAAACTCTTGAGCTGAAGCAAGTAGTAGAGCCTTCTCTGTTATCTTATATTACTTTAGAACACAAGAATAAGGAATTTCAAGGTTCCAACTGCCCTCCCTCCCTTCCTCCTCTTGACAATTATTGCTTCACCTAGAAAACCAGCACATCTGGGAGGAATCTGGAGAGAATCCCTGATCTTGATTATTTCTCTTTTCAGTGTGTGAAGGAATAATAAATACTGCTTTATTGCCTACATCCTGGAATGAGTTCAAGAGAGGCTGTGTACCATATGGTGTTTCTAAATGTGTAGATCAGAAATGTCAAACTTAAGGGCACAGGACTGCACGTAGTCATTTGAAAATCTTGGATGTATTCCCTAGAACCCTTTCAATAGTTACTATGAATTGTAATGAATGTTTAATGTGACAGAAGGGCAGAACAATTAAGTACTTGGAAAATAATTGCACTAACTATATTTAATTATAATGTATATTTAAGTAAGGTAAATATAGCTTTTGTCACAACCCATGTCTTTGCCTTGCATATCCCTAGTTTATACTATAAATTTGGCCAAAGAAGATCTTGGTTCAAGGGTCAGTACAGTTTCTTCCATGTCAATTTTTCACCCACATTTTCAGAGTCTTTAATAAATGCTTTAATACATTCATATACATATGTATATATTCATGCACAAAACATGCTCCCATTTAATTTTAAATGTGCAAATTTAAACCTTCTTGTTGGTTAACATGAATTGAAGTAGAAAGTCAACTGTACCACCATCCTATATTAATCTATAATGTTGGGTTTGTGCATTCTCTTCAACCCTTGCCATGCCACACCCTCTCTTATCCTTCCTGACCTTCCTCCCACACTGCTATGCATTCCTTTGCTCCCTCATCCACCTGGCAACAGCCACTTACCTGTCCTTGAGCTTGGGACTTTCAACTTTCTACCATTTTCCCTAGTGATTTTAGTTGTGGGAAGTCAGCAGAAAGTTGCCTCACCTAACACCCATAGGATTCATTTAACAATGACAACTGTGACTGCAGGAATTGCCAAAGCCCTTTACAACTGCATTGCTTAGCAATGGAATTTTGATCCCAATTGCCACTGTAAACCAAGGACTACTTGCAAGTTAGTATTATTGATTCTCTCTTTAAAAAGACAGGCAACCTTTAATATGGGAGGTGAGGGAGTGCAGAAAGCAAAAAAATGCAGATTGCCTATTCTTTGTGTAAGATATTGTGGGAAATATACGATACTAATACTTCATTGATTCTACTCCATAGTGGCTATTGGAATATGTATGATAAACCAGGGTTTAGAAAAAGGTGATTCTGCATCGATCATCACAATTTTACAGTCACGTAATTTCAATCTGAAAGCTGTTCCAGAATGTGCCGAAATCTACTATGAACGTTTGCAGGAAGCTAAGAATTTAAAAACCAAAGGTATTGTTGTGTGTGCATAGGAAATGTACACGGCATAGGAAATGTATAATGCTCCTGAGGTACTCCAGCTCTACTTCTTTAAATATTTCATTAAACATTTGTTGAAGATAGATCATGTATTTGCTGCCCTTGAAACAAGTTGAGGCCAGGAGTATGACTCAAAATATTTATTGAAGCTTTTCTGGATGCTTTGATTTAATGAGTGCCAGATGGTAATTTTGCATAATTTGTTCCTTTAATGTCCTGATTTAACTGAAAATTAAAGAGATTTTTTACATGCCTCTGAAGCTGTTCCATCTGAACTATCTTTCAGAAAGGCTCTGGCTCACTCTGGCTTTGTATTCTATAATATATTTGTTCCTACCAATTTTCATTTCTGTGTTATTGCCCACAAATTGCATGTTTGTGTGCTTTCTGTGTGGAGTATTTGAATGATGACCCTATGGTGGAGAAACTTTTCTTGCTGTTTAAACAGGAACTTTATTATTGGATCAATCAGTGAGTCACCAGTCCCAACATCCGGTGTTTTCTGTGACTGGTTTACTTCCCCTGAAACATCAGGGACAAGTAGTAGAAAGCAATAATACAAACCAGCTCTTATTTTCAAATCAACTCAACTCTCAAAGTATGCGAGGCTATGTGAAATGTGTTTAGCAACCATGAGGTAAATTCTTTTGCACTTGCAGAAAGAATTACAGAAAGAATAGGCATGTATCCATGCAAATACATACACGGAAATGTCTTACTAGTTTTGTTACTGGGTGGCAATAAAAAAGCCCCTATTGATGCTTTGTACATTTATTTCTTCCCTCAAAAGTCATTTGTGGGAGCTTTGTAACATACCATTGATAACAGGGACCCTACTCCCAATTTTTCTAAAGAGAGATCCAATTCTTCATTCTGTTTTATCAATTTGTAGAATGGATCAAGTTTTTGTATCTGGAAAAATATTATATATGTTGTGTATTTTTCTTAAAGTATAAGATAGACTTAAAATACATTTATGTGTTTCAACAACATGGAACCAATAAAATATTGCTTTTAACATGTTTAGAACCTGATGAAGGCCCATGGATTAAATTTTTAATTCAAGGTAGTTATGATTATTATTTCAATGAAGAAAGTGGAGAGGGTACATGTACTCCTCCTGAAGGAATTACTCCCAAAACATCCTGGCTCTCTGGGGAAGAGATTCAGGTAAGATGTAGAAACAATAGTTACTAGGGATAAGAAGTGGAGTTTTTTTTGGGGGTTGGCAAATACAGGAGTGATCAAAGAATGAAATGCAGTACAAATAGAATGATGTATTAGTATATGTATTTGTTTGCAGTTTCCATTGGCTTTGAAATAAGATTTCTATTTTATGTTACTATATTAAATCTTATTGGTGCATGTTATATTTTGTGAATAATTATTAAAGAATAAGAAATTCTGTTGTTACTGCCATAGGCATCCTCAGGAAAAAAGAGCGCCAGTGTGATGCAGTGGTTGTTGGTATAGCAATGGGGTGACTCAAGTTCTAATCCCACTTCCACTTCAGAAACTCATTTGGTTTTTATACTTCAGGTTGATGATTCAGTGTCAGACCACCCAACCATAGGATTTTTGGTGTAGGAAAAAAGAGGAGGAAGGAGTGCTAAATACATCACCTTGAGCCTCTGAATGAAAAGCAGAATATAAATATAATCAGTTAGTCGATCAGTCAATTATCAGTCAAGGGCCTTGGTGGTGCAGGCTGTTAAATGCCTAGCACTTAAGTTCCAGCTGCCTGCAATTACTGCAGGCTAGAATCCCACCAGGCTCAAGGTTGACTCAGCCTTCCATCCTCCCAGGGTAGGTAAATTGAGGACCCAAGATTGTTGGGGGCAATAAGCTGACTTTGTAAAAATGCCGCTTAGTAATAAGCAGGCATATACAATAGAATGAAGGCTATTGCTGAGCGTATTGGGTTGCGCTCCAAAAATTGTAAGCAGCCCTGAATCTCTGGAGAAGGGCAGCATATAAATGTAATTAAAAAAAAATTACTGTAGATTACAAAGATGAAAATGGAAATAATTCATTTTCATATTTAACTTTCAGTTTAATATTCAGAAATGCTTATTTTGAAAAATATTCCAAAGAAGAAGCTAAAAAATAGACTAAAATATAGTCTATATAAATTTGGTCAGTTTGGGTTGAAAGTGTAGTGTAGTTAACTGCTAAAACAATATGAATTTTGCTGAGTTTCTTATGTTTTGGCTGTCTCCTTAACATTTATTTTTCTTGTAGAAAATTGTCAGTGAGATCACATCAAATTATAATAGAGAACAACTATGGTTTGCAAATGAGGACCTGATCATTCAACTGCAAGCTAAAGCAAGAGGATTTTTAGTCAGGAAAAAATATAAAGAAAGAAAGGCATATCTCCAAGCCCAGGAGCCATCAGTGATAAAAATACAGGTAGTATGCATCTAGTATTGGATGACTAATAACCTATTGAAGAGTATTAACAAATACAGCACCTATGTTCCCTCTTTATGTTTTGTAACACCAACATCTCAGTACAGATAAGGTTTTCTTGTAAATGTGCAATTAATGGATGCAATTAAAGTTCTGCTAATAATTAAATCAGGGGTGGAATATAGCCTTTGATGATAAAGTAGTTTTACCAGGCATATCTTAACAACCATCTTTAGTCCCTAAACTTGCCTTGCCAAAAACAGATACTTACTGTTTTTGCAATGTGATATATATTCTATGCTGTACATTGAATAGCAAATGAAAAACAATCGTTATATATTTATTCCATTTGGAATAATGAAGTAGAAAACTAAAATAAAGCTTACTATAAATGATTGTTAGAAAGCATGTTTGCCCTCACATTTTAATAGAACACACTTCCAGTACACCTAAGAGCACAATATAGATTGTTATCTGGGGAAAAAAAGTCCATTCTGAAATTTGCAAGTAAAAGAACTTTGAAAGCATGGCAATTTTGCTATGTTTAGAGAAGGTTTGGAATTAATTTAGTATTAGCCATATTGCTAATACATCTTGTGTTTTAAATAAACAGGCATTTTGGAAAGGGTATAAACAAAAGAAAAATTATTCGGAAAGACTTCAAATGTTGCAGAGAAATGTTGCCTCTATTACCAAGGTAAATATATCTTGTACGTAATGAATTACAAAGCTAACTTCAGGATGATGTATTCTTGTATTGTCCAGTGGCTATGGCCTAATAATCTCTCTGATTTCCTACATTTTAGTTATATATATCTGAATTGTTTCAACTACTTTTTAAAAAGAGTATATTGTAAATGTGACAAGTATTCTGCAACTTGTAAAACCTTTGTAGTTGCCCAGTGAAGTATATGGGATGAAGTCACTGATGAAATGTCAAAGATTGGACAAATTGGGCAAGAGCAAATTTAATTATGCCTGTTAGTTACTTTAAAAAAAGTAGACACCAGTCATCTGACTACTTTTCATTGAGAATTTGTATAATTGTGCAAATGGATCTATAGAAATCTCATTTGAGATTTGAAACCAGAAGTGTTTTATTGGGCTTGGAGGCTGAAAGAAGAAAACTTGCACTGGCTTAAGGGCAATGAAGCTATTTCTTGTTCACGTCTTAATGTGAGATGTGACAAATAAGCATATTCTATTCAAACTAATAAAAATAAGATGCTAATAAAAACTAACAATATGCTAAAAAACAAAACTGTTTAAATATTGATCATGTAAATATTTCTTCATTTTTTAACCTTTAGATTCAGTCATGGGTCAAAATGTGGTTAGCAAGAAGAGCATACAAAGAACGGATACAATATTTCAAAGATCATGTAAGATTTTTCTCTTTTTTGTTCTAATTGCTTACAAGAAATTTCATATTATCCCTATGTCATAGGACAGAAGAAAGAAAAAATTAATAACACTATTATGAACACTATCTGTAATATACCCTGTGAATACAAACTACGAAAGATATTTGCAGCCATTTTGTTTCCTGGGTAACAATTTTAAACATACTATATATATTATGGTTTGGTGTTTTTTTCAGAATGAAGAAATTGTGAAAATTCAAGCATTCCTTAAAGCAAACAAAGCTAGGGAAGATTACAGAATATTGAGTAAGTACTGAATAATATTTTCTGAATATACACTATACAGGGATGGGATTCAAATTTCTTAACAACCAGTTCTGTGGGTGTGCCTTAATTTGTGGGTGTGGCTTGGTGGTCATGACTCAGTTGATGTGGCTTGCTGACTGGGCATGACTTGGTGGTCATGTGACTGGGTGGACATGGCTTGTATGTAAATATTATAAATATTTATGTAAGTATTGATTTTTTTATTTCAAAAAGAGCAACTTTTACCCAAAAGCAGGCAAAGCAGGCAGGCAGATTGAGTTGCTCACAGAATCACAGATTCACTTAGAGATCAATCTATTGTCAACTAAAAAGATACTCCTTTGGTCGTTTTAGCTACCAGAAAAAGGGAGTGGGGGAAAACAAGGCATTCTTGAAATGCCTAGATAATCACCTCGGCAGCCCAAAGTTGTCGGAACATAAGAAAGTTACTGGAGAGCATGATGGATGACTCTTGGAGATGGATGTGTCCCATTGGAGAAGTCACATCCAAGGGGTGGGGGAAAGACCAGGGTCAAGGGGGAAATGTATGATGTAATTTAGTATTGGCTGCACCCAACATGGCAACTTCTAATAAACTAATTTACTTTTTCTGAGATGCAGCTGGAGAGTTTTGATTTGAATGGGGGTGGATTTGTTGGAGCCCTGACATCTATGTGCAATCAGTTATCTTAGTCTGTCACATAAAATTTGCTAGTAAGCAAAGTCACAAAATTAACTCACAACACACCATGTATGCAAATATTGAATTTTTTATTAAAAAAAGAGCAACTTTCACCCAAAAGCAGGCAAAGCAGGCAGGCAGATTGAATTGCTCACAGAATCACAGTAACTTAGAGATCTATGTATCTGCAATCGGCTACCTGAGTCTGCACTGAAAAGCTTCAGTCCCAAGGAAGGTTCAGCTGTGCTTTTAGATTAGCTAGAAAGCAGGAAATCCTTGGATTTTTTGCTTTCTAGCTAATCTAAATCTTCTGGCAGAACAGAACAGCTGATGTCGGGAAATAAAAAGGAAAAATAGCAACTTACCAAACCAGGCAAGTTGGATGGCTCGCATGGCCAGGTAAGGAGTGAGTGGGTGGGGAGGGGCAGGGCCAGCCAGTGGAGCGATTTGCCGGTTCTCCGAACTGGGGACAATCATGTGTGCAGCGTTTGCAAGAAATCATCAGCTGTGCCACCTGGATAGCTGACAAGCTCTGCGCTTGGGTGCACAGCGTTTGAAAATCCTCTTGTTTCCTGCTTTTTCAACCTCAGCTGTGCCATGCAAAGCAGCTGAGGAGGGAAAAGCAGGGAATAAAGGACAGCCTAGAGCCCGGGGAGATGGATGGGCCAAACACCGAACCGGTTTGGTGTCAGCTGCTCTTCGCAGCTACAGGTTCTATAGAACCAGGCGAACTGGTAGCATCCCACCTTTGACACTATATAAAGGAATTAGATGCTGTACATAGAACAAAATGAATGTTCCCAGCTCTACTTTTCCTTTTTATCTAATACTTGATAAAGATGTTGGTGTTCTAAAAGCTGCGTAATCAGGATAATGGACTGTATAAGGGCCAATAAACTTTGATTCAGACACAATATGGATAGCGCATTTCTCCAGCTGAATGGTGCCTTATCTGTCCTGGAGGGGTATGTACATGCCCTAAAGAAGCAGGTTCATAGTTCAGGGCTGGTCCTAGATCCATTACTGTCACTAGAGGCTCATAGAGCACCATTTATTCATCAGCTAATTTCCCAACACCAAATCTACCTGAGACTACCTTGCAAAGTTGTTCATACTCAGTTATTCAATGTTTTTAATCTTTAAGCCCTAACTGGCCTAAGGATCAAGTTACCTGAGGGAATACCTTCTTCCATGTGTACCTACCCAGACTTAAGATTATCTAATGAGGCCTTCCCTCAAGTCTCCTAAACAAAGGAGAAGAGGTAGACCGCTACAATGGCAAGAGCTTTTTCTGTGATGTCATCCTAGAGACTTGAGTTAGGGAACCCACATTAGTATCATTTGGGTGCCAAGTAAAAACATTTTTTTATTTTCCCAGGTTTTTAAATGTTGTAATTTTTAATTTGTTTACTTCATTTATAGCTAGTTCTGCAAATCCTCCTTTGAATGTCTTGCGCAAATTTGCTTATCTCATGGATCAGAGTGATTTAGATTTTCAAGAAGAGCTAGAAGTTACAAGGCTAAGGGAAGAGGTGGTCACCAATATCCGATCTAGTCAACAGATGGAAAAAGATTTGAACTTAATGGATATTAAAATAGGATTGCTGGTTAAAAACAGAATAACTTTGCAGGTTAGTGAACATAATATTTTTACAGTTGTAGTAATTAAAATCAGGTTTGCTTTTTTTTCTCTTCTTTTTATTACATGTTTTTATTTCACCTTTAGCCTGTAAACTTGTGGCCTGGGAGTTGATATCATTCAAGTAGTCTCTGATTGAATATTAAAAATTATCTGAAATAATTTTTATTATGTATTGTTTATGCTTAATAATATTGATTAATAATTTCTTGACAAGGGTAGTTGTGAGATCTCTGGAGGTTTCTGGAGAATTCCAGAAATAAATGCATTTGTAAGAAAGAAAGATTGGAAACATTTCTACCTCTGCTTCTGGGTTCTTTTTTGTTAAAAGATGCAGAAATAGATGCACCTCTTGACCAGCAATTCCTCTTGACCAATCACAAGGACGGAGATGTTATTTGAGTTTAAACAAGTATCTAGAACAGGGGTCTTCAAACTTGACAGCTTTAAGACTTGTGGACTTCAACTCCCAGAATTCCTCCTCCAATCATGTTAGCTCAGGAATTCTGGGACTTGAAGTCCACAAGTCTTAAATTTATCAAGTTTGAAGGCCCTTGATCTAGAATATTTATTGAATAAAGCCTCATTGTATGCATCTATCAGTGGACAAAATTTTGGTCTGGACTTTACTCCAAATAGTCAGTTTTAACTTTGCAGTCAATTTCTGAAGCAATCCAGATAATTGACATAATTTAGTTGTATCAGTCACATTATTAGTGTAATGGCAGAAATATAAATTGACACGGTTGACATAATTTCTTAAATTACATATCTACCCTGATTACATAATGAATGCACATTATGTAAATTACATCAATTTATAACCATTTGAATTTAATAGACATTCAGCTTCACCAGTCTGCCTGAGAATACCTGTCTTAGTTCCTGCCAGATTTCCTGCCATAAGGTTTTACATTTTTAACATTATTTTCTAACTGAAAATATTGTTGGGAGCAGTTGGGAGCTAGCATACTGCAGAGAAGCATCTTCCACCATCCATGCTTATTCACAAAGCCTCAAATGTATCTTGTAAATTTTCTTAAATAAGCACACTAAAACCAGAAGTTAATTGGAAAATATTTTATTTTTGTTTTTATTACGTTTATATGGCGCCCTTCTCCGAAGACTCAGGGCGGCTTACAATTTTTGGGATACAACCCAATGCACTCGGCAATAGCCTTCATTCCATTGTATATGCCTGCTTATTACTAAGCAGCATTTTTACAAAGTCAGCTTATTGCCCCCAACAGTCTCGGGTCCTCAGTTTACCTACCCCGAGAGGATGGAAGGCTGAGTCAACCTTGAGCCTGGTGGGATTCGAGCCTGCAGTAATTGCAGGCAGCTGGAACTTAAGTGCTAGGCATTTAACAGCCTGCACCACCAAGGCTATGCTAACCTGACAGGAGGAAAAAAAGGCAAAATACTGGCAAGGGACAATAACATTTTGTTAAATTGGTTATTTGTATCGTCTTGCACTTATATGATATGTTGACATTACAAATGGGCTCACCAAACTTCAAGTTTAAAACCCAAGGGTTATTCTCTCTCTTCCTCTTCTCAATTGCCAAATTTTATTTAAATTCTCATAAAAAATCGCATTTCTGTTGCTGGGGCTTAGAGTCAAGCCATGCTCTAGTAGTCTAAGCACTGAAATTCTTCTTTTTCAGGGATTGCTTGATAAATTTTTGTCATAGTGGTTTTATTTTTGTAATTGATTAGGTACTCATAGCCATACTATGAACTTTTGTCAAATGCTAAATTGAAATGAATTTGATTGTAATAGCAAACTTTAATTTCTACAAAATACAACATTTGAAGTGTTGGCATGACTTTCATTTTTCAGGATGTTGTATCACATAGCAAGAAGCTGAACAAAAAAAGCAAAAACCAGCTGCAAGAGATGGTAACTGGAGAAAAGCAAGGCATCAAAGGCTTGAGCAAAGAGAGGAGGAAAAAACTGGAAGCCTATCAACACTTGTTTTATCTTCTTCAGGTACGTAATCAGTGACTAATGATTTATAATGCAGAGGATCATAGATGTCCTTTTTATTGGCTATGCCAGTAGCAGTTTTTGAAGCCAAACCAATTCAAATCAGTTTGAACAAACCTCGTTATAATGTAATCCAACTGTTCAATCCTCTAAAACCACACACACACACACACACACACACAGTGCAAATCAAATTTGTTTTAATAGAACTGAATACTACATGTTTCATCTTCTCTTTTCTCTTGTGCTGAAGACTGCTCATTCTTGTATTTTCAAATACACATACACATACATTCACTTACACTCAGTTATGTATAGACATAGTTCCCTTTTACTTGCAGCTTTTAGAATCAATCCAGAATTGAAATATGACCTATTACAAACATATTGTGAAGGCTTCATTCTTTTTTCCCTAGTAAAAAACAGAGTGTGTTATATCTGAATCAGGTGCATAAACTCAGGCTCCATAGCTACTTGCAATCCTTTCATAAATCTGACAAATGAGAGTACTATTAAATGCATGGTAAATAAATATATAATTAGTTTTTGACCTAGCCTAGGTGTCGGCAACCCATGGCTCCAGAGCCACATGCGGCTCTTTGGACCCTCTGCTGTGGCTCCCTGTCCCATCACTGGCTGGCCCCACCCATTGCCCTCCCTCACTTGGCCTTAGAAGGTAATGGTTTCAGCAGGGGATGGAGAAGCGGCCGGGGCCGATTCTCCGGCACCTCACTCCTGCTACTTGTTGGTGCTGGGCGTACCTTCCAGCCCTTGTTGGTGCTGGGCATGCAACCAATGCTGGCCTCACTAATACAAGGGCTGGCGGGGTGGGAATGGGATCCAGGAAGAGGGGATGTTGGAAATTGTGACAGGCTTGCAGTGCCCAGCCATGGCTTTAAGAAGCTCAGGGCAGCAGGAAAAGGGGGCTGGCCCCACCAAACCTCACACACCCACCCTGGGGGTCAGACTCAGAGAAAGCGATCATCCGTCAGCCAGTCTCCCCCCCCCCATGACTCTGTGTGTGTGTGTGTGTGTGAGCAAGCTCTCTTTGGGACTCTTGGCTATTCCTTTTATTTTTTCTTTCTGGAAATCTGGGCTGGCTGAAGAATGATAACCAGCCATGGCAGAGGCTTCTCTTCGGGCAACCCTCCTCCTCCTCCTCCTTGCGACCCCCTGGCCAGCTGTGGCGTGGCTGGGAGGGTGAGCACGTGTGGGGAGACCCTCCCTTAAATGAGCTGCTGCCTGCCCCGCCCACCCCTTGGCCAAGCCAAAGAGGGAAGCCCCTGCCATGGCTGGCAATCGTTCTTCAGCCAGCCCAGATTTCAAAAAAGAAGAAATAAAATGAATAGCCAAGAGGAGGGTCGCCGGAGCCTTAGTGCAGGAGAGAAGCTGCATCCTGTTAATACTCTCAAGCGAGTGCCCCCTGCCCCACGCGCACTTTTGCTGCGCTTTGGTGCTCGCTTGAGGACGGTCTCCCTGCGTGTGCGCACCCTCCCAGTCTCACCACAGCGGAAGGAGAGGGAGGAGGAAGGTTGCCCGAAGGGGCCACAGCTGGCGATTGGATTTCCAGAAAGAAAAAATAAAAGGAGGGGGAGGGAGAGATACACACACAGAGTGATACACACAGAGGGAGGGGAAGATAGGAAGAGGGACAGAGACACAGAGATAGGGAGGGAGAGAGGGAAGAAGAGGGAAGATGGGGAGAGAGATATAGAGAGGGAAAAGAGGAGAGATACAGAGAGAGAGGGAGAGACAGATACAGAGGGGGGAGAGATACAGAGAGGGGGAAAGGGGGAGAGATACAGAGGGGGAGAGAGATACAGAGGGGGGGAGGGGGAGAGAGATATAGAGAGGGGGAGAGATACAGAGAGGGGGAGAGAAATACAGAGAGGGGGGAGATACAGAGGAGGAGGAGGGGGGAGAGGAGATACAGAGTGGGAGAGACATAGAGCCAGAGAAAAGGTTTTTATGGCTGGGTAGGTGTGGCTAAGTCATGTGAGTGGGTGGGAGTGACATCAAGTTGGCCACGCCCACCCAAGTTTTGTGCCTCCCAATGGGTTTTTTTTTCTGTGGGAAATGGGCCCAAGTGGCTCTTTGAGTGTTTAAGGTTGCAGACCCCTGACCTAGCCATTACCTCATTTCTTTGTCATGGTGCTTCCCACTTATAGCATATCACTGAAGGGCCAAGGGGTCATCACCCCACCTCACCCCACCCAACACCACCCCAGTAATTACTCAGATATTTAATCAAGCAAGAGTGGTATTTCTTTCAATGACTGAGAAAAGGTCAAAAATTTGGAAAAAAAATTGAAAAAAAGATAATTATTTATGCAGTGAAAGAGAAAATTTGACTGTATCTACACTGAATCTAAGGTAATATTATCATGTATCTAAAGAGTTTTGCTCTTATTGATGTATGTAACAAATCTAGGTGTTATTATATTTAGTTTTGGCAATGATATACAGGTAGTCATCAACTTACAACCATATTTGGGACTGGAATTTCCATCACTAAGTGATGCAGTTGTAAAGTGTGGTATCATCTGACTGCATTGATTTATGACGGCAATCCCTTAACTCCCCATTGCCATTGTTAAGTGACTTCTACCAGTCCTTAGCCAAGGATACACCACAGTTCAAAGCATTGCAGGCTTGATCCCTCCCAGCCCCAAGCCTCAGTACTTCAAATGTAAGGGATTGTCTCCCCTTCAGCTCTCCCCTTCAATTTTCCCCAACCATCATGCACAGCCTTGGAAAGAAAGCTTTGTGGGGCCAGCAGATGCCTCACAAAGGGCCATGCTGGGCATATTTGGTTAGCAGCAGGAGCAGAAAAACTATAAAGGGCAACTCAGGCAGCAGGGGCTATGGAGTGCAAGGATCAAAAAGGAGATAGGCAAATGCTTGAATTTTGATCATGTGAGGAGTGCTGCAATGACCATAACTTTGGGAAATGTCATAATCTGTTTTGGTCTAGTGCCATAATGGCGAACCTATGGCAAGCATGCCACAGGTGGCACGCAGAGCCATTTGTGCGGGCACACGAGCCCCAGCCAAACTCACCTGCACTGCGCATGCATGCGCCTCCCAGCTGATTTTTGGCCCATTTGAGGCCTTTTACGGCCTCCCAGAGGCTCGAGGAAAGCCTCTGCAGCCTCGGGGAGGCCGAAAAACGGGCCTTCCGGAAGTGACAAAACCGGAAGTGACTAAACGGGCCCATTTTTCGGCCTCCAAAGGCTGCAGAGGCTTTCCTCAATCCTCTGGGAGGCAAAAAAAGGTCCCAAACGGGCTGAAAATCAGCTGGGAGGCACATGCACAGTGCAGGTAAAGGAGGTGTTGCATGCGCGTGCACAGGGGGGCAGGGCACATTGCATTGTTGATGCTGGCACACACGTGCTTTCAGCACACCACAACAAAAAGGTTCGCCATCACTGATCTAGTGTTTAAAGCACCAGCTAGAAAGCAAGAGGTTGTGAATTCAAGTCGCGTTCTAGCCATGAAGCCAGTGGATGACTTTGGTCTAGTCACGTTCAGCCCAACTTATTTCAGGGATGTTGTGGAGAAAACAGGCGGAGGAAGGTGTGCTAGATATGATTGTAACCTTGAGTTTTTTGTAAAAATAAAGGTGGGATATAAATAAATTAAATAAATATTAGTCCCCTGATTATAAGGTGTAATGATTATAAGATAAATGGTTGTATGTCGAGGACTAACACAAAGTGAAAAGACTGCTCGAGTGCTGCATTAGTTTAACACAATAATTTTATGTCAATAATGTAATTAATTTTGATTTCTAATCTAATGGTAACACTTTTGCAAAAGAATTTTTCGATCATTGAAAAATACATGTAGATATTTTATTCTATTAACTCTAATATTCTTTACACAGACTAATCCAACTTATTTGGCAAAGCTCATCTTCCAGATGCCCCAGAACAAATCCACTAAATTTATGGATACAGTTATCTTCACACTATACAATTATGCTTCTAATCAACGAGAAGAATACTTACTTCTGAAGTTGTTTAAAACGGCTCTAGAAGAAGAAATAAAGTATGCATATTGGTTCCCTTCACTTTTTAATATTTGTTTGATAGGCATAATAGAGAAAAAGTATGCATTGAACTTACATTTCCTTTAAACTTGTGTAGGGAATAATTAGTTTTTCATATAATGGGAAAGTAGGAAGTTGTTTCTCATTGCTCAACATAGGATGCTTGCATCACACTAAAGCAGTTTTAAGGATCAGGCTGTAAGCTTCAGCGGAAATGATGTGAGTTACTTTAGTAGATCTACATTTATATTTCAAAATGTTCCTTCATCTAATTCTTGCATTAAATAGAGTAGTTTTGCAAAAATGTGATTCATTTTTAAAAACTCACTACAGTACCAAAAATGCAGTTTTGATGTCTGAAGTTGAAGTATAAATGTTGCTAATTTTCTTTACTGCAGTTCTAAAGTAGATCAGATTCAGGACATTGTCACAGGAAATCCTACTGTCATAAAGATGGTGGTTAGCTTCAATCGAGGTGCACGAGGGCAGAATACATTGCGTCAGCTATTGTCATCAGTGGTAAAGGACATAATGGATGACAAATCCCTAGTCATCAACACAAGTCCCGTGGAAGTGTACAAAGCATGGGTAAACCAGCTGGAAATGCAAACTGGAGAGGCCAGGTCAGTACGCAACAAATGGATAAAACTGATTTTGATTTTTCAGTATCTGTAGGTGGTGTTGTAAAATTTAGGGTGAAAGAGGAGGATTTTGACAGAATAGATGACAAACAGCAAAGAAAAAAAAATACTGGTTACTCATAACAACTGAAATTATGTGAATGGAATTCCAATATATTTGAAGAACCCTAGAGCGGGGAAGATTATATTAAAACATAGTAAATCAGTGTTTCCCAACCTCGGCAGCTTGAAGATAGGTTGACTTCAACTTCCAGAATTCCCCTGCCAGCTAGGCTGGGAGTTGAAGTCCACCCATCTTCAAGCTGCCGAAGTTGAGACACACTGCAGTAAATGCTTAGGAAGTCTATTTGGGATTTTTCAACTTTAGTTTTCTTTGGGCTCTGAAAAAATAGTGACATTAAATTAATGGGATGATTTAAAATAGATTGTATTTATTTGATTTCAAAAAGTGGGATAAATAACAATCATGCAACACATTCAGAAACGTTATAGCCATGCAGTCTACATAAGTACATAGAAAAGCAATATTTGATTTGATGGATTGATTGTATGCTTTCAAATAGTGAAAGCATGACCACACTAATAGATCTAGGATGAAGTAAACTAAACCGGATGAAGTAAACTAAATCACCAAAACAATTGAGTACAGAATCTTTGGACATTTAAAAAACTATTGTTATCTGAATGAGAAGCTTAAAGGCAGCAATACTTTTATATACATTATGTATTTGATACTATTTCAAAATGTGGAATTTCATCTTTGCTATACTTGAAAGCTTCTCTGTTTCTGCTGATTGAGGCCCTTCTGCCCCAAAAGAGAGACTTTAAAAATACAATAATTTCATTCTTACTCATGTTTATACTTACACCTATTACCTTGTAAGCAATTGACAAATCAAAATAAATAAAATAAAAATAAATAAATAATTATAATCAATTTAGCAAACTCAGTAATACATAAAATAGCTGAAGTGTAATTTTTTAAAATGTTCAATAAAATATTAATTCTTCTGTGCTCCATAGATTATCATTTTCTTCTCTCTTTTTGTAGCAAATTACCCTATGATGTAACAACAGAACAAGCCTTGGCACATCCTGAAGTAATGAATCGACTAGAATCCTCAATTCAGAGTCTCAGAGCAGTAACTGATAAAGTCCTTGCCTCCATATTTTCATCTCTAAACTTAATGCCGTAAGTGCAGGAACCTCTGAGAATGTTGGTGGAACTCTTAAATACAAGGCAAACTTATTTTGTAATTCCTTAGTTGTTTTAATTTATAATGATATTTTACCAGCAGAGGGAAGTATTTACATTTTTATTACCAATCCCATTCTTTAGATTTGAAAAAACATTCATAATGTATTTTCTTTTTTACTTTTTGGATATATCATCCTATTTTGTTTATTTCTAAAATATTTAAATGCAATGTTTTGTTTTTCCTTTTTGGTTGACTTAAATATATTGTTTTTCATCCCAAGTTTCCACTTGTTTCTTTTTTCATCTGTTTTTGCATGTAGTTATGGATTGAGATATATAGCCAAAGTTCTGAAGAACTCACTTCATGAAAAATTCCCAGAAGCAACAGAAGATGAGCTGTTAAAGGTAGATTTGCGAGGGTGATTCAACAGCTTCATTGTACTTTCTAAATATATGAGAGGGGATTTATGTATTTATTTGTATTGGTACAGTGTAACTTAGGAGAACCAGGACAAAAATGTGATATTTCTATCTGAAAACTTATTTCTTTGATAATTTAACCTTTTTTGATAATACAATATGGGGGTCAATATCATTCATGTGAATGCGGTCTTTTTAAGATTAATTATGTTTTTATTTATATGCAGTATTGCATATTAGGTGCTTTAGAAAAGTATATTTCCTAGATCACAGAATATAAGTAAATGTAATCAGTTACCAATAATAATTGTAATTTTTTGTGTTAGGATATTTATTCTTCTTTTTTCCAAACAACATTAAAACTGTTTTATGCCTACAGTACTGGACATATGTGTGTCCTCCCTCAAAATGGCAGGAAATGCCTGTCAATTTTTATCAGTTGTGAATAAAGGGAGATTTGGTGCAGGATTTAGTAGTCTTTAAATAAAAGCCATGTTTTTTAGCTATAAATCTTTAAAACAATTTATTAACCTAATTACAGTAATGTTGGAACAAATTAATTTCTTGCATTTGTCTTGATTTGTCTTGAATGAAAGTGGCAGTGTGATATTTTATCCAGCTTAGAAAGCTGAAGCAATAGGCCACGCAAAGTACCTGCTTCACAATAAGAGTTAGGCATTTGCCTGAATGTATGAAGGGTTAAAAAAGAGAAGAGGGCTTTATAGTTTCTATGAGTTCTGGAGGGAGGATAACTTGAATGCAGCTCTAGCTCTTCATATGATTCAAGATCTGAGTTCTCTAATAATTCAGCTGGAGCTTTTGTTGCTTCTATAACTCTTTTTGTTTTGTTGATTTTTTTCTTTGGTGCCTTGAGTCAGTATTGACTAGTTCCTGCACTTTTCTTGGCAAGGTTTTTTGGGGGAAGAGGTTTGCCATTAACTCCCAGTCTCCAGTTTCTAGTCTAATGTTTAATCACTACATCAAACTGGCTCTTGCTCTCTTCTTTAGGCAATCTCTAATGTTGCATGATTAAAGAGATAAAAAGTTCATTTCCGCTCTAAATTTTTTATCACAGTGAAGATATTTCTTGGTGTCAAGTTGTTTTTTCCAAAACTTACTATACTCAGCATATGGTCATTTAAGGCAATGGAGAAGGGAAGAAAAGAGAAAGAGAAAAATGGAATGGGATATTTTAACTTGGACATCTCTCTGCCCCCCCCCCATGCTGTTGGACTATTCTGCCAAAGAAAGCTATCTTATTTTTTAGTGTGAAGTGAAGGGTGGGGATGAAAGTCACTGAGTGTGTATTCATTACTAAATTTTACAGTCCATTTTTATAAGAGTTTGGAAAGGCAAGGCTTTTACATAAAATCAGAAAGACTGACCACACCTCCATTAATTTGGGGGGGAGTATTTTATTTACATGTGACTCTTTTGACAAAATGCAACAATCAATGCATCTACTTAAAATACTTATTTATCATTATGAAACAGTTTTTATTGAAAAGGAAGATGACACTGAATTTAAAACTGTCTCCTCTGCTCTTCCCAGCATAAAGACAAAAAACCTCATGCCTAGTTTTTCATTTTGTCAGTCTTCATTGCCAATTCCAGCTGCAGCCAATCCTGAAGATTCATCCCCCATAAATGTTTGAGTGGTAGATAGCATGTGTGGATATATCGCAAGGATTTGAGAAGGAAAGAAACAACAGGATTAAGAAAAGAGGAAAAGGAACAAATAGCTGTACAAAGAAAGGAAAGAACTAGATGCAAAAAAAGAAGAAAGAAGTGGGATAAATTAAGGGGAAAAGAAGACAAGACAGAAAAATGCTTTTGGCATTACAAAAAGAGTTAAAATTCAGCCAATGGTTCTTCTCATGCACCTGATGTTCAAAGGATCTATCATTTTCAGTAGGATATCTACATTCATTAGTCCCTTCTACCCATTCACATGCAATGTCTTATAAACAAAGTGTTTATAAAATGTTTATAAGTCTCCCTTCTTGCATGTAATTATTGGGGGGAAAGAGCTCATTTTCTTATTTAGGTACATCTTCATTCTTACATAAATATCTATAAATAATTGCTGAAAATGTTGAGAATGTTTACTTTCCCTAAGTAGCCTGATAAATATCATACAATTAATTATAAATATTATAATAAGTCATTTTACGTGTAATACTAGACATAGGTATTAGTTATATCTTCAGATAAGTGACATCATAGGTTTGATCCAAAGCTATTGGGTTTTATCTCTGATTTTCCGTCTCCAGGTATAACAAATTGTTTAAGAAGTAGGGTTACATTTGTGAATGAATATGCCTAGTAGAGGTATCTAAAAGTGTCTTTTCCCAATAGATTGTTGGAAATCTCCTATACTATCGGTTCATGAATCCAGCTATTGTTGCACCTGATGGTTTTGACATCATTGACATGACAGCTGGAGGGCAGATACATTCTGATCAGAGGAGAAATTTAGGTTGTGTAGCCAAAGTCCTTCAACATGCTGCATCAAATAATCTCTTTGAAGGGGAAAATGCTCATCTCTCATCAATGAATAGTTATCTCTCTGAAACATATGAGAAATTCAGGTTTGTACTACAAAGCATGAGTTGAAAGGATCTCTTCTACACATTATTCATTTTATATATTTTTGTAAACTTGATGGTTTTAACTTCCTGCTGAAGAAAATGAAAAGCTTTTCTTTTCTTAATATTCATTTCTTTTCATTACATTTCATTTTCTTAACATGCAACATTCAGATCCTGCATTCTTAAGGCTAAGCCTGCATCACAATTTTCTCAGGAGTGATTCAGACCTTGCATGAGCACTTCTGTGCTAATCATTGAAGCAGCCCATCTTTTTCTGGCTTTTCCATGAGCCTGAAAATAGATGCAGTTAGTTAAATTACTATTGACTCTTTTAAGTTAACACTAAGGAGAAGATGTATTTTAAAATCCTTTTTCTCCATATAGAATTAGACAACTGTCTAACCTTAGATTTAAGCAATTGGATAGTGGTGGCATATATATGTAGTATTCTGAAATTCTTTTCTTTTTCCACCTTAGGAATTTTTTTCAAGCAGCATGTGTGGTTCCTGAACCTGAAGAAAAATTCAATATTGATGAATATTCTGATATGGTGACTCTTAGTAAGCCAGTAATATATATATCTATTGAAGAAATTATCAACACGCATTCAGTAAGTGCATACAAAAGAAAACTGTAAGTTTGGGGCACTGTGGAGCTGAAATGTAAAATGTATAATTTAATAATAGAGACCAAATATTTTCTTCCTGTTGGAATGAGATTCCTGTGATAACCTGAAGATTTGAGCAAATACTTGGAGACATTAATAAGAAATCATTTCTGTAGGGTTCTTTAAGTTAGGAAATGTTCAAGAGTATTTAATAGATTTTCAAAAAGAGAAGGTAAATTGTGTTACTTTCCTTTTTCTTAGTGTTAACAAAGACAATCAGTGCATATAACACTTGTTGGGAGAAAAGGCAGGAATTCTTAGTAAAAAAATTGAAAGGTGAACAAGACACCTGTTTATATTTTTAAATTTTTGTATAATCCATTTCATAAAGATTGGAAAGGAATTACAGCTGGATAGCAGACTTTTAATCTCTTTTTTTATACTTCTTCAGAATATTAGTTTTAAACAAGACCTGTTATATATGTATAAATAAATCTTTAAAAAGAATACAAAGGGTTCCACATATCACCATTATAACCATGCCTTATTTAAATAATACAAGAAAAATATAATGGACGACTCAAATAAGAGAAAAGTGGAACTGCAGTGGTGCAATGGAACATCTAAAATTTAATTTCAGATCTCCCTTTTACTCCTCTATAAAATGTTTCTAGTTCTCTTAGTTTTTTCCTGTTTGCAACATAAAAATGTGATATAATTTAATAACTTCCTGAAACCTCCTGAAATATTAGAATTATTCAGATTTTATCTTCAGAGTTCTGAGTTTAATACCATAAGCAGATAATTTAAGTTTAGGACAACTAGATTTTGTAAAATTATAATGTTATGATATTCAGAGTGTATCCATGCTTAAATAACAATTTGAGAAATGTTAAATAATGATGATTATTTAATGGAAGTTATTTATTATCATAGTATTCCTTCTTACACCACAAGTAAATTACTGATTGTAGGCAAGCTAATTAGAGGAAATCAGTTTGGATGGTCATTCTGTTTATAAATTAATGTTTCTCTCAAGGTTGATAATTTGGATTTAGTTGAAGAAAGCTGCATCTCTAATAATTATTTATGGTTGTATATATAGTTCCTCTGATAGTGCTAATACTTGCTGACTGTAGGAAAAGCATGGTTGAAAAGTTAATGCAGCACGTTTTTCTAAAAATATTTGGTTGAGATTATTGCTTAAACATTTAAAAAACATAGTAAAATTTAACTACTTTTTGACCTTTAACTTTTTTTTGTAGTATTCCTGAGTTTTAAACCATGTTGATTAGTTTCCTGAAACTGAAATACGTAATATTTTTACACAAATACATTTGGAACCTTACAGAAATCCAGGGAACATTTGGTTTTTTAGAACAATGATTTTTAAAGACACTATTGTGAAAAATAAGCAAAAACATTCCCATAATAGCAAGCATGAAATGTTCCAAATCATATTGAACAAAGTAATCCTCCACTGGAGAGAGGAAGAGAATAATTTCCCACTTCCTTCTATTTTGTGGGGCTTCTCAGTTCTGGAGACAATAAAAAAATGGCCATCTCACAATTTATTGGCACATCGTTTCTTCTGCCAGGAGATGCCATCCAAAATCTATTAAAATTCTCAACTGTGAAATGAGGTATTTTGTAGGAGCAATAGATTTGTAATAGAACAGGGGTGTCAAACACAAGGCCCGCGGGCTGGATTTGGTCTATGATGTCAGATCGGCCCGCAGGGCCATCCTGGAAAATGTAAGGGGCTGGCCTGCATCTTTTTGGTCTAGTCTGCCCAATGTGAAGAGGAAACATTGGGCCAGCATGGTGTTAGGTTTGCAAGTGATGAAATCCATTTAAAAAAGAAAGGAACAAAGTCCATCTTCCAAAACAAATTCTTTTATTTAGGAATGCATCAAATTGGTCAGCCTGGTCTACCCGATGCGAAGAGGAAACATTGGGCCAGCAAGGCTTTGACCCGGTCTACCCAGTGTGAAGAGGAAACATGCCAGCAGTTTGGGGAGTGGCATCAAGCTGGCCACGCCCACTCATTCAAACACACCACCCAGTTGGTCACGCCCAGTGAGTGGCATCAAGCTGGCCACATCCACCCAGTTGGCCACACCTGCCTGGCCTCCTGATGTCAACCACAGCCCTGATGTGGCCCTCAATGAAATTGAGCTTGACACCCCTGTAATAGAGAATTGAAAACTATTAAATAGAATCATCTCTTAGAGATTCTTCAAATCAAACATTTGATGTTAGTTTCATTCACTAATAATTTATGTGATTTTTGTGCCAAATATCTTTAGGATTGTGACAAATCTCTATTAACCAAATCTAATTAATATGAAAGTGAAGAACAGTACTATTAATTTTTAAAATTCTATAATCTTTTCAGATGAAGAACATACTTTTGCATATGCAGTAGTAGTTTTGAATAACAAATCGGTGAAATTAATTACAATTCAAAAATTAAGAATCTATTTTAGAACTGTATCTTTTTTCCTGTACATAAATTCTTCTTGTTTGATTCCTAAAATGGCATTGAAGAGACATTTCAGAATGGAATGATTTATTTCCTATTCATGTGAAATAATTTATTCCATATGAATATGACTTTTGCATTTTTCTGTGTGAATACAGTAAATTGCATTTACTTCTACCATGTCTCCTGAAATGCTTTTTTATGATCACTTTTGGTTTTGTAATTATTTCCATTTATATTATTATCATTCTGGTTCTGTTATGTATTTAAATATTTATTAGCATATGGAAACATCAAATTTCTTCCAGCAGTTTTAACAAGTATACTCTCATTTGCAGCTGCTGTTAGAACATCAGGATGCCATTGCTCCAGACCAAAATGATGTCTTAAATGAACTGTTACAAGGGTTGGGGGAAGTTCCAGATGTAGAGACTTTTCTTGGTAAGAAAATACAACAAAAACCCCAAAGGGGAACTAAAAGATTGGATATAACCTGTACATAGATTTAAAACAATATCTGTTAAACGAGAGCAATATTTTGATTTAATGCAAGTTCTCAGGATTTTTCTTTGAAAATTTATTTCCTTCCTTTACAATGGAAGCTGTATAACTACACACACACAAACACACAAGAAAACATTGCATAAAGTTCTGGACATAATACAGTGACAAGACCTCAATCAGAGAATTACCACATCAAAGTGGACTGAATGCATATATTTTCTTAAAAGTGTAACTGAGGTATTGCCCAAGTGAATATATGGCCACGAATAGAGTAAGTTTGTTGAAATCAAGTTCAGAATGAAGAAAGAGAAGATTATGAGGTGGTCCACTTTCTACTTAAGGTTTGGTCTGGGAGCCTGGTTAGCAACATAACAAGATATTTCTTCTCTATATCTTCAGATGTCTGCTAGAAAAGAAGCTGATAGTAAGATACGCTGTACAGACTTGTTACTCAACGTTCTTATTCCTTAACACTACTTTCATTTTAAGAAGTAAAGATTTGAAAGACACATTTTAATTTCTTCCAGCATTCTCAATATATATATTTCTTCCTGTTTAGAATTTGCAATACAGTTAAAGTCTCACTGTGACTGAATGTAATCAGTAGGTTCATCTTCCTTTCTATCAGCACATGATTTTATATTCATTTTTTTTTAAATCTGGTGTTTTGCCAGTTCAAAAGTATATAAGATACATATCTTCATATGCATATGTAACTATGAAAATCAGAAGTTAATGCCAGAACTGATTACTAGAAAAAGCACAGGTGCATTTTTGCAAGCTTTTAAGTGTCTTTGCAGATAATTCAGATTTTTAAATTAATAAAAATGAAAATTACATTTTTTCACAGATCTGCAATAATATCATATCATGTATCAGAACTATCAGGGAAACTCCAGTATCTTGCATTTTTAAAAAATAGACTTTGCATTTTTTAAAAAAATTCATAAGCAAAAAGTCAGAAGCACTAACTTTTTTTTCTTTGCAGGGGAAGGAGCTATTGATCCCAATGATCCTAACAAGGAAAATACTTTAAATCAACTTGTTAAAACAGAAATTTCTCTTTCACTGACCAGGAAATATGATTTACGGGAAGGAGAAGAACAAGACATTAAGGGCCTAATGATAAAGTATGTTTTAAAAATATGTGGTCTTGAAAAGCTTTATCAATGAACTGCAGTAATTATTAATAATTGCTTTCTTTAGTGATTGAAAATCTTTATGCAGTCTTTAACTACATGATCAGAAGAAGTGTTAGACAGTAATAAATATGTCTGTATGTATATGAAAACATTATTTAAGCCCAATAGATAGTAGGTTTAATACTGAGCTTTATAATCATTCTTAAAATCACAAATGCACAGCAATACATATTTAGAAATTTCCTTCATTCCTGTCATGTTATTAAGTACAGTGTTGAATTTGTATGATGGTATATGGCTGTATCTAAATTAAAATGCTATTGGAAAGTTCATAGAAAGAACACTTAAGTGGTTTCATGATAAGGTTACATGAAAAAGACACTGAGCAGCAGGATATAGATTAGACTTTCAGGAAACTAGAGGAAACATCTGCCTTGAATTTGTATAGTTAGAAATATTTAAAGTACCCTTTTTTTAAAAAGCACGCAGACATTCTGTGGGAATATGTTGAAAATTAACTTCTACTGTTATTTAGTTCTTAGTAGGTCTGCTACTATTTAGTTCTTAGCAAAGAAGGAGTTTCAGGTCATTTCTATGTGTTGTGATTGATCTGTCTGTCTATGTTCTATCTATGTGTGATGTGCTTTATAGTGTCTGGGAGCATGAATACAGCACCTGTTTGCAATTATTTACTGCTCTAATTTTTCCTGGGATTTCACAGCTGCCCTTTGAAGCACCTGCACAATCCTGGGAAAAGATACAGTTGCCTTAAGGAATTGCAGACAGATGCTATGCTGTACCAGATAGATTTTTGTGTTTGGAATCTGGAATTCTCCACTGAGCCGAAGGGAGAATCCAGGATGGGTAGTCTCTAGTCTCCTAGCTCTGCAGACCGAGTTGAAAAACTGAGGACACACCCCCTGGTAACGGTCCCCAGTTCTTCACTCGGTCTCAGCGTGTTCAGACCACCCTTTTAAGGGCTCTGAATAGTTTGGATCATAGAAGAATATTTCCCCCTGGATTCAGCCTTTGTTTCAGTGGTTTAGGTCAGGTTTGACAGCTAGCCGGCTTGCCGGTTAGCACTTTCATTTTCGCGCCCTTTTTTTCCGGTTCGGGCATTTTTCGCTGATTATTTTTCCTTTTAACTTTCCTTGCTGGTGGACTGGTTTTTTCGGTTTTTGTGTTTAAAACTTTAATTTGGGTGTCCCTTAGAGCCCGTGTGGCCCGGGCTGGGGGGTGGAGAGGCGTCTTTTCAACTCGCCTCCTCCCGATTTCACTTTCCCTTGCCTGGGAAGAGCCGCAGCTGCCGCTAAGCTTTTCCCCTTTCGGCAGCGCCAGCCATTTCAAAGGATTGGGGACTATCTTGCAGGTTGCCTCCAGGATTGTCCCTTGGGGGGGTGTTCTGGCCATCAGGTTTAATTCCTGACCCCCCATCCAGTCCCCAGAGCACCGTGGCAGCTGTGAGACGCTTAAGACTGCCAAAATAATTGCGGTGCAGCCAGTCCTGGGCTTGCAAGCCTCTGCTCTGTCAGGGCTTGCTGCAAGGCAAAGAGTCAGCCATTTTTTGTCTTTCCCTCCATTTTTTTGATCTGACTCACCATTGGACTTGCGGAGCTGGACTGAGCTCACCACTGGTCGCACTAGCCTCCTGAAGTGGTGGACAGCTACTGTTTTTTTGCAGCAGACAGCCTTTTTCTCCATTTTTAGCCAATTTTTCCCTTTTATCCACTGTCAGAGTGTCAGTTATTTTTGGCGGGCTCAAAATGGCTGCCAGAGGAGCTGACCAGGAATTGTCAGTTCCTCAGCAGGGTAGGGAGAAGGCTGCAAAAGCATCCCCTAAACCCAGATCTGATGGTCTGGAGGCAGCGGCTAGGATTAGGGCTAGGGCTCTAGCTCCTAAAAGACCTTCTAGGGCTGAGGACAGGCAGGCCAGGCGTAGACAAAAGGCCATGGATAAACAATTTGACAAGGCAGTGAGGGACTCTAGGGTAGCAGAAATCAGGGCCACTTCCCCTCCGCCCTCACAGGATGACAGGCAGCCAGGCCAACTGGCAGATAGGCAGTATTTGGCTAGCTGGTCTCCGGGGGACTCAAGTACTCAAGGCTTGCAGGGACACCTGCAAAGCGGAGCAGAGACCTCTAACAATTTTTCTGGGCCACCTCAGGGGATCCTGATGGTGGCACCTACCAGCCAAGCCTCCAGTTGAGCCAGACCTGTGCCTTCTGCCACCTTTACCCCTACAGCAGCGGGCTTACGACCTGAGGAGACCCAAATGCAGGAAATGCCATCCTTCATGAAGGCCTGGATCTCCCAGGCAATAAGGCAGGAATTGCAGTCAGAGGTCATCCAGTTGCGCCAGCTGTCTTATTTGGACTCTTATAGAGGTGCCCCCCCAAGGACAGGAGCAGGCTTCTTCAGAGCAGCCGATCTACCTCAGAGAGTGCTCTTCTTCTCCTTCGGAGCAAAGCCAGTTCTATGGCTCCGAGAGGGACCTCCTTCCAGAAAGGGATTTTTCGGACACAGAGTCGGAGGTAGCAGGTCCCCCCACCCTTTAAGGGTCTTTTCCAGCTGGCTCTTTTCAAGACTCTGCTGGCTAAGGCTAAGAGCACGGCTCACCTTACTAAAGACACAGTAGCTCGGGACCTTCCCACAGAGGGAGAGGAGCAGGAAGACTACCTGTTCACGGAAAAAGCATCTGTGGTGGACGCTGTACCAGTGCCTCAGATGTTTTTGAACTTAATTAAACAACAGTGGGAGTCCCCTGGGGTCTACACCCATCCCAGTGGGTCTGAGTCTACCTTATTCAATGTGGACAAGGACCTTTTGGATATCATTGACTTACCAAAAGTAGATGGCCCAGTAGTAGCCCTAGCTTCCTCATCCATCATCCCACCCGACACAGAGGATGTTGTGAAGGCAGAGGACTGTAAGGAGGAGATGGCTCTCCGGAGAGCTCATTAAGCAGATGCCTGGGCCATCAGAGCGTCGCAACCACCTCCTTTTTGACTTGGGCCTCCTTGAGGTGGCTGAGGCAGCCAAAGGGCAGAATTCCTCCTGAGGACCTCAGGGTACATCAGGACCTAAATAAGATTATTGCTGCGGCCCAATTGACTGCTGATGCCACCCTCACATCAGCCAAATTTTCTTCCAGAGCCATGGCCTCTATGGGCCTAATATGTATATGCATACACACTACATTTTTGTATGATAATCAAGAATATAATCTTTGAATAGAAAAGAGTGCGCTTTCCTTTGTAATCATAGACTATGAGGTAATTTTATAATTACATTTGCTGCAAAGGAAATCAGAGGATTCTGCTGTTGTTTTTTTCTTTCTGCACTTTTCTTCTTTCTTAGTTGTTTTTGTTCTTTATTGGTTTGTGTTGATTCTGATGCTTTTTGTAAAATTTTTAGTTAAATTTCTTTAAAAAAGAATTTTATTTTACCATTTTACTCCAAAGTTATTTGCCAGATATAACATGTATAAGAGGCAGAATTATACCTTTACTCTTAATCTAAATATTAGGCATTTCATTGAAACAATAGTCAACAAATTATGCCATTATTAGAAAGCATAACAAGTGCAGTTCATAAACAACTGAAGGCAAAAGCAATACAAGTAGTCCTCAGCTACAATTGAGCCAAACATTTTGTTGCTAAACAAGACAGTTATTAAGTGAGTCATACACCAGGGAGATGTCCAGGCAGTTCCAGGAGTCAATGTTAATTTGAAGGCTCATACATACATTTCCAGAGAGCATGCTACAGAAATCAATCAACATAAAGCCACAATTAAACAACAATAGATTGGCTTATGATAGTTTGAAAATTCATCAGGGTTGAAAGGGCTTGCCATCGCTTCTAGGTTTCATTTTGTAATTCTTTGCCTGGATAGGTTGCATTCCCTCATTCCTTCAGATAACTGCCTCCTCTTGATTATATATTCACATTTTTCATTAGAGTTAATGGGCTCTCCAACTAGGTCTTATATAATAATTATCAGGGAGGATCCATACTTGTATGGGGAGACTCTATTGATAGAGTGAGAATTATTTCTGAATAGGTATCTATATATAAAATAATGTAGCAGTCTTTAATAACTATCCATTAATCACAATTTCTCTGACTTAAGAACAAAAAGGCTAATTATGGATGTAATACAAGCTCAGCCTGGGGAGTCACTTGCAAAAATTCTGGAAATACCAGCTTCTGAATTTCAGGTAACCATTCCATTTTGAATGAATATGAACATTTCAATTTCTAAATAATATTGTAAAACACAAATAAGTGGATATATTCTTAAAGTAAAGTAACCATCTCTATTCTGGAGAATAATTGAATAACAAGTACGTTTTATGTTTATTCTGCCCTATTTCCAATAACGTAATTAGCACTCTTGAGTCTTTCTTCTTCCTTCATTTAGAAGCTAGAATAGTATGATTAGTGCAGGATGATTCCCTGAACCCAGTAGCTTGTCCTTCCCTAACCTGATGACTTCCAGACACAGTGAACTACAGAACCCAGTCAGCAGAGTTTCAGACCATGCTGGCTAAAAATCATGGTTAGAATCTTTCTGATCTCTTGGGATGTCTCTATTTGTTTCTCTAGTGAGAGGTTTCTCCTTCAACATGGTATATATGATTGGATAGAAAGATCAAACACATTCTGAGAAAATGTCAGGAGCTTCATCAGTATTTATGTTTACATGCTTTTACATATTGCTGTACCTAACCTACAGACATCATTCTAAAAAATAGATGTCAAAATGTTGTAATCATTAAGATTTTGGACGAGGACTGAGAAGATTTTTAATAATGGAAACTTAACCATAAAAATTCATTGAATGACTTATTTTCTGTCAAGCCAAATTACCTCCCAGCATAATTATTGTGGGGATAAAATCAAGAGAAGTCCATATGCCAGTTGCTTTCAGCCCTTTAAAGAAATTTTTACAGAAATGTATTGCTGGAGTACTATCCAAATATGAAAATATTTGGAGAAGGAGAAGAAAGTATAAGAATGGTTATAAGATATATAGATTGAGATTTAGAAGCATAGCCAGGTGCACCAACAGGCTGAAGAACAGTTTCTCCCCTTGGGCTGTCACTTCTGAAAGGAAAATAACTTCATGTCAACATAGTATGATAGACTTGCGGGGCCGGCGCGTTGTGCAACAAGGTCACACAGTGTAATAAGATTGGGACTGGGTTAGGGACTTTCATCCTCACTGTGAGTTGTGTTGGGGGAAGGGGTGCACGAAGGGAGGCTCAGCCAATCTCATTGTATACATGTTGTACTCTGACAATAAAAGTAATAATAAAAAAAGTTATAAAGGAAATGTTGAAGAGATTGGGGAACATGAATAAATTCTTAACCATTACACTGGTTTCCTTACATTGTATCTGTCAGGAAATATTTGTGCTGTATTAACAGAATTAAAAATATCTCTTGCCTTAGGTTTGTTTTTTAATTCACTTTTAAAAATGGTTATTCCTGGTAAGGAAACCAGTATAGAGGTAAGAACTAAAAAACTAAAGCTAACGCATTCCAGATTCAAGTCTGCCCTCAGCCACGGGAACTCATTCTCTGCTGCCACATCACAGTCTGTCTTTATTGCTGAATCTTCCTTGATGCCTGACCAATGTTCTTGTTAGATGTATTGATTTTGTATATAGATGAAAAGATAGAGTATGCAATTCTTAATTCTGATATGTTCATATCTTAATTCTGATATGAACATATAAGCTTGCTTATATAAAAGGTGGTAATCTTAGTTTGCCTATTAAATACAGTATATAGTCTTACTTATGTGAACTGCTGTTTTTTTAGGAAACTGAACACATGAAAATAATAGAAAAACGTGCAATTTTGGATTCTAAAACACCAGAGAAAATGAAACATAGTCGATCTATTCTTGAAGAAGGGCAGTTACCATTAGAACAAAAGAAAAGAAAAATCCAGAGAAACCTGCGAACATTGGAACAAGCTGGGCTGGTTTCATCTGAAAACAAATATCAAGAAATCATCAATGAAATAGCGAAGGTTTCAGCAATATTATTACATTTTTCCAATTGTTTTCTGCTTTCCATTTTGAATATAATAGGTTCATTTTGAGTAAAATAGCACATTGTAAAGTGAACTATAAGCATTGAGGAAATATTCCTAGTAACGCAAGTTAAAGAAATGGTAGGCTTGGATACCTGATTATGAATTTTAAATATATTTGTTATATTTTATTATAAACTTATTTTGGCTGCATGTTCATGCTGCAATGACTCTTAGTGAGTTATTCTCTGAACTATACTCCAAAAACAATTGTGGTAATGAATTTCGTGGTACAGCTTCAATATGTTTAATTCAGTTGCCTGAATTGGAAAAATTCATACATAGTGTTCATTTTTAATGTACAAGAATGGTTTTGCAATTACCATGTAGAAACGTATAGTGCATTAGCTATAATAGCAAAATGTCCCAGTTACTTGCTAATAGCAAAATGTCCCAGTTACTTGCTTCCTAAATACCAATATTGAACCTCAGTGTTAAATACTGGTTATGTCTAGATGAAATTAAACATTATGTAGCATCAAAATGAGCATTTTGTTTGAATAAGATTGTTTTTTTATATTGTGTTCCTATTGCTTATAAGCCACCTAAAGTCACTGTGAGTGAGTAAGTGGCCATACAAATTTCCTAAATAAATAAATGAGCAAGTGCTTTGCCAATATAGCTAGTCCTTGATTAACAACCAGTTGTTTAGTGACGTTTGAAGTTACAGTGGCACTGAAAAAATGACTTATGACCATTTGTGACACTTATGACCATTGCAGCATCCCCATGGTCATGTAATCAAATTTTGGACATTTGGCAACTGGCTTATACCTATGATGGTTGCAATGTCCATAGGACATGTGATCACCTTTTGTGATCTTCTGACAAGCAAAGTCAATGGGGAAGCTAGATTCATTTAACAATCATGTTGCTAAGTTAACAACTGCAGTGATTCACTTAACAACTGTGGCAAGAAAGGTTGTAAAATGGAGCAAAACTCATTTAACAACTGCCTTGTTTAGCAACAGAAATTTTGGGGTCAGTTGTGGTTGCAAGTTGAAGATTATCTGTAAAAGCATAAATAGCAATTTCCCTTCAGATTCCTATCATTCCTTTCCTAAAATCTTACTCTATTCTTGTAGCTTTCTAAGGTAGGGTTTGTTTGCAGATTTAACAAAATCCAGTAAGGAAATGAGTTTTCCTCTTCTGAAATGATTTTTAGGATATCAGAAATCAAAGAAGATACAGACAACATCGAAAAGCAGAGTTGGTAAAACTTCAGCAGACACTGAATGCACTCAATTCCAAGAAAGCTTTTTATGAAGATCAAATAAATTATTACAATACCTACATTAAAACATGTTTAGATAATTTGACAAGAAAGTGAGTAAAATCTTTTTATATACAAAGAAAATACATTCTATGGCAAATGTTTGCATTGTTTTTATCTGTTACACCTTATTATAAATCAAAACTATGCTGTTCTACATTAGAAAATAAATTACGGAACTTTTTAAATATTTAAACAATCTGAAGGACATTGGCTCTACAGATGCCACTAAGATGAACCTGTCAACTTAGGTGATGCTGAGACTATTTTTCATAATTATATGGATGGTTACATATTTTAATACAGAACAGCTTGATGCTGTGTAAAAAATTATTGAAACACTGTGAGTGTTATGAATCAAAAAGGTATAGGAGCTTTTTATATTATATCTCTAAACCTAGAAACAAAACATTTCTCTAGCAACTACATTATGTTATGGGACACACTATTTTGCCCATAATCTTAGGTGGGCAAAATATTATTAATGAATATATTCCCTTCCACAGACTGAAAAAAAATGCCTGCCCCTTACACTCCTGAAGAACATAATTAAGGGTCTGTGACAATTCACCGTGGCCAACTTGCTACAGGACAACTCACCATGGCCATCTTGCCACAGGATAACTGCAGACAAGAGTGATGCTTAATAGCAAAGAAATGGTGGAATAGAAATATTAAAGAAAGTATGCAAAAAGAGAGAGAGAATGAAATATGAATGGAAAAATTAAAATTATTTTATTTTATTTAAATAATTAAATAGAAGTGTTAAATTGTCCCATAGCGAGTTGTCCTGCAGTAAATTGCCCATGGCAAGTTGCCCAGAGGTTAGTTGGCTGTGGCAAGTTGGCCATGGCAAGTTAGCTATGGTATGTTGTCCACAGCAAGTTGACTGTGGCAAGTTGTCTCATTCCCCATAATTAATTATCTGTATTATTGCACAGCCTTTTTTTCCTGAAAGTCCAGACGCAAGGTCAGTTATTTGAATATCCAATGCCAGTTTGGTCTAGTGGTTAAGGCTTCCAGGCTAGAAATCAGAAATCTTATGAGTTCAAGTCCCATGTTAGCAAAGACAGCCAGCTGGGTGACTTTGGGCCAGTTATTTTCTTTCAGCCCAACCTACCTCACAGGGTTATTGTAGGGAAAATAGGAGGAAGAAAAAAATATTCGATATGCTTGCCACCTTGAATTGTTTATTTAAAAAATAAAGGAAGCATATAAATTAAATAAATAAATAAATTTCATCCGGGCAGCGAGACATTGGGAAGATCCCATCTCATTAAATGAGGGCGGGGATGACAATCATCAACTTTTTCTTATTTTCATTTCATTAATTTATTAACACAGATTCCCCTTTTAACAACTTGTGAGTGCTTTTGCTCCTCAAAAGAAACAAAACGCCAGTATAGAGGTTGATATTGGCTTGATGAACTATTTTAAATTTGAATCTAAAAACATTTGTATTTATTTTATATCTGTCTTTATTAGCAAAAGGACAACATGTTTCTTCTGTGTCTGGCCTAAGTTTATCTGATTCAATTTACAGAAATTCACGAAGATCTATTAAATTAAATGGAAAACAAGAGGAGAAAAGTGGAAACAAACTGAAGAATATTTCACTGAAATACACGGCAGCAAGACTATATGAAAAGGGAGTTATTCTAGAAATCGATGAACTTCAGCCTAATCAGTAGGTGTTGTATAGCTGATTTATCTATTCAAATGGATTGTTCATTTTAGAATTTAAATGAGTCATTTTTCATAGGTGTTTTGGTTTTAACTCCGTAGCATTTTAATGTGAAATATATTTCTACTTACAAATGATTATTTTTCTTCTTCATAGATTTAAGAATGTAATGTTTGAAATTACACCTGGTGAAGAGGTGGGTGACTTTGATATTAAAGCTAAATTCTTAGGTGTGGAGATGGAAAAAGTACAGCTCCATTTTCAGGTAAATTGTGTTTTTAAATTATGTGTGTTTAATTAGAGGCTTTTCTAGACTATGGGGAGCAGTAAGAAGAAAATAACTTGCAGCATGCATTCAAGTAGCATCTAAGGACCTATTTTGAAATGGACTACTTTACAAAGTAGCTACTCTTATTAGAGGGATCTTCATTTTAAACAGTAAAAAAAGCAGAATTCCATCAGTTATACCCAGAACAGTTCTTTGATTTTTGCCAGGTTTATTATTGATACACTTTGAGATAAAACATACACTGCCACAAATTAGGAGAACTGATTAGAGCAGTGCTTTTCAAACACAACAACTTTAAGATGTGTTGATATCAACAATCAGAATTCCTATCCATCATAGGGAATTATGACAGTTGAAGTCCATACATCTTCAGGTTACCATGGTTGACAAACACTGGATTAATTACTCTGACATAACTATTGCCAATCTGCATAAATCTGTATTCACTTTTCTTAGTTATATTTGTGCTTTCTTGTCAGGACTATAGGACTAAGGACTATAATCCTTTTTTAAAGTAATCACAATTCAGCAATACTTTGCCACTATTTTTGGATCTTACTGGATTTGCATTTTTGTTGGGTTTGGGTCTCTTCTTTCCCAGTGCAAGAACACTAATCTCCCCCAAAATAAAGGAAAAACAACAAGGAAGCAACAAACTATACCATCTATTATATATAGCAAAAGCAAATAGTGACTGACTCATCAAACTGCTTGCCTTCAGGATAAATTTTATATAAAAGTGCATGATAATTACTGGCTAGTATCTCAACTTCTAGAGGGTAACATCAAGTTGTCTAAATAGAATATAATGGTTCCTTTTGGACAGTTTTCTGCTTGTCTTAGTTGTATCAATGATATTATTAATTTTTGAGGCTTCTTGATTTTGATTTTCAAGATTGAATTTAAGTCCATCTAGCATTAGGGAAAATGCTAGGGAGGGCTGTTTTCACATTTTGCTTGTCTTCATGTTTAACTTTATAAGTATTGCTAATTCTGATTTCAATTTGAAAATACTTTCACTTTTCTTTATTGCTTCAGGACTTGCTTCAAATGCAATATGAAGGTGTTTCTGTAATGAAAATGTTTGAGAAAGCTAAAGTGAATGTAAACCTCCTGATTTTTCTGCTGAACAAGAAATTCTATGGAAAATGATTCACTACATTTTGTTTCAATCAAGTCCCAGTTCTGGCTGTAGCCAAAATATTTAAATCTATTATACAACAGATCTTTCTTCAAGGCAGCCCAGAAAAAATTACCTCTGTGCCTTTTCATCGTTTGATAATATAATAATAAAGTAAGAAACTACGAATCAACTTAAAACACTTCCTGATTTCTGTGGTGTTGGTACTCAGTTAAAAAAGATAAGATCAAGTGACATCCAAACACTGTATGTCTGATTTTAAATATATGGACATTTGAATAGTATATATAGAAATCTTACTTCAGTAAAATTATATACTTGTAAATCAGTATCAAGTACAGTTTTCCTTATTATTCATAGGAAAAATAACTTCTAATATGAGTCTCTAAAGAATAGCTTTGGCAAATATTTCTTAAGTGCTATTTTTCCAGAAGCCTGTCAATTGTAAAGTGAATTATTGTACAATTCAAAGTTTTATAAAGTAATAATAAATTTAACATTTACTGTATAAAATATATATTTTGCAATTCATTCCTATTAAAAATGCACTACTGCCTCAATAAAATCTATCCACAGCCTTTTAATTTAAGTGTAAAGAAGTAATTGGAATAGTGATCTGTTTTTTGCAGTGTATTTGAGATATTTTAAATAAATTGTGCCTGTCTTTTTTGTAAGAAAACAAAAATTTCACAAATAAAATGCAATAAATCATAATCTAGTTAATTTTTAATTTTCTTTCAGTAAGTATAGTTCTTTTATATTGGTAACTACCAGTATGAACTGCTGTGCTGAGTTTCTCACTCCATTTCCAACAATGGACTATCTATCTATCTATCTATCTATCTATCTATCTATTTATTTGTTTGACTTGTATGCCGCCCCCTCTCCAAAAGGACTCGGGGCGGCTCACAGATAAAAACAATACAATAAATTAAGTTAGCTAAAATAGAATTAAATTATGACAAGCCAAATTAAACTAAAAATCCAATAAATTTAAAATTAAAACCTATCCCCCCAAGGAGTCAGCACAGCACAGCCTGTTCAAACAACCAGGTTTTTAGGTCGTGTCGGAAGGTGCAGAGGTCAGGGGCCAGGCGGAGCCCCAGAGGTAGCTGGTTCCACAGAGTGGGAGCCGCTACAGAATAGGCCCTTCCCTGGGATACCGCCAACCGACACTGAGTCGCAGACGGCACCCCGAGAAGTCCCTGCCTGTGCACTCGTACAGGGCAGTTGGTATTCGATGCCGGCAGTAGACTCTCCCGTAAATAACCCGGACCCATGTCTCGTAGGACTTTGAATGTTAATACCAGAACCTTGAATCTCATCCGGAGGGCAACTGGTAGCCAATGCAGCTCACGCAGGAGGGGTGTAACATGGGAGTACTGGGAAGCTCCCATCACAACCCACGCAGCTGCATTCTGCACCAGCTGAAGCCTCCAGATGGTATGCAAGGGCAGTCCTAAATAGAGAGCATTGCAGTAGTCGAGCCGGGAGGTAACAAAAGTGCCTGAATGACCGTGTGCAGGGCATCTCGGTCCAGATATGAGCACAGCTGGCGAACCAGCCAAACCTGGGCAAATGCCTCCCTGGCCACGGCTCCCACCTGCTCCTCCAATCTGAGCCGTGAATCCGGGAGGACCCCCAAGTTCCGTGCCCTGTCCACGGGGGGCAACACCTCCCCCCCCATGACCAAAGATGGAATCTCCTGACTGGACCAAGATGTCAGTAAGCACAGCCACTCTGTCTTGGCCGGATTGAGCCGAAGCATGTTCCTATCCATCCAGATCCGTACCGCATCCAGACAACGGGATACCACAGAGAGGGCATCACTGATGTGACCTGGGGTGGAGATGTATAACTGCGTATCATCAGCGTACTGATGATACTTCACCCCAAAGCCACAGATGATCTCGCCCAGCAGCTTCATATAGATGTTGAACAGGAGGGGCGAGAGAACCGACCCCTGAGGGACCCCACAAGTGAGAGCCCTCGGCGCCGATCTCTGCCCCCCTGCCAACACTGATTGCGAGCGTCCCGAGAGGAAGGAGGAGAACCACTGCAATACAGTGCCTCCCACTCCCAACACGCTGCAACAGGATACCATGGTCGATGGTATCAAAAGCTGCTGAGAGGTCTAACAGGACCAGGACAGAGGAGAATCCCCTGTCCCGAGCCCTTAGGAGATCATCCACCAGTGCAACCAATGCCATCTCCGTGCTATACCCGGGTTGGAAGCCCGATTGGTACGGATCTAGGTAGTCTGCTTCCTCCAGGAAAAGCGGAAACTGCTGAGCCACCACATTCTCAACAACCTTCGCTAAAAAGCGAAGGTTGGAGACTGGATGGAAGTTGTTCAATTCGGCTGGGTCCAGGGCAGGCTTCTTCAGGAGGGGCCGCACCACCGCCTCTTTCAAGACGGCAGGGAAGGCACCCTCCCTTAATGAAGCATTGATCACTGTCCGGAGCCAGCCGCTTGTGACCTCCCTGGAGGCGTAAACCAACCAGGAAGGGCACGGGTCCAACAAACGTGGTGGAACTATTCCTTTTAAATTTTGCAGTGGCTTTGATAGAACATGGGTTGACTACAAAATCAAGGCACTAACCCAGATTTTCTGTAACTATAACTTTATTGATTTTTTTTAAAGATGCCAAGTTAAAAGGAAACAGTGATAGAAAATTAGAAAAAGAAAAAGGCTCAAAAAATAATAAAAGTAAATGTGTTGAAAAGAAAAAGAAAATAGAAAAAAAACGAGTTCCAACTTTCTTCAATTCAGATATAGATAGAATAGAATAGAATACTTTATTGGCCAAGTGTGATTGGACACCAAGGAATTTATCTGAGGACTATCTGATGACTATTTGGTAGTTTTATTTTGGATTCAGTAAAGGAAAGCCTTAGAGTTCAGAGGCCATATGCTTTAACTCAGTTTCTGAGAACAATAAAGAGAAAGGATAAGCCATTTGTAGGTTTTCAGGGATATCAAGTTGACTACTGGGAAACCAAAGAGTTTGATTACACATTACCCTAAATTGTAAAAACAATTTTACATTCATTATTAATAGTCCATGGAAATGTTGGCAAATCTATAGCAAATCCGTTGAAATGTTGCTGGAATTTAGGAATGAAAGAGCCAAAGTTACATTTTAATTATACTTATATTTATTATTTTATTTATATTTGTTTAGCTGTCCATCTCCCAAGTGACTTGGGTGGTGTAGAACACTAAATTAAAAAAGAATAAATACTTGAAGAACAATCACAATTTAAAAATAATTATATATAAGCACATAAACAGGAGAGGATAATATCAATCCCAACAAATCCCAGTAAGGGAACCATTGCAAAATCTCCCCGGTTCCCTGGGACCCCCTGGCCTAACACAGCCAGATTTTGAGGGACTTATATAATGTTGTGAGATGGAGCTAATATCTGCCAGGGACAGAAAATTCCCCAATGTGGGCATTGTAGCATTTTAAATACATTTGGATTCAAGATAAAGGAAATTTACATGGAATATATGACCAAGTACAATTATTTAATATGTTTCATCAATAGATATACTAAGTTACAGAAGGCAACTTGTGGTACCAGTCTTAAATCTCTGCCTGTGTTGGCTTAAACACAGATTCTATTCGGTGTTGCAACTGGCATAATAGATGTCTAGACCAATTGTAGGAGGAACCCCACTGAACATTAACATAAACATTACACATAAACAATATTTTTTGTTTCACAGAGTTGTTGGATTTTGTCCTTAACATGTGAGAGGAGTCTTGGATAGCACTGCAGGGGGAACAGAACTAATGGTAGCTTTCCTATTGTGAAATATTCCACCCCCTCCCAAACGTTAGCAGGTTTGTTTATTTCAATTAATTTTCCTGTTGGCAACAGGCAAGGCCCTTTTCCATTATGTCAAACTTTTTAAGATGCAAGTATCATCCTGCCAAAAGTCTGTGGTTTAAAACAAAAAAAATTAGCACATTATGTCTTTATTGTTTTGCATTGCCAAAAGAAGTAATGCTCTCTTCTCCCACTCAACACTCCTTGAGAGGGAACACGCGAGGGCGAGGGCAGAGGAGCAGCATGTCTCCAGCCTCCCACTCGGTTTGGGGCGGGGGTTGTAGGAAGACCTCCCTCGGCCTCACAAGGCGACGCGCTGCCTTTCATTTTCCCGCAAGGCTGAAGGAGCCTCGAGCGCGGCTGTTCCCTCGGTCCTCGCCGGCTAAGGCGGTCATGGGGCAGCCGCTCGTCCTGGTCGCCCTGGGCTGGATCGCGGTGCTGGCGCTTCCCTTGCACGGCTTCTCCTCGCCCCAAAATGGTAAGGCCGAGGCGGGGGTGTTTCTGCGCGGGATTTAAGGTGGTCGCGGCGGGGGGCAGTTCAGCCATCTTTTCGAGAGCACGAATGGGGACCCTGCACTGAGTCTCCTTGCCGGGCTCCCCAAGAAGCAATTCTGGATGCCTGGCAGTAAATATTCCCCCCCGCCCTTCCCTTGAAATGAACACCCTTTTATATGAAAACGCCTCGGGATTGATAAAAGGCGAAGTTGTCCGGGCTTATGCCTCATCTGGTGCTTTGAACTTTGCCTGGGCAAGCAAAAAACTGGATTTTCTACTCCCGGAACCGCCTTCGCTCGACTTAAACTCATGAAGCACTTGTTATGTATTTGACTCTGGTTTAGAAATACCATTGAAATTTCGATTTGGTTTTTTTTTTTAAATCTACCCCACTGCGGCTTCTTTCGATGGGAAGTTGAAGTCTGTTGTGGCTTCCTCTCACTTCTTTTGAATTGTCTTTACTGTGGCTGCTCCTCACGTCTTCTTCAACTCGATTTTCGCCAGCAGCCTTTCCTTCCGAGCACTTCCTGGATGCGTTGGACTACAACTCCCATTTTCTATGGGCAGCACAAACCTTTGGCCAAGAAAGGAGTTTACAATCCAATTCATTTGCAGAATAACGGATTAGAGTAAATTGCTTGAGAGAATAATTCTGGATGGATCTTCTGCAAAGCAAAGTATTTTATCCAATTTGATCCTTGCAATGAATGTGTGACTTCAGTTCTATAGATCTATAAAATCAGTTTTGGTGTATTCTCCCTCTGTGGTAACATTAAAATTTGAGGTCAACACAAGGAAGTTAGCCTAAACATATTATTAAACTGTAATTAACAAAGAGTGGTAATAATACTTAACTTAAACAATTTCAATGAGAATTAGACATATTGTTGGAGTATATGGTTATTAATAACTAATAATCATGGAAATTTATTACTTCAGTTGTCAAAGTCAACTGTATTCCTAATATTGGGGATATGACTATGGGAATGATGACACTCTTACAAATGTTTAGTAAGCTTGAAACAGGCATGTGGTTGGTTTATTTATAATATTTACAAATTGTCTCAGTTGTTATTTAGGCGACATATACTCCCCCAGAAATACCAAACCCCAAAACTTACTTAATCATCAAACAGTAATTTATGGTCACTCCCAACCATCCAGGTTAAAAGCACATCAGAATGGGATGGTTTTCACAGGCTTACAAAATGCAAAAGTTGGGCAATTCAACCTTCAGAGGAATTATATTCCAAAGCCTGAGGTTTACTATTGAAAAGGAAACTGGAACACATCCCATAAACTCTGGTGATAGGGCATTCAGGAGACTTGCTCTAATAGATGTTCAAGTCAGATAGTCAAGTCAATTTGATTTATTATCAACAGATAATAAATAAGTAGATATTGAGCAAAGGCTAGATTGGATATTTGATATAATCTAACATGACTTATATTTTGAGTTTTGTGTCAAAGCTACTGAATTATCAAGAGTGGTGAAATATTGTGGAATTTTCAGTTTTCTTGAATCTCATTAAATTGATGGGAGATAAGCAGACAGAAAGCAAAATAGTATGTGTTGTGAAAGAAAAGCCACGTTTAAATATTAGCTTAATTAGTTTTTTTAGCAGAAAAAGGTATTATTTAGCTTAAGTAGTATTTTTAATGTTTTGTATTAAATCATATGATTTATTTAACAAAATAAATTTTGGTATTTCTGCTGCCAAGAGTTTGTTATAGCGTAAACTGCTGTAACAAATCTTTTGAAACTAGGATTTAAAGAAGACAAATGAATAACTCCCTCTTCTACTCAGTCAGTTGACTTCAGTGGACTGGAAAATTTATTGTATAAGAGAGACTAAAAGAATGGGATATATTTAATCTCCAGGGGGGGAAAAGACTGAACAATGTCAATAGAAGATCAAGATCTGTACTCCTTAATGTCAAATTGTAGGGAATAGAATAACAATCTCAGGCAGACACCAGTTAAGCAAACTTCATAACTCTTCTTCGCCCGTTTCTTTATATAAACAAAAGTTCCTGTGCCATACCATGAAGAATTTAGTTATCTCTTATTTCTGAATAGAAAAAAGACTAGAAAATGTTTTCAATCATAACAAATGACCTCCCCTCGAAAACAATAAAAATTAACAAAAATCAAGCAGCAATGGACATTACATAAAAATAATAAAATTAATATGTATTTATGCTGAGAATTAAAGGAACGTACTGGAATTATAAAAAGATAAGCACGCCTACCATCTAAACTTACTAATAAGATTTACAATAGAACAACCTTTTTACCATTCTTAGCCTTTTACTCATTATCACTTCCACTAGTCAATCTGGTTTATTGAACAAATAGATTTCAAAACTTTCTTAGACTATTATTGAGTTTATAGTTGCCCATCTCACCATTTGCCTTCAAGAGCATATGACAGTATGTAGAAAGATAGGAAGCTAACTGAAGATCCAGATTTTGAAATGTGCACAAACAACATGGAGCTACACATGCAAAGCGGGTAGAAAAAAAAAACACCACTTCTGTCCTATTGTATAAATAGGATAATGCCCAAAAGGCAGTGGGACAAGTAGTGGGAATAACTTTCATTCCCTGTAATTGTGATTTTTAATAATCATTAAATTGTTGTATTTTTAAAAAGTATGGAACCAGAATGTAGATGACATCTTTGTCATAACAAAAAAGGAACAATTAGAGAACACAAAGCAATCAACAACACCTTCAAAGAAATAACACAAAAGAAGAAAATAACAACACACTCCCCCTGCAGGGTATCAGTAGCAGTGGAGGAAATGATGGCAAACTTGGAACCCCACCCACATTGTGTTTTCAAATACCAAAATAACAGCACAACTTCCCATGAAGAGCTATGTAAGAAATTTATTCCAGGGGTCGCCAACCTTTTGGACCTCAGGGACCACCAAACTTATAATTTTAAATCCCGTGGACCACTAATATAAATTTTGACTGATGGTGGCTTGCTGACATTTTCCGAGGGTGTCAGTTGAGGCTCCATTCAAAATCCAAGAAAGAAAACTTTAGACTCCATAGTTTTAGAGAAAAGGAATTTTACTGAAAATTGATATGGTAGTATCAGAAGAATACAAGATCTGAAGCAATAGGTGCGAAAATCACATATAGAAAGTTACCCCAAGTTCCCACCCCCAATAGTTCAAAACTGGCCATCCAATCTGAGATGTGTATGTCATGTGGGGCATCTTCAGGTGGTATTTCAGACATCTGGTATGGCAAGACGGTTGACCTTGGTGTAGACAGATAAGAGGCTACATCTGCGCAGTAAGTAAGTAAGCATAATCAAGCAGCATCCCAAACTTTACATTTCATAAACTCAAACCTCCAGCACTTTTCCCCCCACATAATCCAATTATTCTTCCATCCCCCTGTTTCTATGGCAGCCAGAAAGATAAGCAGAAGAGGGATTCTTGGAGGCTGACACAGGGTCTCTGCAGAAAGCAGCAGAGACCCTGGGAAAATCCCAAAAAAAGTCTGCAGGAAAATTCCCCACCCCATTTTCCTACTGATCGATCATTCTTTATTTGGGAGAATACCGATAGGATACCGTCTCCAGCTCCATTCTCAGGGGGGGAGAGAGAGAGACTTTTGGCTTCATGCAAGGAAAGCAGTAGAAGCAGCAGAAAGAAGAAACAGACCACCTATACAACATCTTCCAACAAAATGGATACCCATGCAACTTTATCAAAATGTGCAAACAACCCACTACAACACAACTCACTACAGCACATCCAGTATAACATGGGAAAAGAATAACATTCCCATGTATCAAAAACTTCTCAGAAACATTTTTTTCATGGTCTTATACTGTTTCGAGCAATATGAATCTAAGCACCATGTAACCATTATAACAATGACTGTTACAACTACACAGCATCACTATAGCACACAAACCATCTAATGTTCTCCAAACCATCTTAAACCAATAAGACCTAGTGATCCAAGAAGAAAAAAAGGGGCTCATCCATAGTATATAGTTGAAGGACTGCAGCAGCCATTATGTAGGACAGGCAGGCAGAAGACTAGCAGAGTGCATGCAAGACAACTAAGAACACGTAGCAATCAAAAGACTTGACAAAAACTCCTTAATTTCACAACAAAGAGACAGACCACAATTTCAAATGGGGAACTATTAGCATATTAGACCAAGGCAAATCCAAAAATGCTCCTGGAAGCTTGACATTTAGACAAATTAGTCAGTAGATATATAGAGATAAATCACATTTACACACCATCCAAGAGATGCTAAAAAAAAATCTAGCACAAAAAGACCACCGTACAACCCTTCCAGTGGCCCACATTCACATAAGCAAGTATCAGGGTTAATGCCGACTGACCAAAATACAGTCCAACTCTTGAATCCAGAAGTACAATAAACAATGCTTGGAGTCTGGCAAGGATTCATGCAACTGGTAGCATCAATGCCACTTTTAAAGACCAAACTTGCTTTTTGTGGCTGTTTAGTAGTTTGATATGTGCTGGGTTAATAAACATGCAGATCCTCTTTAAGGATGGGATTATTTTTTTTTGTTTATTTTTTCATGGTCTTCTATAGCAATATGAATCTAAGCAGCATATAATATACCTTTATGGCAATGATAATCAGCATAAATCAATAATATAATATTATAAATAGCATTCCAACAGCATAAAAACTACCTCAATCCAATCATCTTCATCATGATTTTTAGGTACTTGTATATTTATAGATTTGTTATTGCACAGTTGATACCCTAAATTTTATTTCATAAAGAATGCCTTGGTAAGGCTACACTTGGAATACTGCATCCAGTTTTGGTCACCCTGATGTAAAAAGATGTTGAGACTCTAGAAAGAGTTGCAGAGAAGAGCAACAAAGATTATTAGGAGACTGGAGGCTAAAACATATAAAGAATGGTTACTGGAATTGCATATGTCTAGTTTAATGAAAAGAAACACTAGGGGTGACATGTGTTGTGATATCTCAGGGGTTGCCACAATGAAGAGGGGAGTCAACCTAATCCCAAAGCACCAGAGGGCAGGACAAGAAGCAATGGGTGGAAAACTAATCAAAGAGAGAAGCAACCTAAACCTAAGAAGAAATTTTCTGACAATTAGAACAATTAATCAGTGGAACAACTAGCCTTCAGAAGATGTCTGAAATGGTATAGGGTTTCTTACCTAAGCAAGGGGTTGGACTAGAAGACCTCCAAGGTCCCTTCCAACTCTGTTATTCTATTCTAAAGTACTTCCTTTCTGAAATCTTATTATGTTACATAATAATTGTTAATATTTCTACCAAAAGCGATAGAAGACTTTTCCCTTTTTCTTTTACGCTTACTCAAAGTGACCGCAATTAGTAACAAAAGACCCCAAATCAGTTTTTTTTAAAGTGAAAAAAATTAGTGTTTTGTGGGTTTTGCTTTTTTTAGATCACATATTCCTTACTAGATGCATAAATTTATGATAAAATCTGACAGCAATTCTCCTCTTCTAGAAGAGAATAATGGATCTGAAGGAGATAATGACCGTCAGCAACAAGGTGGTGGGGGAGCAACAAGGTGCTGTTTATGGAGCATCAAATTCCACTCAATCAGCCAATTCATTTCATAGTAAAGGTTGCACCTGAGACATCCAATCTGAATTTGCTATTGAGACACTGGCAGCCTGTGTGGAGCCTTGGGGTGGGTTCCCATAGATGGAAAACCTCATCATGACTTCTGGGATTTCTCACTTCCCTATAAAAGTAATTTTGATTAACAGTTTCCTTCTGTTTTAAATTAAATAACCTTGATAGCTTTGTCCTGATAGTTTTCACCTTCTCTCCCTCCCCACCGATTATAAATGTTTATGATCTAAAAAGTAGCAAATATTTAGCAAAAGATTCCATGGATGAAGGGTAGGACATTATTGACACTAGGGATAGTCCTTAGTCTATCAGAGGATAGTTATTGTAGGGAGAAATGGGAGGAGGGATTGCTATTCATTGCCTTGAGCTCCTAAATGAAAGGAAAGATAGAAATCTAGTCAATCACCATCTGTAATAATTCCTTTAAAGACCTCATACTGGCATACAAGAGGACTGCCGTACAAATAGAAATAATAAATAGGATTTCTTTCTATTTAAATTGAAATTTTTATTTAAATAATCTGATATTCTGATAATCTGATAGTTTCAGGGTGCTAGTAACAACTTATAAAGCCCTAAATGGCTTGGGTCCAGGGTACTTGCGGGAACGCCTCCTGCCAGCATCACATTCCGATTGCCCTGTTCGCTCCCATAGGAGGGGCCTCCTTGGGATACCGTCGGTCAGGCATTGTTGGCTGGCGGTCCCCAGGGTGAGGGCCTTTTCTGTGGGAGCATCCGCCCTTTGGAATCAGCTCCCCGTGGACCTCCGTTTGGCCCCTGATCTCCACCCCTTCTGCCGGGACCTGAAGACCTGGCTATTTCAACAGGCCGGCCTGGAATGACTTGGGGGATGGGATTTTAACTGTTTTAATTTTTAATTGATGATTCGGGTTGTTTTGTGTTTAATTTGTTTTTATTGTACATTTGTGATATTTTAATTGTTTGCCGCCCTGAGTCCTTAGGAAGAAGGGCGGCATACAAGTCGAATAAATTATTATTATTGTTATATATTATCTAATTCTCTTCCCCACTGTCCGATTCTGCTGCCATCTCCGCAGACTGCTGGTGAACCACAACACTAGTCAGCTACAATACAAATATATGACTATCACACACATATAAACTAAAAGTGTAAAAAAGTAGAAATTACAGTACTGTAATGATATGCTGGAAATGTTTTGCAGCATGTTTTACAATGGCACTAAGCTGATCATTTATGACATGAGAACTGAAAAACGTAACGCTAGCAAAATTAAATACAGTTTTCAACTCTAAAAGATTAATATATATTTACCTAATACCATAATATTTTTTTTTTTTAGGATCTTCTTCCATGAATGACACTTGGCCAGGTCCAAGATCCTTTCTCATTAAAGTACAGGAAGGAGAATATGAACCAATTCCACTTTCTGATAACGATGCTGAAAACGATTCGGAAATTGGGTCAGCATCTAGCAGTCTAAGCAGAACACGGAGTCTTCCAAAATATGGTCTAGTGGAAGATGTGGAACGCCTCCTATTTAGTGGATGGCTGACCTATTTTGTTCCAGGAGTCTATACTCTAGTTGTGTTCTTGAGTCTTCCTCTGAACATCACAGCAATTTTTCTGTTTTTGCAAAAAATGAAGGTGAAGAAGCCAGCTATAATGTACATGCTCAATTTGGCTTTTGCAGACGTACTTTTTGCGAGTGTGCTTCCATTTAGGATTGTTTATTCTTTTTCTGGAAATCATTGGCCTTTTGGGCCTGCAATGTGCAACTTCGTCACTGCAACATTTTACTGCAACATGTACTGCTCCATTCTGCTGATGACAGTGATTAGCATCGATCGTTTCTTGGCTGTGGTGTATCCAATGCAATCTCTGTCCTGGCGCACCCTAAGGCGTGCCTCTGTGGTTTGTGTTGCCATCTGGCTCGTATCTATTGCTGGAGTGGTTCCTTTGCTTATCGCTGAGCAAACAACGAACATAATTCCTCTAAACATAACAACTTGTCATGATGTACTGAAAGAAAGTGACCTCCAAGCGTATTACCGTATTTTTTTCATTATCCTCTTTTCTTTTTTCTTTTTTGTGCCATTAATTGTTTGTACCATTTGCTATGTCTGTATCATCTGGTGCCTTAGCTCTTCAAACATCGCTGTAAAATCAGGTAAAAGGACACGAGCTTTATTGTTGTCTGTGGCTGTTTTATCCATTTTTATTGTATGTTTTGGCCCAACAAATCTTCTCTTGCTAGTTCATTATGTACATTTTTCTTACAGCAATTATACAGGTAATATATATTTTGCATATCTTCTCTGTGTCTGCATTAGCAGTATAAGTTGTTGTATTGACCCTTTGATCTATTATTACGCCTCCTCTGAATGTCAGCGTCAGTTGAGCAATTTGTTATGTTGTAGAAAGGACTCTGAACTCCGCAGCCTTACCTCTGATAATCCCCTAGGCAGCAGAACAAGCCAAAGGGTTACTGGCACCAGTACCATTGACAACAGTCTCTATCGAAAACTACTAGCATAGAAACATTTTTGGGTGTTGCCTCCATTTTATAAAATACTGCTGTGAGGACATGAACACCTTTTGTCAGTCTGTTTTATTAACACAAAATCTGTCACTATAAGAATTGCAGTAAATGGAGGAAACTTTGAGAGACTGTAAGCAGTATGTCTGTACGTACATACATCTTTATTTAAGGCAAAAATGTGAGCCAGAACAATCCAGGCAGTTTCTTATCAAGTATAGTTTCTTTCCCACCATATCAGAACCATATTATATTGAGCATCAGAAACAATTTGGGAGGCATACAGATTAATGAAAAAAAATGCACCAATGGGAGCCATGGAACTTTCTTTGTGATTTCACATAATTTCAAAAAGGCCAAGCCACTGTTTGCATAGCCCTCTTAATGTATGGGCATAGTGCTTTCCTGGGTTCTAGGTTAAATGCTGAGAACTCATATGTGCATAGATTTTAGGCCACAATAAAGTCAACATCAATAAACCTTGGATCTATGATTGAATACATTACATACTATTATCCTACATTATTTTTATATGAATGCATATGCATATATGTGTATGTAAAATATACAAACCTATTACTTTGTAATTTTTTCCTCTATTAAAGCTGTACAAATATGGATGGGCTGAGCTATTTTGTGTTTTATTTTTGAAAATTGAATTACACTCAGTTAATAAATGTGCAAATGGTCTTTGTGTTTGTGATTTCCTATTAATTCGTAATTCAGAAACTAGCTCCCAAAACGGTATTGAAAATATGCCACAAGTTAAATTAAAAAGATCATTCATTCATTCTTCCATTAAATGTACATTCAGGTAATGCTGCTGCTTTTCCAATGGCCAAACCATATCCTAAAGTTTCCTAATACAGGAAGTTTTCTATTTGCAATCATTCATTAGTGATTGTTGAAAGTTATGATGACACGGAAAAAAGTGACTTATGACCGTTTTTCACACTTACAACCTTTGCAGCATTCCTTCAGTCACGTGATCAAAATTCAGATGCTTGACAACTGATTCATATTTACGACTGTTGCAGTATCCCAGGTTCATGTGATCACTTTTTGTGACCTTCTGACAAGCAAAGTCAATGGGGAAGCCGGATTCACTTAACAACCATGTTAGTACTAAATAGTGATTCACTTAACAACTGTGGCAAGAAAGGTCATAAAATAGGGAAAATTCACTTAACAAATGTCTTGCTTAGCAACATAAATTTGGGGCTCGAATGTCATAAGTTGAGGACTACCTGTAAGTTTTCAGAGGGAAAGCAATAGGTACTGTGGAGATTTCTTCAAACCTAGGCATAGAATGCTGTGAGGTTTTATCAGCGTAGTGCAGTGTTTCTCCATGCTGTCTGGGGAATTCTGGGAGTTGGCATCCACATATCTTAAAAAGTCTCTGAGATTGAGAAACTCTGCTTCATTAAACATCTATGGAGATTCTCAGTACTTCCATGTCATGGTTGTCCCAAAGGTGCTTTTTCAAAAGGCAACCGGACTTGGTTGTTGTTATTTTGAAGATGTTTGATTTCTCATCTAAGAAGTTTCTTCATCAGAACCGAAAAAGCTTCTTGGATGAGAAGTGAAATGACTTCAAGAAAAGATTCAAGGTGGTGGTGTTGATCTATAAAGCCCTTCATGGCATTGGACCGGGGTATCTGCAGGAGACCCTGTTGCCAATAATGGCTTCCCGACACTCCGTGCGCTCCCACCAGCAGGGCCTGCTCAGGGTGCCATCAGCCAGGCAATGTTGGCTGGCAGCCCCCAGGGGTAGGGCCTTCTGTGTGGAGGCACCCACCCTTTGGAGCCAACTGCCTCTGGAGCTCCGGGTGGCCCCTGACCTCCGATCTTTCTGCTGTGGCCTAAAAACTTGGCTGTTCCAACTAGCCTACCTGGACAGGTGTGGAGGGGGGAGGGTCTTTTTATGGTTTTAAATTTAATTGATTTATGAGATTTTCGGGTTTGATTATTTTTTAATATTTGTATTCTATGGTTTTTAGTATTGTAAGCCACCCTGAGTCCTCAGGGAGATAGGGTGGCATATAAATCTCATAAATAAAAATAAATAATAATAAATAAAGGACAAAGTCCAGTTGCGTTTTGAAAAAGCTCCTTTAGAACCCTGCTGCAATATTTGTAAGTTCACATATAACCTTCAAATAGTATATACAGAACTCTGAATAGTTGTTCATAAGCAGATGCTTCTGGATGTTATGATGACGACATATGAAAGTTGTACTCTTGTGAGAGACACGCTCCTGCTTACCTTGTTACTATACATAGATGGTAGCATTGAAGAACCTACTGAATTTGTAGACTTTTGAGTTCAGTTGCTTCTTTGGCCACAAGAGGCTGCCATAACTACAGCAGAATTAACCAACAACCTTTCAAGAACTGCGAAAGAGTGGAGGAGGAAACAATTAAAAATAAAAATAGTAATGCATTCCTGCATTATACTTCTATGACTTACATTTTGCTTTCTCAGTCATACTCTTATGACTCAACTTATAAAGCCCTAAATGGCTTGGGTGCAGGGTACTTGCGGGAACGCCTCCTGCCCGCATCACAGTCCAATTGCCCCGTGCGCTCCCATAGGAGGGGCCTCCTGGGAATACCATTGCTCAGGCATTGTCGGCTGGCGGCTCCCAGAGCTAGGGCCTTTTCTGTGGGAGCGCCCGCCCTATGGAATCAGCTTCCTGCGGATCTTCGTTTGGCCCCTGATCTCCGCTCCTTTTGTCGAGACCTGAAGACCTGGCTGTTTCAGCAGGCCGGCCTAGATTGACCATGGGGGTGGATAGTTTTAATAGTTGTTTATTCTGTAATTTTATCGCTTTTAGCTTTTTTGTAATTTGGACTTGTTTTTATTTAATTATTTTATTGTATATGTTCTTTTTGTATGTTCGCGCCTGAGTCCTTCGAGTAGGGCGGCATACAAGTCTAAATAAATTAATAATAATAATAATAATAATAATAATAATAATAATAATAAAAATAATAATAATACTCTATAAGATTTATTGAGAAAATACCATGAAAAGACACAGCCATGTCAACAAACAATAAACCATGATTCAATAAGCAATAAGAATAAGCTATTATTCTTTGCAGTGGTGTGCTGCCCTATATTGTCCATGCCGTGGCTGGTCATTTATAGGTTTTACAGTGATTACTTCAGGTTGGCCAAACACAGCCTTCCACAACTAGCAGTTGAATGCTTAATTCACTTGCCAGTCTCTTGTGAGGTGACAGACATACCTTCAAATTTCTTCAAAATTCACAGTGAAAGGTTATTGCAGCTGGGCTAGGAAGGGCAAGATTCTGTACAGAAATCAGTTGCCTTTTGCAGTAATTATTCCCTCCCCCATTACATTTTGCATCTTTCTTGTTGCTGTAAAGGATAATTTTCAAGATCGTTGACATGGAATTCATTATTTTCCCAGGTTCGTTGACATGGAATTCATTATTTTCCTCAGGTTCCTGATCCTTCTCCATCTGTTTTACTGCTGGGATTGAGGCGTCCCGAAATGCTGAACTGCTGATAACTATGAGCCTCTAACATCCAAATGTAACTCACTGACTAAAACATGACAAATTTCACTCCAAAATGTGTGTTTACTGTACTGTTGTTTCAAAGGAAAAACTAATTGCAATTTTTCAATTTTTCATTCAAAAAGATTTCTGTAAATGTAGTTGGCAGCCATTGCAACATGTCATGCAATATTATAACCATTTCCTGAATTTTCCCATCCTCTCATGGACAGTTAAAAGGCATGATGAATTCATTCTCACATGGGATCTCCATCTTTGACTCATGGAGAGCTTGTTTCTTTCTTTGCTTCTCTATGTTATTTATTATAAAGCCCTTTGATTCTATGGCTATAGCACACATTACTTAGCTTCTCCGCCAATAGATCGGCTGTTCCTGATTGTTTTTCCAAAGAAAGTTCAGCAACAGAGAAGACACCCCTCCTGGGTTTCATAAGTTGGCATTCTCAGAACCCAAACCTATAGGGTGGGCACACACAGTTGGAGAAACACAGTCCACAAATATCCAGCCTTATGCCATGTAAGGTTTTATATATGGTTGGAACCTTACATTGCACATGAAAGCCCATGGTAACAGCGCTGTTATAATTATATAGACATACTGAGGAATTCTGGACTAGTTATAATTCCCCAAGGATAGGCCAAGGGCTCATGTAGGTGTAAAATGACTAGAGATTAATCATGAGAAAGGCTGTTTTCTCCCCATCCAGATTGTCATGACTCCAGGGCTGACAGACATGGAGCCATGACACCTGGAAGCCGGGTCAAGGATGAACACTTAATCCACTCATATATAATCCCCAAACAGTACATATAGTAGCAACATAGAGGGGATGCAAAAGTCTGTTAGCCATAACTCATCTGGATGGTGGCCAGTGAGATTGTCCGGAAGTCGGTTATGTAATGAGCGCTTAATTAACCTAACCGAGTACATTGATGATTGTATAAATACAGCTCTGAGCTGCAGAGCCAGCCAGAGCTGACTTTGAGTGTATGTATATGGTAGTTACCCCCCCTGTAGTAGAGAAATAAACGGATCTTTAAAAAGCTTTGGAGGATCGTAGTTCTCTTACTTTCAGCGTTTGGTGAACGGCGCTTGACAGAAAAAGTCAGCTCTGCCTCTTCTTTTTGAGAACTTTATTCTTTTGCTGCACCATGGCTGAGGGCTGGGATATCACAGCATTGTTGCCAATAGACGTGGAAGAGGAGGAGACCGAGGGTGAGATGCCAGAGCGAGAGGAGAATGATGACGGGGAACGGGCGGTTGTCGCTCCAGCAGCTCCGGGGCTGGTGAAAACGAAAGTCTGGGTGGAGTGGCGAAGCAGAATGGAGCTTTTGGAGTCAGGACAGAGCCAAGTAGCAGATGACATCGAGCGGGGAGAGAAGGAGAGGAGGGGCATTGCAGCAGCACTGGAGGTGGTGCGACCGAAGGTTCGGATGGAACAAAGAAGTGGGATGGAGTTTCAGGAAGAGATGGGACAAAGAGGCAGCTGGAGGAAGCCCCCTCTATATGTTCCATTGGGCCCTGAGGCAGGTAGAAGGAGAGATGTATCAGGGAAGAGGACGAGTGGAGTACTACCACTTCCACCCTTGGGGCAAGTACCCTTGAACTCCTTTGTGTTAGGTATGGGGAGTCAAGCATTAAAGATCAGCCCCTCAGGCAGGCATGGGGGGATAGAACAGAAAGTACATCGTGGTTTACCCCCTTGCCTTGGGACGAAAGGGGCCATGTCAGCAGACGTACTCCCCAGGAGACCCCTCCTACATTTGTTTCCCCGCTGGCTGAAGTGGTTGGGTCGGAGCCTAGAATGAGAGCTACCACTTCATTATCAACCAGCAGAGGCCAGGGGGAGTCCGGAAGTCACCGTGATCAGCATGAAAGTGATTGGGACTCTTATCGAAGGCTTGGCCCATGGGACAGTCAGCGTATGGGGTGGGGTCCACCCCCCCTTCAAACATCTTTTGATGGTAACCCTGATCAAGTGGCATTATTCCTAAGCCAGGTAGTAAACCATTTAGAGTTATATGGCTATTTCTATCCATCCCAATGGTCCATCATCATCGCCATAACTGGGGTGTTGACTGGGGCTGCAGCAAACTGGGTGGCTGAACTGCATAACACTCGTGTGAAAGAACTAGTTGATGTGGGATTGTTCCTTGAGGCATTAAGGAGTCAATTCGAGGATAAATCACGAGTGTATAAAACCAAGGAGGCTTTAATGTCCCTACAACAACGTGGGAGGCCAGCTATAGAATACGTGAAAGAATTTAAGCGGTTAGCTGGAAAACTGCGAACTTGGCCCAAGCGTCTTCTCATCAGGGAGTTCAAAGCTGGACTAGATCACAACCTGAGACAGGCATGTGTATATAGAGGGGTGCCACAAAAACTGTCAGAGTGGTTTAAAGTAGTGGTAGAACTGGATGTGGGACTAAAAGAGTTCAGGGAGAGACCAGAGCCTTCAAGAAAGTTAACCCCACGTGGTCTTTCAATGGGTATTGATAGGGACAAACAAAGGGTTGTTCCATCCAACACTAGGAGTAGAATGAATTTCAGGTGTTTCCGTTGTAACATGTTGGGCCATCGGGCATTTGAATGTCCCAGCATGGAAACAGACTACATGAAGCAGACCGCAAAACTCCCCCCTGGCACAGTACCATCAACCAGTTACAGCACATGAAAGGTGGCCAGTTCTGAAAGGTCACAGAGATTGACACAGGACGAGCAGACAAGAATGCCAGTCCCTCAGGAATCAAGAAACGAAGAGCCAAGAAACCCGAAAGGGGTCTCTGGACTATGTGATTGTGAAACTGAAGACCAAGCTGATGATATGGTAAGCTCCCCTGTTAGGCCTTTCGTGATTCCTATTGTGTTGAATAATGTTAATGGCGGTATAAGGGGCCAGTTTGGTGCATTGATAGATACGGGATATACTAGATGTTTGATCAACCAACGTCTTGTAGAGAAGTTACAGTTGCCGATGGAACCTCTTCCACAGCCTATGAAGTTTGAACAAGTGGATGGTTCATTATTGGGGGCACCGCTGCAATGATGACTAGTCATGTACAATTGGAAATTGGAACACATTGGGAACATTTACGGTTCATTGTAATTCTTCAAATGAAAGAGGATGTTATACTCGGGTTGGTTTGGTTAGATAGATGGAGGCCCACCATTTGGTGGGAAGGTGGTTTTCGACATTTACGGTTAACTACAGGCCCCAAGCCACCCTCTCCAGAAAACCTGGTAAGACAACGGAATTCAAACACTGAACCAGTGGCTACATTAGAAGACACTGATGTGATCCTCATTCCAGCTGTGTATCACGATTTGGCTGGGGTATTCAGTGAACAAAAATGTGAAGTGTTACCACCCCATTGACAAACGGACTGTGTGATAGAATTGGTGCCAGGGGCAACTTTACCGAAACCTCGCATGTATGCTATGACCCCCAAAGAAAAGATGGAGATGCAGAAATTCCTAGAAAAGAACCTAGAACATGGATTTATTAAACCCAGGCATTCGAGTGTAGCTGCACAAGTACTGTTTCGAGAAAAAAAAGATGGTTAAGATTATGCGTTGATTTCCGAGGTCTGAATGCCATATGTGTGAATAATTTGTATCCCTTGCCTTTAATTAGTGAGCTGCTAGCCACCTTATCAACTGGGCGGGTTTTTACTAAGCTAGATTTATGGGAGGCCTACTATCGGGTACGGGTGAGAACCGAGGACGAATGGAAAACCACATTCAATTGTCCTCTGGGTAGTTATCAATTCCAGGTGATGCCGTTTGGCTTGAAAGGAGCCCCTGCTGTTTTTATGCAGTTAATCAATAGTATACTTCAGGAACATTTATATCAAGGAGTGTTGGTATACCTAGACGATATATTAATATATACAAAGACAATGGAGGAACACGTCCACCTTGTAAGGAGTGTACTACGTAAATTGTTGAGGGCTAAACTGTATGTGAAACTTTCAAAATGTGAATTCCATCATACAAAACTCGATTATTTGGGGTATCACATATCTAGTACAGGATTAGAGATGGATCCAAGTAAAGTGAAAACCATTGTGGAATGGGAATCACCCCAAACTCGGAAACAAATACAAAGCTTTTTAGGGTTTACGAACTTTTACAGGCAGTTTATACCTCAATTCGCTCGCATTGCTTTGCCTATAACTGACCTGTTAAAAATGGGAAGGCAAGCAGAAAAAACCAAACCAAACCAGAAAATAGCATGGTCCACAGAGTGTCAACATTCATTTGATGCATTGAAATCATTGTTTTCCCAAGAACCCATTCTACAACATCCTGACCCAACAAAGAAATATGTAGTACAGGAAGATGCGAGTGATGTAGCTGTGGGGGCTGTTCCCCTACAAGAAAATGACGAGGGTATACTAAACCCTTGTGCGTATATGTCCCGTAAATTTAGTTCTACAGAAAGAGGTTGGGCAATATGGGAAAAAGAGGCTTTCACAGTCAAATGGGCCCTAAGCACCTGGAGACATTTCTTAGAGGGGGTACAAGAAAAATTTGAGGTCTGGACTGACCACCGCAACCTCGAAGCATTACAAAAGCCAAGGAAGCTGTCCCCTAAACAAGTAAGATGGGCTCTGTATTTCCAGTGGTTTAATTTCACATTAAGGTATATTCCTGGAGGGAAAAACTTTATGGCAGATGCCCTGTCCCGACTGCCTCAATACCAAGCAGAAAAAAAACATCATTATACAGCCTTTAATCAATAATAATAGTGTAGAACCTGGACGAGTAACACAGCTACGAGAAGTAAACTATGAAAGGTTGCAGAAAGAAACATCAATTGATGAGTGGTTGAGAGAACATCCACACGTGTGTTCTTAAAAAAATGGAATAGCTTGGAAAAGAGATAAAATTTATGTACCATGTACAATGAGGGAAGATATACTGAACAAGTGCCACGATGAAAAACCAGCTGGACATTTCGGGTTCCTCAAAACCTTACATTTAACACGTAGGCAATTTTGGTGGCCCAATATGAGACCTGAGATATAACACTATATAAAAACCTGTCATGTCTGTGCAATGTCTAAACCCCGAACAGGCAAGCCATTAGGATTATTACAACAGGTATCAGAACCTTCAAGACCATGGCAAGACATTGCGATGGATTTCATTGTGGAATTACCAAGCAGTAAGGGGTACAATGTCATATGGACTATAGTAGATTTCTTCTCAAAACAGGCCCATTTGGTTCCCTGTAAAGGACTTCCATCGGCAGGCAAGTTAGCTGAACTGTTCATCTGACATGTATATAGGTTACATGGATCCCCTAGGAGAATAATATCTGACAGAGGAGTCCAGTTTACTGCTCAGTTCTAGAAGGCTTTTGTCAAGTTGTTAGGATCATCTCAGGGATTAAGTTCAGCCAATCACCCGAGTACCAATGGGGTGGCTGAAAGAGCTAATGCTATGGTTGAATGGTATTTGAGAACATATATCGCCTACCAACAACAAAACTGGGTGGATCTGTTACCATTCACAGAAATCGCATATAACAATGCTGTCCATAGTAGTACAGGATACAGTCCATTTTATATAGTGCATGGCATTGAATTTGGCCCTATTCCAACTTTTACATGTCAACCAGAGGATCCACTCAGTGTTAAGGGATGGGCAGAAAAGATTCAGGAGTCTTGGGGACAGGTACAAAAATCATTGAGGAAAATGACTAGCGCCCATGAAACCCAAGCAAATAAAAAATGACAGGATCATAAACCTTTTGCTGTTGGGGATAAGGTTTATGTGTCTACTAAATACCTTAAACTGAAATTACATAGCCGTAAGTTAGGACCCAAATATATTGGACCTTTCCCTATACTTAAAGTAATTAACCCTGTAACTGTGAGACTTAAATTACCACCGTGGCTAGGACGTGTTCACCCAGTGTTTCATGCAAGTCTACTAAAAACCGGTAAGACTAGGGAGACTAACTCACATGTAGAACCAACCCAAATAACCTCAAACCACATGGAAATAGATAGAGTATTAGATGCTCGAATAAGAAGATGGGGCATGCAATACCTGGTACATTGGAAAGGATATCCCAACACCGAAGCCTCATGGGTGAATGCATCTGACGCCTCTGCGAATAGACTCATCAGGCACTTCCATAAAAAGCACCCCAATAAATTGAAAACCAATGCCTGAATCCCTTCTGGAGCACTCTAGATGTTATTATATCATTTTATATTTTGACAGGCGGACGCCTGGTAGGACGGGCAGCCTGTCATGACTCCAGGGCTGACAGACATGGAGCCATGACACCTGGAAGCCGGGTCAAGGATGAACACGTAATCCACTCATATATAATCCCCAAACAGTACATATAGTAGCAACATAGAGGGGATGCAAAAGTCTGTTAGCCATAACTCATCTGGATGGTGGCCAGTGAGATTGTCCGGAAGTTGGTTATGTAATGAGCGCTTAATTAACCTAACCGAGTACGTTGATGATTGTATAAATACAGCTCTGAGCTGCAGAGCCAGCCAGAGCTGACTTTGAGTGTATGTATATGGTCGTTACCCCCTCTGTAGTAGAGAAATACACGGATCTTTAAAAAGCTTCAGAGGATCATAGTTCTCTTACTTTCAGCGTTTGGTGAACGGCGCTTGACACAGATTATAACACCCTTCAGGGCTCAGGCACTGTGACAGAATCTTGACAGCATCTCTTGGCTGCTTCCAGTTGAGTTTATCCAGCATCTTCATGTAGATGTTTGAAAGAAGAAGGAAGATCACTGAGCCCTGAGAGATGCCACAGACCAGGAGTTTTAGGTTTAATCTCTCCTCCCCCATCAATACTGACTGGGATCAACCATGGAGAACCTCCATATATTGGACCTCATGTTTCCAGTCCCTGTACTTGGTTCAGAGGTAGATCACAACATCTTAGTATAAAGATAACAGGGATGGTAGCTCCTTTCATTGACTTATTGATTGATATTGATTAAATGCCATTATGTTGATGTTCTTCCTTAGAGTGAACACAGATATTCTCCTAGAGAGATGTCCTTCACAGGGTACTAACTTAGTCAAGTTTCATCTGATTTTCTTTAATGGCTTCAGTGCAATATTTATTAAAGAATATACCCCCTGCGCTTCTTTTCTGGCACAGACAACTGGGATATGCAAAAAGAGACCAGCAGCTTCTAAATTATCCAGCAAAAATTCCAACGCATGTATTGAAACAATCCAGAAAGTGTCCTTTCCTAACTTAAACATGAAAATTACTTGTTTACTTGCTTACATTAAAGGTCAGCTCATATTTTTCTACTTTTCTGTAGCCCCAAATTTGCTATAATAGTGAAAAATAATAACTGACTTGCCCTTGTGGGGCAATATAGATCGGTATTCTAACAGGGCATCAGGAGGATCGGTATAATCAACTGGAATATATGGTTTTTCCTGGGAAATAGCCCCTCACTGGTGACATGCTTGAGTGGGCCAGGGTTGCAGCTTGCTGACCATGCTATGAGTTAGCAGAGTGGACTGGCATGGTGAGAGGTGTAAGCCACAAACTGAACAAAAATAATAGCATTCCTAGATATTATTTCCTATTTTAAAACAATCAAACAGAGGGCCATTTCTTCCAAATGTTAACTTGGCACTCATTCCTTCATTGTCAAAAGATTTTAAAGCATTCCAATTATGCATAATTCAAAAGTTAAGTTTGATCCAAGATTGTCTCCAGTGTTGATCATCCTCTTATGAGTTCTTTTGAGAAGACATTGTGGCATTCCTTTAGGACAAGGCCATTAGTTCTTGTGAATAACCACATTAAGGAAGCTGAATGAACAAAGCCCAAAACAATTTTTTTTGGTGGACGCATCATTCCTATTTCCAGTTGGAAACTGTTTTCTTCAAGTGCAGAGTAGTGATGTCTTGTTTTTCAGCTCTATCCTGCTGTTGTTATGTACAAATAGAGTTAAGGTTGGATTTACGAAAGGATTTCTCCCTTTGGGACCATCCATACTAATTAGTCACAGTATTATTTCCAGTAGCTCTGGAATATTCTGCGCCTTTGGATGAATAAATATAGAAAAACACAATTAATATAAGTTGTCACTTGTTGTTTATGTCTTTGTCTCCCTCTGCTTTGGCCTGCCTTAGAACCCATGTTTTAGAGTTCCAGTTAACTGCTTTGATGCTTGTGAAGTTTAAGAAACCAACATCAAGCTGTGTATTTCACTAGTTGAACTGACCGATGTTTACACTTACTCTGGATTGGATTAGGGATTTATATACCAGGTACAAACAGAACTAGTAATTATCCACACCGGTTTTCCACCTATCAAGTTTAATAACCACAAATGAAGTTATAAAATTAATGGTCTAGCTTTCAAGTCATTGTCAAAGTCCATATACAGAAGTGAATTTTCAGCATTACATATAGTAGCATCCGTAACAACTTTTAGAAGCAGAAGAGAAATCTGAGTTTAGTTTAGTTTATTGTCATTGCACCTCATACAATGAAATTAAATACTATCTTCAGTGTACATTATAACTATAAAAATAAAACACAAACACACGTCCTTCACATTCTATACAATTTAATTGAAAACCTGATATTGCATTAATATTGCACTATACAGTAGAATTCAATAGAGTTACTGCACTAGGATAGAAGCTTTTTTCAGCCTATTTGTCCTTATTTTTATTATCCTGTACTGTCTGCCAGATGGTAATAGTTCAAAAGAAAAAGGGTGCCCAGGATGAAATGGATCTTTAAGAATGTTTTGAACTTTCTTAAGGCAGCGGGAGCTGTAAAGCTCTTCCAAAGTGGGTAGAGGGCAACCAATGATTCTCTTGGCAATGACATTAACTCTCTCGAGTGCTGTCCTATCTGCCACTGTGCAATTGCCAAACCATTCACAGGTGTAGTAAGTTAAAATACTCTCTATGGTGCAGGGGTAGAAAATCACCAGCAGTTTTTCATTCAGTTGTTGTTTCCTGAGAGGTCTCAGGTATAATCTCTGCTGGGCCCTTTTGACCAGTGCTGCAAACATTAATAATTCTCCATTGATAAGAAGTCCTTCCTAATGTTACTTATTTCAATTTAGACTCAGTTTTGAGTTATGAAGCTGCTTCAAAAAGCTTAAAATTGAAGAACTTTTTGAAGAATTGCACAGATGAATACAGAGTCATGCAATTAAGACAGAATGAACATGCTACTTGACATTGATTGTATTTAGAATGAAAAATACTTTTTCATCAATGAAACTATTTTGGCTGGTTTTAGACATAAATCTTCCAATTCCAAGTTGCAGTGATGAGAAATAAAACAAATCATTTAGTCCACTGAGAAGATACTCGCAATAAGTGAGTTCTGTTGATTAAAAAAGCTTAACTGCTACTTTTTCTCCCTTTTTTTCTGGGCCATTCTTCATTCACAACCACAGTAAATGCATCTGTACCCATGACATCTACCATAATGGGTTTTTCAGAAACAATTTGCTGTTAGGAAGCACTTTTTGAAGACCAAAATCAAAGGGCAAGGGATAAAATAGTTGGAGCTTTCCCATTATTACAACTCATTAGTCACCTGAAAAATAATTTAAAGGAAGAAAGGAAATGAGCCAAGTTGCCTGAGATTGCCCATAAGATGCTTCTTGGAACAGCCCAAGAGAGAAATTATATCACTGTTTCTTCTTTCTTTTGCTGCCCTCTGACTTCATGGGTTGAAATGGTTTCAGGTTTAAGCAAACCTTCAGATCCCAACAGAATGAAAAAATGAAGAGGCAAATTATGTTTCCATTAAACCTAGATCAGAGAGAACAGGAAGATGATTTTGTAATGTCACTTATTTACAGTTTGCACTGAGAAACCTAGCAGTAGCTTAGCAGCTTTTCCAAAGAAGAAATTGACTCCTCCATAAAGATGCTATTTTCTCATCTCTTGATACTCTGCGTGTTACTTGCTACTGTGAAAACAAATAGTAAGTACATGTGACTGTGATTAGTCACTTTTAACAGAGCTGTTTTTACACAAGGTAAAGGGGGGATTGCAAAATATTATTCATTACAATGTTTCAGTTATATGAATGTTCGCTTATATTTAATATTGGATTTCAAAGGAGACGAAATGCCTTCTGAGAATTTTCTTGTACAGAGGCATCCTATTTGCATGGAGTCTCTTTTGGGTAAAAAAAAAAGAGGTTGTCAAATTATTGTGGTTTCTGTTGTGATTGTCATTGTTACTGTTGCTGAACAATGTAGCCCGCAATGCTCCCTCAGCTCAATTCTATACCTCCTCTAGAATCTGAAGATTTATAACCTGAAGTGTCCCAACTATAGTAGGCAAAACATAAGTTAAAAAAAGTATAGCAACCCTAATTGTCTCAGAATTGATACATTTAAGAATCTAAATCAGTACATTCTGATCTAGACATTGTAGAAGGAGATCCATGTTAGTCTATGGTAACCAAAACCCAGCAGGAACCTGGTGGCACATTTTCAGATTCAGATATTTTATTAAAAGGCATAGACTTTTCTGATGCCCAAATTCTCCCAGTACAGAACTGCAGGAGGGCAGCACTGACTCCCATCACTCACTCCCACTTGTGCTTTGGGAGACAAGGCCCTTTTGCAGTCCAGACACACAATGCATTTGATGAAGAATGCTGCGATTCATCAAAGCTTGTGCTTCTTAATAAGATGTGATAGTCGGAAGCAGGGCTACCCGATTTCTGATTATATTCTGTTCTGTAACTTGTTGCATTAACAACCATAATTGGGACTAGCAACTCCATTGCTAAGTGACACAATTGTTAAGCAAGGCAACACATGACCATGATGAACATACAACCTCATTTCTGCCACAGTTGTTAAGCGAATCACCCCTGGTCATTAAATAGGACATCACATGACCGTGAGTTGTGATTTTATTTCCGGCTTCTCAGTTAACCTTGCTTGTTGGCTGTGTGCACTAATGGCGATTACATTACTATAGGATGCTGCAATGGTTGTAAAGATGCCCAGCTAGTTACAACCATGGGGATGCTCTGATGGTTGTATATGTGAGGACTAGTCACAAAGTTCCTTTTTCAATGCTGGCATAACTTCAAAAGGTCACTAAACAGGGAGGTTGTTAAGCAAGTACTTCCTGTGGTGTATTTTGATGAAAAGAGTTATATAGAAAAAAAGCACAACAAAGAATGTTTTTTCTGCACCAACTCAGAATGCTCAAACTTCCCAAAGAGCTGCTGATTCAGTTCTACAAAGGAATTATTGAATCTGTCATCTGCATCTCTATTACTGTCCGGTTTGGTTCTGCAACCAAACAAGACAGACACAGACTTCAACAGATAATTAGAACTGCAGAAAAAACAGTTGCTACAAACCTGCCTTCCATTGAGGACCTGTATACTGCCAGAGTCAAAAAGAGGGCTGTGAAAATATTTACAGACCCCTCACATCCTGGACATAAATTGTTTCAACTTCTACCCTCAAAACAACATTATAGAGCATTGCACACTAGAACAACTAGACACAAGGACAGTTTTTCCCCTGAATGAGATTACTTTTCTAAACAACTACTAATTCCCACAACACTGTCAAACTATTTACTAAGACTGTATTACTGTTATTCTTCTCATCTTTCCTATTACCTATCCACTTCTATTTATGACTATAACCTTGTTGCTTGTATCTTTACGATTATATTGTTTTATTTAGTTTCCTAGTATGATTTTGATTGCTTATTTAGTATCCTATGATTATCACGAAGTGTTGTGTCTAATGATTCTTGATGAATGTATTTTTATGTACACTGAGAGCTTATGCACCAAAGACAAATTCCTTGTGTATCCAATCATACTTGGCCAATAAAGACTTCTATGAAATGATGCCAGGCAATTCATGCAGTGTTTATATATTTCATTTGTATATTGTTTTTTTTTTCTTCCAGATTCATCAGATCATATTATTCTCTCATCTAAGCCAAGGAAACTTCTGCCAGCTTTAATCAATTCTACAAATGGGGATTTGTCAGACATCCACAATAAAGAAGGAAGTCCCATTCTCTTTTCAGATGATGTTGGGACATATTTCACTAATCCATGGCTGACCCAGTTTCTCCCCACAGTCGAGATTCTTATATTTGTTCTGGGTCTCCCCTTAAATGCTTTGGCTATTCATATTTTTGTGATGAAGACTAAGCTTTGGAAGCCAGCCATGGTGTATATGCTCAATCTGGCTTTTGCAGATCTGCTTATGCTGAGCATGCTGCCTTTTAAAATCACATACCTTTTCAGTGGACACAATTGGGTGTTTGGGTCTATTATGTGCCAATTGGCCGCTTCTACTTTAATGTGCAACATGTACTGTTCCATTCTGCTGATGACAGGGATCAGCATCGATCGTTTCTTGGCTTTGGTTTGCCCCATGAAGTCTCTGTCCTGGCGCACAGCAAGACGGGCCTCTGTGATCTGTTTTGCCATCTGGCTGCTCGCCATAATGGGGACGAGCCCATTGATGGTCTTTGATCTTACTCTGTGGATACCTCAGATAAACATTACCACATGCTTCGAGGCGCAAAAGATATCTGCTTCTGTGGACTTCTTCAGTTATTATTTATTTACCTTATCTACTTTCTTCTTCTTTATCCCATTACTAATCTCTACCGCTTGTTATATATGCATCATAAGGCGACTTTTTTTGTCCAAGTTTATGGTACAGCCAGGGAGGAAGAAACGTGCCATCTTCTTGTCTGGCATTGTCTTGTGCACCTTCTTTCTTTGTTTTGGTCCAGCCAATATCCTGCTATTAATGCAACTCTTTTTTCCGTATGAACATCTTCAGAGCATCTTTTTTGCCCACATGCTTAGCCTTTCGCTGAGTGCCCTCAACTGTTGCCTTGACCCCTTAATCTACTATTATGCCTCCTCAGAATGCCAGAGGCAGGTCTGGAGTGTTTTGTGCCCCAGAAAGCTGGTTCTGGTTGGAAAAAGTAGTCAAACAAACAGCAACATTGCACCCTCTCCCAAGGGCTTAGACCCTTCATTTCCCATTTAGTGTTTTATTGCTGTATCTACACAATGCATGGATTGATAATATCACAAGTCTAAATGTTCAATGTCCTATGACAGCTTTTTCCTATGCAGAAGGTCCTCAACTTACGACTACAATTGAGCCTAAAATTTTCTGTTGTTAAACCAGACAGTTGTTAAGGTGGTTTTGTCCCATTTTATGACATTTCTGGCCACAGTTAACAATCATGTTACTAAGTTAACAACTGCAGTGATTCACTCAGTAGAGTGAATCACTGCAGTTGTTAATTTAGTAACATGATTGTTAAGTGAATCTGGCTTCCCCATTGACTTAGCTTGTCAGAAGGTCATGAAAGGTGATCATATTTCCCTGAGAAAATATGTCATAAGCTTGCCCTCGGAAGTTGTGGGAGTGTCATCACTTGATACCTTCAAAAAGATATTGGAATGCCATTTGTCAGAAATGGTGTAAGGCTGTGATGGCGAACCTATGCCACGCGTGCCACAAGTGGCACACAGAGCCATTTGTGCTGGCACATGACCCGCAGGCAAACTTACCTCACTGTGCATGTGCGTGCCTTGCAGCTGATTTTTTTCAGTTGGTTTGAGGCCTTTTTCAGCCTCCCAGAGGCTTGGAAAAAGTCTCTGCAAGGCTTTTCAGGCCAAATTATAGGCCCGCTTCGTCACCTCCTGTAATACCGGAAGTGATGAAACGGGCCTATAATTCGGCCTAAAAAGCCTTGCAGAGGCTTTTTCCAAGCCTCTGGGAGGCTGAAAAAGGCCTCAAACCAGCCGCAAAATTAGCTATGAGGCGCAGTGTAGGTAAGGGGGTGGCATATCTCATATAATTGATATATTCATCAAATATATCTCATCAATATGTTCTCATCAATTCCATCCCACCAAGGCTTTCTCAGATTTCCCCTTCCTCTCAATATATTCATTCACATATCAGCTTGGTGATTTGGTCCTGTTACTCCGATTATGTGACCAAGCACCTCAACATACGTTCGTAGCAGAAACTCAATTTTTTATTCAAATTGAATTAGTTAGTGTGAAGTTCTGAAATCTAAAAGTGAAGCTGTTGAGGTTCAGGTTGACCCTTTGTCTCAGACAGTTGTATAAATTGATTGATTTTGTGCCATCAAGTCAGAATTGACTCTTAATAACAACATAGATTTCCCCTGTGATATCTGGGTAAATATACTTGTAAGTAAATACAAAGGCAATGTGCTACAACACACTACTTGGCCTTCTATTTTATATGCCAAACTAACTGAAATATATTGTTCAAAAAATTAAGAATATACAGTAGGGCAGTTATCTTTTTAACACATCCTCCCTACCCTAATTGGGCATGTTCCAAAATTTGAGAAACACATCAGAATCTATTTATAAAGGACAATTTGTGCAAGAAATTGAGAACAGTAGAGAAGTTGGCTTTCCAAAGCAAATCCCAAATAATCTGAGCTCCAAATACCAAGCATCTTGCATTTGCACAAGTATCTTGCAGAAACATATGCAGACTCCTCTCCTCACATAGGAGACTTGCACCATGACCATTCTTCCAGATTTGTTAAGTCAGTCACTGCAACTGATAAGTTAGTAACCCATTTGTTAAATGAATGTGGCTTTCCCCTTGACTTTGCTTTTCAGAAGGTTGCAAAAGGTGATCACATGACCCAGGACATTGCAACCGTCATAAATACGAACCAGTTGCCAAGCATCTGAATTTTGATCAGATGATCATGGGGATGATACAAAGGTTGCAAGTGTGAAAAATGATCATAAGTTACTTTTTTCAGCACCATTGTAACTTTGAATGGTCACCAAACACTGCTTTGATTAATATGATGATTGCAAAGTCTTAGTTTCATCCCACCATCATCCCTGAACTACACAGTAGTTGTCAACTTACAACAGTTTGTTTGGTGACCGTTCAAAGTTACAATGGTGCTGAAAAAAGTAACTTATGATCATTTTTCACACTTGCAACCTTTGTATCATCCCCATGATCATCTGATCAAAATTCAGATGCTTGGCAAATGGTTCATATTTATGATGGTTGCAATGTCCTGGGGTCATGTGATCACCTTTTGAAACCTTCTGACAAGCAAAGTCAAGGGGAAAGCCACGTTCATTTAACAAATGGGTTACTAACTTATCAGTTGCAGTGACTGACTTAACAATTCTGGGAAGAATGGTCATAAAATCAAGCAAAATTCACTAAACAAATGTCTCACTTAACAATAGAAATTTTGGGCTCAACTGTGGTTATAAGTTGAGGGCTATCTATATGTACTTAGTACCATAACTCATTATCCTTTCCTTTTGGTGTATATGTAATGTAAAGGCTTTGGGAATTCTAAGAAGTCATAAACTAACTTTAATTCTCCAACCTTATCTTAAAAAGTCACTGCAATTCATGTAGGCACAGAGGTCTTTCAAGTGAAAAAACAAGGAGGAATGATGTTTAGAAGATGGAGCTTATCTGCCTAAAAATCCCCAGTGGTGGTGCATTAAAGGAGTTATTTGAGGACATCAACGAATGGACAGACATTGTGAGTGAATAGAAATCATGCTGGAAATTCAAGTTCTAATATCAGAATAATATCACAACTATGGTACATTCTTAGATCATAAATCAGTGGAAGAGAACGAGGGTATGATAATGTCTACGTATTGCATTTCAAGAAACCTATAATTTATTGGAAAGTTCCAAATCATCTCCCTTGCTCTGAACAACAGCTTTTATTCACATTAATCAGCTCACCAATACTAAGATGCTTGTGTTAACAGCATGTGAATGTAACACACAATATCATTTTAAGTATCTGATTTAAGGTCTGAATTTACAAATGCTTATGTGATAATAAATGTTATAATATTGAAAGCGCTGCAAGATTTTTTTTGTCTTCTTATAATATTTTATTTAAATGATAATAGAGCAAACTCTCTTGAAACCGTGGACCTAAGCTTCATAGAGTACATATCAGTTCAACTTTTATGTGGTCTTTATCCTTGACTGTTTACAGGTAGTCCTCAATTTACAATCAGTGGTTTAGTGAACATTTTAAATTACAATGGCACTGTAAAAGTGTCTTATTACCATTTTTCACACTTATGACCACTGCAGTATTCTCATGGTCATGTGATCAAAATTTGGGCGCTTGCAATTGGCCTGTATTTATCACAGTTGCTCTGTCCCAGAATAATGTAACCACTATTTGTAACTTTTTCAGCCAACTTCCAACAAGCAAAGTCAACAGGGAAGCCAGATTTGTTTAATGATGATTTCACTTAACAATTGCAGTGATTCATTGAACAACTATAGCAAAAAAAGGTCATAAAATGGGACAAAACTCACTTAACAACTGCCTTACTAAGCAACAGAAATTTTGGGCTCAATTGTAGTTGTAAGGCTAGGATGACCTATTGTCTATGTAATCAACCTGCATTATTACATTTCTTTTAAGGTATTAAAAACATCGATGTCTTCCTCAGGGCAAGGGGCATTCCATTTTACATCCAGACTTAATACTCTACACATTTGAACATTTGTTTTTTTTTTAATTTTTAAAGATATGTGATTTGATAATATTTTAGTATTATTGGAAAATTAGCTGAAGAGTCTTCCGCTAAAAAGTACTGGAGAAACTACTGTGTGTTTTCACTGCTCTGCCTTAGGGATGGTTCAGAAGAAAAAGCCAAAAGTTAAGAGGTTATCTTTCTCAGGAAGGTTTCATGTGGTTTATCAAACTGCTTTGTTCCAGATCTTGAACAGCCTTCTTTAGTGATGCTCTGCTTTGCACAATATTCCAAACAAAGCCATTCTAAATATTTATGTTACAACATTATTGTTCTTCTGGCCACTTAATTTTAGAGCAGTTTCAGCAAATACTGAAAAATGCAGTGGTTATTTACTGAGGTCTACAGCTGGAAAAGCTGGATTTTATAATCCTTACCCATAAGTTTTTTCTCTATTTGGTGGCAAATGTATATACATGGAGATATTTTTTCTCAAAATATGAAAGGGAAATGAACTGCTGACTAGATAAGTCTACAGAACAGAGAAAAACACATATCATGTAGATTTTCAAGTGCACGCCTATGTTAGATTATATTTTAACCTTTACAATTATTTTTCTTACTTTTACTAGAATTTTTCCTGATATGGAAAATTAAGTACCAAACACATTTAGAGCATTCTCTTGTACAAATAAGGAGAATAGCTGGAAGAGATAAGTTAAAAAGCTATTCAAGAATAATCAGATGATTTGAAATAAAGCTTGCAAGGAGAAATTTATAAGCCTAACCATGAGAAGAAAAGACTTAAAAAGATGACATACTGAAGGTACCTAAAACATGTACCTCATGGGGTCCTTTTTATAGCTTTCTAATATTCCATACTGACTAGGTATAATCATTAAGTAATGGTAATTCTATTGGTAATTCTATCAGAGGTTGATAGATAGTGGAGCCCAATAAATCTAGAGACTATTATTATTATATAATTATACAATTTGGGAGGGGGATTGGTTATGTTTGAATTTATGATTCAAATGCAGCCATTATGATGCATGCTGCTGTAGCATAATTGCTATGCAACTGGTTGCCCTTCCACTGTGGTCTTTGGTGATGATGCAAGTGTGACTTTCACTTGAGACCAAATATTCCCAACAATGCAGGTGCAAATGCATGTAAGACAATAGATCTTTATTAAGAGTATTCACTAAACTAAATTTCAGGTGGTACTTGTATGATCTAAGCAAGTTCATAATTGCTTTGCTGGTCTTAGAGTGTGAAAGAGACGAAGTTCACACACGCAAACAATTCATTTCAGGAGCAATCCTCCAACCTGGCCCTCAGATCAAAAGAGATAAATCATGTCAAAATTCAGAACTTGAGTTATATCCCCTCTTGAATACTAACATGACTATCTCAGAACTCCATAAAATGGTTAACAGCTTGAGTAATAGAAAACCTTATAAAATGAAAAGATACGTGTGTGGGATAGGATTGTCAGATGCATGATAGCATACCAGTTGTCCACATAAGTCAAGCTTAACAAAAAAAAGCAAAAAATTATGTAAACAGTTAAAATATAAAACCAAAATACAATGTATGCAATAACTGGAGAAAAATGATAGGCTGGTGGGACAAACAAAAAGCTAAAATATCAGTCAATAGCTGAACATGAATATATCTGTGTTTCTCAACCTTTAAGATGTGTGGACTTCAACTTCCAGAATTCCCTAACCTAGCCAACATGCTGGCTGGAGAATTTGGGGAGCTGAAGTCCCCACATCTTGAAGTTGCTGAGGTTAAGAAACACTGGACTATATTATCTGTTTATTCATTATTACAGTACAGTAAAAAGTCTGATTGGTGTCAGGACCACATCCAACTCTGACTTTGCCTTGCTACTTTGATCACTTCCTGAAAACCTGTGCTTCCTGGAATCCTGCTCCTGGACTTTGAACCAGACTATTTGTTTCTTGGATCTTTGGGCTGCTTTCTGACCCAACTTTGCCACAACTCTGGGCTTGTTTGCTTGGATTTCCTCTCAGGCAAGCTGCTCAAAGGGGCTGTGACTTGCATTTGAGGTATGTCAGTAACTACACCTTCTATTTGTACTATATAAATTGTTACAGTTATTTATCTGTGGATACATGAGTATGCTGACTGTGACCATGGCAACTGGCCATTTGGAGAAATCAGAAGTGGATAATAATTGTTGTCCCTTGCCCTACAGTAACTAAGAGGTTGCACTACCAGAAGAATAACCAATAAGCAATAGATTTGGACTGAAGAAGGAGCACATATCAAGTTTCATTGCAATGTCTATTGGGTTCTTACTTAACAGGAAAGAGGATCCCAAAGAATGGAAAAGCAAAGATTTTTGTAGAGTTGAGGACTACAAGGCCAACAATGCATAAGAGGCTATGCTACCATGAGATGTGGTGAATGTAGGCTGGATTCCCAGGAGGGAGGTGTTGCTTTCCAGAGGACCAAGTGACAACCAGGTTTAGATGGTTTGGTAGCAGAAAGAGGATCAAGATAGTCTTCCCTAGCAGTTCACAGTGTATATTTCTAATGATGCAAGAATGTTGCTTTAGTTGTGTGCAAGATTTCTGTCTATAGGTGAGGAGCAATAAAGGAAACTGCTAGGAAGTAACTGTGCGTGTTGATTTTTGACAGGAAAAGAACCAATAAGTGATGAGATAACTTCATATATTTACCACTTTAGAGTGGCAATGGCAATATTATATATATTTATTCCTAAATTACACTTAGAAGAAATTAAGCTACTTTTGGGCAGAAAGAATGTGGGAGCTGGTTTTGGCAAAGTCAGATTGTCGTCCAGAAAGTTGGCTAGGTACAGGAACCTAGCATGAATAAGCCAATGTCTTGGGCAGGATCTGGAAGGGTTTTGGGAGGGTGAGAGTCCCCCTGTTGCTTCCAATCTCCCCTTTTGGCCCTTAGATCTCAATCCATCAATCAGCAAACCACATGCCTGGAGCCTCTGACTTCCAGCTGCTGTTGCTGAGTTTCAGGCCTGCCTTTAATAAAGCTTCTCTTGGCAGCCCTGACATTACTGAACCCTGGTCAGAGGGAAAGGTCTCCCACTCTCAGAAAGGGAAATGAGAAATTAGCATTAATGGTTTTAGCTTTGACCTCCGGTTACTTAGGGATACATTTACTCATTATATTGCTTCATTCAATGTTTTCATCCCAATGATGTAGTAGGGTGCGGTATGCCATTCAGGGTTAGCAGACTGGAGCAGCCTATAAGCCCAATATATACATTTTTACTTGTCACTGCAATTCTTTCCTAGCAGCTTTCCTAGCTGTTATAACAAACTATTGTTTTTTGTGTTGTTTTTTAATCTGCACATGCAAAGGAAACAAAAACATGGTTCATTTCCTTACCAGAGCTTTATAGTGTCTTCTAGAGCCATGAGGGTGAACCTATGGCACGCATGCCACAGGTGGCACATAGAGCCATTTGTTACCTCACTGTGCATGTGCGTGCCTCACAGCTGATTTTCAGTGGGTTTGAGGCCTTTTTTGGCCTCCCAGAGGCTTGGGGAAGGCTTCTGCACGCTTCTGCAGGCTTTGCAGGCCAAAAACTAGCCCCATTTTGTCACTTCCTGTTTTTCCGACAATACCGGAAGTGATGAAACGGGGCTAGTTTTCGGCCTGCAAAGCCTGCAGAAGCCTTTCTCAAGACTCTGGGAGGCTGAAAAAGGCCTCAAACCAGCCAAAAATCAGCTTTGAGATGCAGTGCAAGTAAGGGGGTGGCGGAGGTGGGGGGTGTTAAGTTTGCATGAAGAGTCAGACGCGAAGAGATTCAGTGAAGAATTTATTAAGTGACTACAGCTCGAATGGACCCAACTTGGCTGGGCTACGGCTGCTTCTTATAGCCAGCAGCCGTAGCTGCCAGCCAATGGGAGTGCAGGGTTTTTCCCACACTATTTAAACCAATCCCATTTGACATTTTACAAGAACAGTTCAAATAAACCAATAACATTTAAACCTACATACATAACACCCCTCCCCACTAGGTTCAGTCCATACCAAACCCCAACCTATCTAATGTATTCCTTTAAATAGGTGGGGCTCTTGCGTAATGTTGAGACCTTCGTGGTTCAGAAGTTTTAATGTTCTCACCCAGTGAGAGAGGAAATGTGTCTGCTGACATTTCCCCATTGGAACTCCCTGTGAAAGGAGACCCTGTTTGACTGTTAGAATCTGGTTTCTCCTCCCAACCCATCTCCATTCCAATATCAGCTCCCAAGTCAGGTAGTGATGTACAATCTTCCAATTCTAAGGATGGATTTTGGCATTGTGACAGGTTTTGGGATGGTTCCTGTTGTAATGGCTCGTTACACATGGGGTTGATTCTTGCTTGCTGATTTTCCTCCTGTTCCTCCCCTTCCCCCCTAGAATTGACATCAGGTGAGGGAACTAGAGAGAGACAAGGGCGATGTTCCTGAGAGAACCTGGATCTAAATTGATCAATGTGCCTGCTCCAGAGGAGTCCATCCTCTGTTTGTACCCTGTAAGAACGAGGGCCTGTGATCTGAGTTATCTCAGCAGGAATCCACAAAGGTTCACCTATGAGGTTCTTAGCATAAACAGAATCACCCACACTGAATGTACGAACTTTGGAAGTGGAATCCAGTGGTGCGTTGGGTGCATAAGTGGGATGAAGGCGGTCAAGGGAAGACCTAAGTTTCCTACCCATCAACAACTCTGCTGGGGATAAGTTATTAGATGGGCTAGGAGTGATATGCTGAACACTAAGAAGTTTTTCAACCTTCTCAGTGATGTCCCCAGGACGCAGTTGCTGAAGCTTCTCTTTGGTAAAACGTACCATGCATTCAGCCCGGCTGTTAGCCGAAGGGTGCCCAGGGGAAGTAAGGGCATGTCTGATACCCTGTTGTGCTAGATAGGATTCAAAGAGGTTAGATGTAAATTGAGGGCCATTGTCAGAGACAAGAACATCAGGTAACCCGTGGGTTACAAACAGTTTTCTGAGCTGCTTGATGACAGCATCAGTTGTGGTGGATGTCATGGGAAACACCTCTAGCCATTTGGAATATGCATCTACTATAATAAGAAAGGTGTGCCCTCTAGTAGGACCTGAGAAATCAATGTGAATCCTAGACCATGGGGCCCTAGGACATTCCCATTCCTGTGTGGGGGCGTGAGATGGTGCAGGCCTGACTACCTGGCAATTGGGACAAGATGCAACCCAGTTTTCAACCATTTTGTCAATACCTGGCCACCATACATAACTCCTGGCCAATCCCTTCATCCTTACAATACCAGGATGACCCTCATGTAACATTTCCAAAACCTCTCTTTGCAGTTTTGCAGGAATAACCACCCTGTTACCCCACAAAATACATCCTCTTAATACAGATAATTCAGTTTGCCTGGACTTAAAAGGTTGGGCAAGGTGAGGTAGATCTTGAAGAGGCCAACCTTTCTTAATCCAGCCTATAACAGGAGCCAACACAGTGTCTTTGGCAGTCTCTCTGGCAATTTCAGCAGCATGAACTGGAAGCTTGGCAACAGTTTCTAGGAAAAAGGTGTGTGTTTCAGGTTCAAAGTCCTCCTTGTGGCAAGGAAGTGGGCAACGACTCAGTACATCAGCATGTCCAATGTCTTTGCCAGGCCTGTGAATCAGTTTGTATGAATAAGCTGCAAGAAATTCAGTCCACCTCAGCCTTCTTGGTGACAGGATAGTAGGTGTAGGCTTGTCTCCTGCCACAATGCCTAACAAAGGTTTGTGATCTGTAACAATGGTAAATGTTCTGCCATACAGATATTCATGAAATTTCTTAACAGCTGCAACAACTGCCAATGCCTCTTTATCCAATTGGCTGTAATTCCCCTCTGCTTTGGTCAAAGTGTGAGAGTAAAATGCAATAGGGGCTTCTCTCCCACTGGGAAGTCTGTGGCTCAAAACCCCCCCCACTCCAAAAGGGGATGCATCACAAGTCAGTACAACAGGCAAATTCTCAGAGAACTGTATCAGTACAGTATCAGATGTGATTAATCTCTTAATACTGTTAAATGCTGATTGTTCCTTCCTGCCCCAGACCCAAACAGACTTCTTATCCAGTAATCTGTGCAAAGTTTCAGCAATGGTTGCCTTTTGAGGTAGGAACATGTGATAAAAGTTGATAAGTCCAAGGAAAGCTTGCAAATCTGTTTTGCATTTAGGTTTAGGGGCTTCTTTGATTGCTTTAACCTTGGCATCAGTAGGGTGGATGCCATGCTTGTCAATCATGTAGCCCAGGAACTCAACCCTGTCAGTCTTAAGTGTGCATTTTTCTTCCTTGACTTTTAACCCCGCTTTCCTGAATCTGGTAAGGGCTTCTCTGAGTCTTTCTTGTAGCTGAGTGTCATTTTCAGCAGAGATTAACACATCATCAAAGTAAGGCACTACCCCTGGCAGTCCTTGGAGCATCCTTTCCATAAGGCTTTGAAAGATGCCTGGTGCCACGCTTACTCCAAATTGTAACCTTTTATATTTGAAGGCACTTCTATGAGTCACAATGGTTTGGACCTCTGCAGTGGCATCATCAACTGTTAGTTGTTGATATGCCTGGGCCAAGTCCAATTTGGCAAAGACTGTACCCCTGCCAAGTGAATGTAACAGATGATGCACAACTGGAACTGGATATGCGCTCTGCTGCAGTGCATGGTTCAGTGTCCCCTTATAGTCTCCACAAATTCTTACTGACCCATCAGCCTTGACTGGTGTGACTATGGGTGTCTCCCATCTGGAGTGGTCAGTGGGCTCTAAAACCCCTTGAGCAATTAACTTGTCTAATTGTGCATCAATTTTTTCCTTTAAAGCAAATGGAACCCTCCTGGGCTTTAAACGAATTGGGGCACCTTGGGATCTAGGTTGAAAGTGATAGGGGTCCCCATATACTTGCCCAATCCTTCGCTGAAGACCTCTGGAAACTCAGACTTCAAGGCCTCTTCCCATTCAGAGTTGCTCACGTGATTGATGCCAGTCACCTCGATGCCCAGTGGCTTGAACCACTCAAGTCCCAGCAAGCTTGGGCGATCCTTGTCCACGATGGTCAGGGGCAAACGTTTGGTGTGGCCTTTAAACTTCACGTTGAAATCTCTTGTTCCAACTACTGGAATCTTGTTCCCTTGGTAGTCTTTAAGAGTCAGTGCTTGCTTCTGGAAATGTTTCTTCTGAATGTTGGGAAGTAGCCTGTGAATAGTGTCCCATGACACCATAGATAAATAGGAGCCTGAGTCCACTTCCATTTGGCAAGGGCTTCCTTCAATGAATACCTTCACATGTACTTTTCTGCTTCTCAAGGGTGAAGAATGACCAATGGTGATTGTTTGATGAGTTTCATTCTTTCCATTTGCTTCTGAGTTACGCCCCATCTTTTCAATGAAATTGTTGGGCTGAAATTCCTTCTCAGGGAATTTCTTCCTACTAGATGGAGTTCTGGATGATTTGCAGACTCTTGCTAGGTGACCCCTTTTCTCACAACGTAGGCAGATGGTGTCTAAAAACTTGCATTCAGTGCGGGGGTGCCCCCCCACAGCCTCTGCAATAAAATTCTTGCCTCTTTTTCCCAGGGTCCTTCCTTTTCTTCTCCATTCTGAGTCTATAAATTCCTTCCTCCACCTCACTGCAATCTGAATCAGAGTCTATTTGCTCACAATGCGTTGTTGTGGATTTTTCCACATCAGAATGGCTTGAGGCCTTGTTAATCTTTTTCATGGCCGCTGCTGAGGACTTGGTGGCTTCCGCTGAAACAGCTTCCTCTATGGCCTCCTTAAACGTGATCTTAGGTTTCATTAGTAGTTTGCTCTGTAAGACCTTATCTTTGAGGCCTAGAACAAACCGATCATGCATGGCCTCTTCTAAGTTGGTAAAGTCACAAGCACCCCCAATGTCCCTTAAACTTGCCACGAAGTCGTTAACGTTTTCGCTTTCCCCTTGATCCTGACAGTAAAACTCGTGTCTCTTAATGAGGCACGATACTTGTGGGGCGTAATGGGCTCTTAAAAGCTTTTCCAAATCAGGCCATTCCATTACCTTCAAGTCTGCAGCTCCCGCCAACGCCTTCGGCATCTTGAAGACTGCCGGACCGCAGTGCGTGAGAAATACCACCCTCTTCCGCTTCTCGGGGATATCGGCGAGGTCGTTTCCTTCCAAGTACATCTGGAGGCGATCCGCATACGATTCCCAGTCCTCCGCCGCTGGATCGAACGGGGCTGGGGGGGGTGTTCAGCGCAGCCATCTCGCTCTTCTGCTTGTCTTCCGTGTCGCCAGTGTTAAGTTTGCATGAAGAGTCAGACGCGAAGAGATTCAGTGAAGAGTTTATTAAGTGACTACAGCTCGAATGGACCCAACTTGGCTGGGCTACGGCTGCTTCTTATAGCCAGCCAATGGGAGTTCAGGGTTTTTCCCGCACTATTTAAACCAATCCCATTTGACATTTTACAAGAACAGTTCAAATAAACCAATAACATTTAAACCTACATACATAACAGGGGGGATTGTGTGCGCATGCGTAGAGGGTTTGGGGGGGCGCAAATTGCCTTCTGGGTGCTGGCACGTGAGTGCAAGCAAAGAAGCACATGCACAATTTTTGGCACAGGAGCCCAAAAAAGGTTAGCCACCACTGTTCTAGAGTTCTGCCAACAAACTATTTCTGTGCCAAAGTAATAGTAATACTGACAGATTTTTATATAATTTCAGTAATGGCTGGGGGATGCTATACAGACATAACAAGTCACTCATGTGAAAAAGACCTTCAGCCTGGTCAAACCACTGAGACAGCCTGCTTAGTCAGTGCCAACTTTTCTGATACAAAGCAAACCAGAACAGGGCGAGATGCTGGTTTGCGTATCTACCACTAGATGGCAATGGCACAGATGCCATTACAGAAAGACTTAATACTGTAATTCTACAGTACTACAACTGAATGCAAAGTTTCAAGCAACATGCATAGTTATATGATGTCGGTTCTCTAATTTACATTAAGATTTCCTTTCAAGTTAGAGAAGCAGAAATTTAAAAATGCATATATATTTGTAAAGACTTGGTGACTAGGAAGGCACATAGCAGAAAGTCAATTCTCATTAAAGATATTTCTATATCTGGAGGTTCTATCTCTCTGGTCACCTATTTTGCTCAAATCCTTATAGTATGGGAATTGCTAGATCCACATTATATTAGTGTAGTTAAAAACACTAAAAGGAGAAGATACTGAACTAGATAGGTCCATCCATGTGTACAATGAGGGAGGCAGAAATAACTAAATGTTCTTTTCTGTGTAGGACATCTGTGACATTTGTTTTATTTTTGTAAGCTAGATATTTATACACACCTCTTATTTATGAAGGAAGGTCTCTATTTTCTGGTGTTTCTTCTTGATCAAATATAACCCTGCCTGCAAAGGTCTCCTGATACTGCGAGGCTCAGACTCCATCATTCCAGACTACTGGCAAAGCTGTCTAGAAATAATGAAAGTCAGAGAGCCAAGAACATCTGGAAGTGATTGTCCCAGCTTCTCTTGCCAGAAGTTAATTTGTTCTGGGAAGAAAGAGTGGGATGGAACTACCTAGATCAGGAGCGTCAAACTGACGGCCCATGGGCCAGATGTGTCACCCGTAGGCCACACCCACCCTAGCTCCACAAAGGGGAAAAATGTCATGATACATAATGTGATGCAGTGTAACCCACAAATTCGACACCCGAGACCTCACTTTTTTCTTCCAAAGCAGCAGTCCTAAGTATATTTACTTTTAAACAATTATGCTTAAAACTAGGTTGCAATGCAATAATCACTTAAGACATTTTTTAAAATGTGATCCTTATCTGTCTGTAAGATTCATAGATAAACTCCCTACATACTTGTCATTGTTGAATGTTTGCCCATGTTTGCTAATAGTTTGCTATAAAACATCTGTTCAGCATGCTTTGGGTTTTATTTTAAATCTAATTTTGATCTATTTCTTAAGATGCTCTGCTTTCAAAGCCAATATAAATCTGACTCTTGCAGAGACAGCAAATGAAGCATTGTTGCATCCTTCCCCAGTTTGGTGTCTTTTAAATGCTTTGAACTGCACTTGAAGAGCCTTGGTGGTGCAGGCTGTTAAACACCTAGCACTTAGTTCCAACTGCCTGCAATTAGCGCAGGCTCGAATCCCACCAGGCTCAAGGTTGACTCAGCCTTCTATCCTCCCGGGGTAGGTAAATTGAGGACCCAAGATCGTTGGGGGCAATAAGCTGACTTTGTAAAAATGCTGCTGGGGAGGTGGGGAAAGCCCTAGTAATAAGCAGGCATATACAATAGAATGAAGGCTACTGCTGAGCACATTGGGTTGTGCTCCAAAGATTGTAAGCTGCCCTGAGTCTCTGGAGAAGGGCGGCATATAAATGTGAATTTAAAAAAAAACTTTCAATACCAGATATGAGTTTAAGGAGAATGGTGATAGTTGTAATCCATGTCTACACAAGATATACATATAGATTGCTTTATAGGAGGCAAGACTTCAGCACTCTAAATGATGAACTTCAGACTCAGTGTGAGGCTAGAAGCATTCTGAGCAGTGGTCTGCTTTTCATCACTTAACAAAGAAGGAAGGTTGCAAGTTCAAACCCTTCAAGGTCACTCAAGTATTTATTTATTGCTATTCCAATTATGTCTGGCTCTGAGTGGCTTACAGACCTCCAAAGACAAATAAAATTAAAAATAATATATAACAAACCTTCCTTCCTTCCTTTCTTCATCCAAAGAACTAAAATGTGGACAAACCATTTCTAATTAATGGCAATCCTAAAAAAATTACAATTATGTGTGGGTGTGAGGTGTGTGGGTGTAATATTTTATATTTTTATATTTATAGGAGTTAGTGGGTAGGGAAAGCCAGCATTTAAATAAATGCATGTTTAATTATCCTGTAAAAACTGCCAGAAGACAGTAGGAAAGGATGGTCACAAATAAATAATTCCTTAAAGTAATCTGGTCCTGAGTTATTTAAAGCCTAATACATCCTGAACTTAACTTGGCAGGAGAGTGGCAATTTGTGCAGTAGCTTTACCATAAGCTCAACAACCATAGAATTATAATAAAATAGACCCTCCCGTATAGAAAATAAATATATTCTATCTCTGCATTTTGGATGATATCAACTTCCTTCACATTTGCTTTCAGGAAGTCCACAACAAATGAATTTAAATTTATCAGAAAGGGAATTTCCCATCTGTATTTCTGAATGGCATCTTATCAATGTGACATCACTACTATAGGTCTGGTTCCTATTGACATTTCATAGCTCTTGCATTCAGCCAGGTCACCGCCCTAGAAATAAACAAACTGTTGTGATCATATAAAGAGATCCTCATGATTGATTAGAATGCTTTTCTGTTAGATGAGACAGCAAAACTTAATGACTGTTGGCCTTCTTGGCTTAAACCCATCTTTCTCCCCTGCAAATGCTTTATCCATGATAACCAGTCTAATTTCCAGTAAAGGTGCTTGGAACAGAGTTTACCAATTTTGCTTATAAGCCAAATTAAATGATAGTTTGCTGGGTCACATTTGTTTCCTTTTGATCAAAGCTGGCATTTCATAAATACAAACTTGACCAAGGCTGGTAATCTACCAAGCATAGACTAGCACTTTTGATTATGAGAATATATGAAACTATTCTAACATGGGTCAGATACACTGCCAGAGGGTACCTTTCAATATTATTTCCTATTCAAACCTGGATCAAATAAATGTGTGTTGTAGCACCTCCTTTTTTAAAAAAATTGAACATTAATTTAACATTTCAACTTTTGTAAAAAAAAAAAAAAGTTATATCACCTAAATTGGCAAATAAATCTGTGTTAGTTCTACTTTACACTGATGTTGCATATATCTTATTTTCCATGCAAATTAGTTTAAGAGCAGACTTCCAAGCTTATGTTATATTATGAAAAGAAAAGACTAAGAATTTAGAAAGCTAAAAGACTAATTAGCTAAAAGGTTGAAAATTACAATCCTACTGGAGAATAAATGGCATCTGTAGAGACCAAACAAAGATATTGAAATATCTAAGAATTATTTGAAACTTCCATGGTGTGGAGGAAACAAATAACTTTATTGGCCAAGTGTGATTGGACACACAAGGAATTTGTCTTGGTGCAAAAGCTCTCAGTATACATAAAAGAAAAGATACATTCGTCAAGAGTCAAGAATCATAAGGTACAACACTTAATGATAGCCATAGGGTACAATAAGCAATCAAATCATACTAGGAAACAGTCAATATAAATAATAAGGATACAAGCAACAAAGTTACAGTCATACAGTCACAAGTGGGAGGGGGTGGGTGATAAGGAGTGATGAGAAGGTTAATAGTAATAGTAGTGCAGACGATGTAAATAGTTGAACAGTGTTGAGGGAATTGTTTAGCAGAGTGATGGCTTTCGGGAAAAAACTGTTCTTGTGTCTAGTTGTTCTGGTGTGCAGTGCTCTATAGTGTCGTTTTGAGGGAAGGAGTTGAAACAGTTTATGTCCGGGATGTGAGGGGTCTGTAAATATTTTCACAGCCCTCTTTTTGACTCATGCAGTATACAGGTCCTTGATTGAAGGCAGGTTGGTAGTAATTGATTTTTCTGCAGTCCTAATTGTCCTCTGAAGTCTGTGTATGTCCTGTTGGGTTGCAGAACCAAACCAGACAGTTATAGAGGTGCAGATGATAGACTCAATAATTCCTCTGTAGGTCTGTATCAGCAGCTACTTGGGCAGTTTGAGCTTTCTGAGTTGGAGCAGAAAGAATATTCTTTGTTTTTTGATGACATTTTTGATGTTAGGTGTCCATTTTACATCATGTGACATAATAGAACCTAGAAATTTGAAGGTTCTCTACTGTTGATACTGTGTTGTCTAGTATTGTAAGAGGTGTAGTATGGGAGGGTTTCTTCTAAAGTCTACCACCATTTCTACGGTTTTGAGTGTATTCAGTTCCAGATTGTTCCAGTTACACCATGAGGCAAGTGGTACAAATTATATGATAGTTCTTAAAATGTTTTAATGAAGATATTGATGATGTTTGGGAACCAATGTAAACAAATATATGCATTTTAATGTAAACAAATATATGTGTGCATGTATACTACATACATTGATACTGTATATAGGGAACCTATTACCCAATGGGTCCTCACTTCACAGATAACAGAGAAACAGAATGACCTTGGGCAGCACGAAATCGGTAGGAATAGAAGTAATTTCCAATGTTCTTCCTTCCTTCCTTCTTCCCTCTCTCCCTCCCTCCCTGTTCCTTCTTTTTTTAATTAAAAATAAACTTTATTAAGATTAAAAAGAAAAATATGTACAATACATAGAATACAACGTTTCATTACAAACAAAATCAATATACAATTACATAACAAATAAACATAAAAATAAAATGTACACTTTTTATCAGCTAAGACGGTGTGATCTTTTATTGAAAACAATTTTACTAATATTCAGTTCCTGTTTTTGGTAAATGCTCTTAATCTAACCACTTAATTTTTCAAATTCTTATCTTTTAATTCCCTGGTTTTTTTTATCTTTAATCCACTTATACCATTTTTCCCAAGCTGTACTATATCTTGAGTCTTCCTTATCCCTAAGTTTTTGTGTAAGTAGGTCCATTTCAGTGCAGTCAATAACTTTCTGAATAATCAAATTATTTGTCAGCATTGGTCACCCTTCCAGCATTCTGCCAATGCAATTCTTGCTGCCATAATTATATGGAGAATTAAATATTTCGTTTCTTTTGCATAATCCCCTTTTAACATTCCCAACGAAAATATTTCGGCCTTAAGTTCTAGTTGGATATTTGTAATTTCTTTTATCCAAATTCTAATTTTTTTCAAGTATTTTTTACTTTTTGGGCAAAGCCACCATGTGTGGAAGAAGGTACCTCTTGTTTGCTTACATTTCCAGCAAGTCGGACTTAAGTTTGGGTACATATTCGCTAATCTTGAGGGTGCCAGGTACCACTGGTAACACATTTTATATTGATTTTCTTTATAGACAGCCGATTTTGTTATTTTGTAATTTTGTTTCCAAACTTTTTCCCAGTCTTCCAGATTAATTTTGTGCCCTACATTCCTTGCCCATGCAATCATTGGGCCTTTAACTAATTCTTCTGCCATTTCAAATTCTAATAGATAATTATACATTTTAGAAATTAATTTTTCATCCATTCCCTCTAATATTTTATCTAACTGATTCAGTTTTCCCTCAATTCCAAATTCTTCTATGTCTTTTTTATACCTCATCTTAAGTTGTATATAAGGCCACCACTCTATTTTCATCCCTTGCTCTCTAAGTTCTTGGTTTGTCTTTAATCCTCCTTGAGAATTTAAGACATTATAATATCTAATCTTTCTTCCTGTTTCTAAAGCATTGGGGTGGATCACTGCCTCCATGACAGATACCCACCCTGGAATCTTCATATAATGTTTATGTTTAATCTCTTTCCAAGAGATTAATAGTGAAGCCCACTTTCAATAGTGAGCTTTGGATTACGTGCCTATTAAAGTGTGTATAACTCTTATTTCCAGGGTTCCACATGAAGGCATGCAACCCCACCTCCAAATCATGCCCTTCTAGGGTTAAAATTCTTTTATTTCTCAGGTTGGCCCATTCTTTAATCCATGTTAGGACTGCAGCAGAATGAAGTCCTAGACCTAGAGAATAGACCAGAAATTTGTAATTCCTCTCTATACAAGGAGATAACTTGAGATTGCCCACAAGTGGTCGAGACAGTTGCTCCTCATGAGGAGATTGCATGACAGCTATTTCCAATGAGTTTAGAGAGACAAGGGAATGCCATTTTTTCCCCTAACCATGGCACTGGCCTTTCCAAAGGACACTGGGTTTGCATACTGCCTTCTCTGATCACTTTTAGAAATATTTTTTAAATTGCTTTTCAGTTGTTAGGGACCTTTGGATTGACAAGCTTTATAGCGCCGTGTGAATTTCATTCAATCCTTACAAGAAGAAATTTTAAATACAAGTTCAAGGACTTCTTTTTTCTGAATTAAAGAGTAAAATGGTAATTAAAGCTTTGATTTTAGAAAGCTACAAACAGATTAAAGATCCATTTGGATTTGAAATAAGATTTGAAATTAATTATAAAAATCCGCCCCATAGAAAAATGCTGTCATTTTGAAAAATGATAGGATGAATGTTGGACACTGAAAGGAACCAGAAAGAAGAAGAGATTACAATTAAAGGAGAGGAACACTTAAGCTGGACGTATTAATACAGAATATTTTAGAGGAGCAAATTACTTTAACATTAGACTTATTAAAGGGTATTTGTGAACAATAGACTTACAAGTTAATTTTAAGAGTGGCTGTCATTAAGCATATGCTGTTTAAAAGATGTGATGAGAGAGGAACCAGTTTTACCAGTCAAGACTGAGACTGATCTGAAAATAGATTTAAAAATGACAGGCTACAAGAATAATATGGAAAAAGATGCTACATTCAATATGATATCGTGATAATTAAAAGAAAAACACAAGTAACAAACCAAAAGGGTGACCTGGATAACTTTCCTATATTGGATTTACAAAAGCGACTTGCAAAAGTATTTTGTGAGAAGGGGCAAAGAAAAAAATGAAAAGAAATCAAGTTCTACAACATTATTTGAAGGATTTAAAAATTAAGATTGGGAAAAGTAAAAGGAAGCAATATAAAATTTATTTAGTTGATCAAGATTAAAATGATATATTGCTATCTCTAATAATCCTTAATGGATTTTTGCTTTTAAAATGTGTTTATAGATAAGAAATGAGATATGAAATCAAGAGATAATTCGTTGTATTTTAAAAGAAGATGAAAAGTTACTAAAACTGTTTATACTTACGATGATGAGGGAGGAAGTATTTTATATATATTTCTTTTCTTTTTCTTTACTATATTCTTTTCTTTCTTTCTTCTGTACTGCTCTTTCTATTTTTCTTTTTTGTAGTTTGCATTAGTTTTTCATTAATTGCAATGTTTAATAAAATTACTATAAAGATTAATTGCAATGGCAACTCATTCAGCTCAATTATAGTCCAAGAGGAGTGGGAATAAGGAATAAAATAACCTAACTGTATAATTCAGTGATGTGTTAGGGTGCTCCTGTCTTTGTCATAATGGCTACTGGCTTTGTAATGTTTGGATGGACAAAATAAATAACACATTTAAAAAAAACGGTAATTTCTGTATTATGGCAGCTGTTTCTTAGTGAGCAAGGAAAATTGCTTAATTCTAAACTAACCAGAGAAATCAATCAGACAGCTTTGTTGTCTACTCATAGTTTAAACATTTAAACAGAATGATAGCAGAATTAGTCATGCTGAAGAGGGAATAATCAGCTAAACTCTAACTAAACAATGCTGTGAACCTCCGAGGATTTTAAAGCTAAATTTATAACATCCTTTTCTTCAGAATATCTAGATCAGAGCCATCACAAGCAGGTGTCCAAGTTGTGTGTGATGGGGGGGGCGCCAAATTAAATTTTAAAAATTAATTTTTCATTCCAAACTGACCTGTTACTGCTTACTTACATCAGATTTCTTCCTTCCAAAAGGAGTATATCAATTCAGAAAATTCATACATATTGCGCAATGTGACATTATCAACACTGCTAACATCTTCTGGTGCACCTATTTTGGCAGTTTGGGGAAGTTCAGCCTAACAAATATGAACTGTGCTGAATCTTTTTATTTTATTTTCTTACCTGGGGCACCATAAAGGTGCCATTTTTGCACAAAGGAGTCTTACAAATCAGCAATGGCCCTGACCGGGAAAGCCATTGTGAGCTGGATGTTCATTCCCATTTTTGTTATTTCATTTGGCAAATCAGGGGTGGGAAACTATGGCCCTTTTATGACTTGTGGACTTCAATTCCCAGAATTCCTGAGCCAGCCATGCTCAGGAGTTCTGGGAGTTGAAGTTCACAAGTCATAAAAGGACCATAGTTCCTCACCTCTGTGGTAAATGGTCATCTATTTTGATCTACCAGGAGCAGAAAGAACTGCTTCCCCAGAAAAGGAAAGATTCACAGCAGGAGTTTCTAGTTCCTCATACAACTACTGCCCCCCTCCCCCTCCCAGTCCTTTCTCAGCAACAGCACACCCGTCATCTACTCTCAAGATCAGCTTCTCTTGCAAGGTCTAAGGGAAGAGAAAGTCCTCAAAGCAATCCAGGATGGTCAACAGAAGATAAGCCAATCAGAAGAGGCCTGTCCCATAGTCCCAATTAAGTGTTTACTCTGGGTAGTGAATTGGGAAGCAGAAGGCAAAGGTGATGGTAACAATGAACTCTCTATCTTGGTTGGACATGTGTTCACTGGTGGAGTCAAACCCATATTAGAATATCCCAGGTTGCTGGGATGGCAGTTTTGAAGATCAGAAAATAACTATTAATACATATATTATATGCATACTACCAGGGTACTCGACCTTGGCAATTTTAAGAGTTGTGGTGTTCAGTTTCCCAAATTCAGCCAGCCCCATTAGCTGGGGAATTCTGGGAGTTGAAGTCCCCAAATCTTAAAGTTGTCAAGGTTGGACCGTCACATATATACCATTTCTCAGTATGAAATTTTTCCTCTGATACAGATGCCACATCTTCTATGAAATTTACATTTTTATCATGGCAAGAACTGTTTCCATTTTCCAACCAACCAAGAACATAGGAATAAAGTCAGAACTTAAAACACTTCTGTAGGCAAATATATAACTTGTCTTAATATAGGCAGCAAACTTCCTCAGACTTGCTTTGAAAATGATGATCTGGTTAAATTGTTAGAAGATAAACTAATGATTCATGAACATCACACAGAAAATATTCCTTTGTTCTTGTTCTACGTGGAAGGAACAGTTCATATCTGGACTTCAAGATAGCATGTCTCACCATTTAAAAAAAATCAAAATCTGACAACAGATTAGAAGAAGCTTAAAATATTCTTTTAAGAAAATGGATTTTTTTCAGCCCAATAATATTTAAATTTTAGCAGTGTTTAAAAACTAAAACAAGTTTTCTTATTTAATAACTTAATAAATCAGGAGAAAATAACTAGCATCTGTATTTTTTAAAAAAATACCATAAAGTTAAGTACCAGTGTGTTTCCATTCTGCAACACTCCTTAACAAAAATGCTTTTTGTATGATAAAAAGAGTAGACTGTTATCTAACCAATAAACGAATGATAAGTTTGTTTCTCCCTTTGGTAAATCCATGGATATGTTTTGCTTATGTGAGGAATGTACATCTACTTGAATATTTGAAAAGAGCATCAGGGTTATTACAAAGAACAGAAGAATATTTTCTCAATTTTGGTGTCTTGGGTAGGATATATAAATTAGGGCAGAGAGTGTAGTCATGAGTTCTACCTTCAAAATCTGTCTCAGGATAGAGCCACAGACTATTAGTGATTCATGATATTGTAGAAATAAGATTACGCCAACCATTCAAGAATAAAGCAATTATTGTTCCTTCCAAATTATGATGACAAAATTGATGCAATCTTGTTTCCTAGATGGATTAGATCAACCGGATCCAAAAATGAAGGAATAGGTTCTTAAATTCAGTTTTCTTTACAAATTAAATATTATTAATAGCTTTTATTTGCATTGTGTGCTCTGGATCTTTGCCACATGCTAACTTTTAAGATATGCATTAAAAGTCTTATTTTTGGACTTTTTCTTCATACTAAATAAATCAGCAATTAAAAATAGTAATCTACATTTGATGGAAGAAAAGGAAAAGATTGTTTGGTGTCAAAATAGCAATTTTCAAACTTGTTAGCTTTTATCCAAAACAGATTTGAGAACAGATACATTTTTTAAAATACATTACAGTTAACCTGAAAAGCAATATGTAATAAACTAGACAATCAGTAAAACAATCATGTCAATTGAAATAAAGTCACTATGAAATGAGGTCATTTTAAATGTTAACAATTTATATTTCTTCAGTTATTTGTTCCACCATCTTCTGAAGAATTATATGTACTTGGGAATGAATAGCTGTCTTAGCCATTCTAACTTTTTTCCAAAATGAAAGGGAAAGAATGAAAATATTTTACAAATGAAGCTTTATACTGCTACTTTTCCCTACATTCTAGTGTCAGGATTTGGGCCATGTAATTTCATGGGCACTTCCAGAAAATGCTGCTGGGAATTTCTTCTGGATATTGTACGTACCATTTTCAAGTTCCATGTTTTTCCCCCTTATATAAAATGTCTCCATGAAACTATTGAGCAAGGCAATGTAGAGTTTTAGAGTTGCCTTCAGCATAGATTTGTTAAACTAGTACTAGTCTACAGTAAATAAATTGTATAAAAATCAACAAATAACAATTTAACTCAGATAATAGCAACAACTACGGTGTGGTACTGAGTGGGTTCAGAAAAATGGAATTAATTCTGTTCTAAAGGATTCCTAAAGAATATAGTCCAAAGTTAAAACTTACATATAGATCCATTATTGTTGTTACAACTACAAGTTACCTCTCTAAATTCCTCTTACTAGTTTAATCTGGCAATCCCTGTTTAGAAATGTATAACTTGACTCATGCTCTGATAACCCTCTTGTTTTTACTACTGTAATGCCTTCAACAAAATGTGGCAAGATTTTAACTAAAATTAAATATTTGTTCTGAAGGCTTTTACCAGCTCTTAGTTCATAAGTCATGTTCAAAATATTGGTTTTTAGTTATACAGGTGTTTATTACATAAGATCTGATGACCTACAGAACTATTATTATTACCTTTATTGTCAAGAGTACAACATGTGTACGATGAGATTGGCTGAGCCTCCCTTTGTGCACACACTTCCCAACACAACTCACAGTGAGGACAGAAGTCCCTAACCCAGTCCCAATCTTATTACACTATGTGACCTTGTTGCACAACGTGCCGCCCCCGCAAGTCTATCATACTATGTTGACATGAAGTTATTTTCCGTTCAGAAGTCTGACAGCCCAAGGGTAGAAACTGTTCTTCAGCCTGTTGGTGCGGCTGGCTATGCTTCTATATCCCCTACCCGATTCTTGTCAAACAGACAACAAATGGTCAAAATTGGAAGCGTCCTATCAAATTCTGTACCCGTCAACAGTGGTGTCCCCCAAGGCAGTGTTCTAGGACCAACTCTCTTCATACTCTACATAAATGACCTCTGTGATCATATTAAGAGCAACTGTGTTCTCTTCACTGATGATGTAAAGCTATTCAACACCACAGAAAATACTGCTACCCTTCAAAAAGACCTCGATTATGTATCAGAATGGTCAAACAAATGGCAGCTTCAAATCTCAACAAATAAATACTCTGTCTTACATATTGGCAAAAAAAAAATCAGAAAATAAAATACAAGCTGAATAGTCAAGACCTTGTTAATGATCCAAACTCTGTAAAGGACCTTGGAGTACTCATCTCTAATGATCTAAGTGCTAGAGCCCACTGTAACTACATAGCCAAAAAGGCATTAAGAGTTGTTAACCTAATCCTACGTAGCTTTTATCTGGTAATATCACACTACTAACTAGAGCATACAAAACATTTGCTAGACCAATACTTGAATACAGCTCATCAGTCTGGAATCCACATTATGTATCTGATATTAACACAGTTAAGAAAGTCCAGAACTATTTCACAAGAAGAGTTCTCCACTCCTGTATTCATTGCAGAATACCTTATGCCACCAGACTTGAAATTCTAGACCTAGAAAATCTAGAACTACGCCGCCTTCAGTCCGATCTAAGTATAGTATATAAAATCATACATTGCAATGTCCTACCTGTCAATGAATAATTCAGCTTCAACCATAACAATACAAGAGCACACAATAGATACAAGCTCAAGGTAAACCGCACCAGACTTGATTGCAAGAAATACGACTTCAGCAACAGAGTGGTCAATGTCTGGAATACTCTACCTGACTCTGTGGTTTCTTTCCCAAACCCCAAAAACTTTAATCTTAGACTGTCTACTATTGACCTCACCCCTTTCCTAAGAGGTCTGTAGGGGGCGTACATAAGCGCACCAACGTGCCTACTGTCCCTGTCCTATTGTTTCTTTTATTTTTCTTATATGTATCCACTTCATGTATTCATAACTATGTTTATACTTATACCTATTATCTTGTAAGCGATTGACAAATCAAATCAATAAATAAAAATAAATGCTGACCAGTGCGTGAGTCGTCCCTGAGAATTTTCCTCACTCTTCTAAGATAGCAAGCCCTAGCAATGTCATCTAGTGGTATCAAGGAATAGCCCACAATGTTTTGTACTGTGCTCACCATCTTCTGTAATGTCTTTCTATCCGTGGCTGTCAAGCCAGCATACCACACTGTAATACAACATGTGAGGACGCTTTCTATTGTGGACCAATAAAAGGAGGTCATCAGTCATTGTTCCACTTTATTCTTTCGCAAGACCCTAAGAAAATGGAGTCTCTGTTGGGCCTTTCTGGCCACCTGGGTTGTGTTGATTTTCCAGGTAAGATCTTCGCTGAGATAGACTCCCAGGAATTTAAAGGAGGAAACTCTCTCCACACAGCCCCTCTCGATGTAAAGTGGAGCAGGTTTCTTCCCTATGTATCAAAACATGCCTTAAATTCATTAAAGTCCTGCTCCAAGGGTGAATGCGAGTCCCAAAGTTTTCTCGATCATAGTGTTCCAAATACAACCATGAAATTTGACCAACAGCAATCTTAGCTATTGTAAAGTGACTATTACTTGTCCCCTCCAACTGAATTCACTTGCTTTTGTGTCTGCGTATCTCTTTGCCTTGCAACATACTTAAATGCCACTCTATTGCTGTTGTTTTCTGTCAAAGGTGCATCAGATTTCTGTATTCAGAAATATTTTATTTTGCCAAAGAGAAAGGGAAGCCTTTGGTTAAACTAAATTCTTTCCCTCAAAACCTTTGTTTAGCAAAGGAAGTGAAGAGATAAGTGAAGATAATGGGGAAAAAGTAGGCTAGCTTAGAAGGATAACTGTGTGATTACATCCCAATCAGAGGATGAATGAGTCAATATTACCTGGGTTGAGGGCGGCAGCTTTTACAATTGTGGATAATACATTTTGGGATAAGAAAGGTTACGATACACAGGTTTTCCCATTTTTATTTCCTGGTTAGGCAGTTCCTTTAAAAATGTTATGTTTATTTCCAGACTTCTACTGGTATTGTTCATTTTTTTTCAATTCAAAATGGAATTTTATCACTGATTTTCAACTATCACATGTGACTCTGGGAGATGAAAAAAGATTGTTCTGGGGCACTGATGTATTATTTGCCCAGGAAAGAATGTTTTCTCCAGCCACGTGGGATGTAGTGACAATTAAGATACCAAACACAGTATTGTTATAAGCTAACTGGATTTGGAGATGAATAAAGTATTTTATAAAACAAATGTAGCTTTAGCCTGATGTTGATTTTTGATTGCATCATATATTTGATATACAAGAGGCCAGATATTTTTGTATCAAATTTGCCTTCTTCTGGTTAAAGTAAAAACCACAACAAAAATAAGCCATTATTTCCCCATTTAAAATCAATCAACAGCATAAATGACTGGTAGGGATTGGTTAAGAGAGAGCAAGGGAGAAAATGTGTCTTGAACACTGAGATGCAAATTCTGATGCTTACTTTATTGCATGTAATGAGCTGCACAAGAATAAAGGGCTGAAATTTGTGTTCTTATATTTTGTAATGCTGATGTCACCATGATTAAGAAGCCAATGATCAACAATAAAACAACATAGATATCAATATTGTTAATTAATAAAAAGAAGTCTAGAGATGCTGGCATTGTAAAACTGGTGAGGGTATATTTATTCCTATTCTGTGGTCTTGTCTATGATGGCCCCATTTTGGTTGGTATCTATAGGAATGTTCATATGGCCCTATAAAGATACAGTTTAAATACCTATTTTGCTCAGATCTATATAGTATGGGAATTGTAATTGCGGTTTTTGCACATTCCAAAACTTGCAATTTATCACTTTATGAAGAGTTGTGGAGAATTCCCCAGCTGTTGGGAAAGCTGGAATTTGATCTTTAAGTTACCAAAGTTGGACACCTCTGAGATAAATGCTTTCTGTTCATGAACTTGCTTTTTATTAATGTAATGGACAGACTATCATTACCTTTGTGTTTAAAATTTGTGGGTTTTCTTCTATGCAAATTAGAATGTTCTTGCTTCATTTTGTTCTTGAGGGCTTTTTAATATTAAAAAGAAAAATTATAGAGACGGAAGACAAGGAGGCTCTGTACAGAACAATAAAAATTTATCTACAGCACCCTGTTTTACCTTGGTAACTTAAGACGTATATAGACTACAATTGCAGAATATTCCAGTCAACATAATAGCTGGGAAACTCTGGGATTTAAAATCCACACATCTTTAAATTGTTGGGATTGACAAACAGATCAATCGTACTGTAAATGTTATCAGCGGTAAAAATTGCGCATTAGGCTGAAATACATTTGAAGACAGCCGATTATCGACAACAGAAAAAATGAGTTTCTTATAGGTTGCAGCAGACACCATACTTGGTAAGTCCTTCTCTTTGGGCGCCATCGCGGCTCCTCCCTTTCCGCGAAATCTCCAGGCAGCGAAGGAAAACGGCGTGGGCCAATTTAGCGTTGGTCAGACCGGCGTGCTCCGTGTTGTTAGACAGGCATTCTCCTCGTTGTTGTTTCGGGTCGTTTGGGTGTTTGGTCTTAATAAAAACATTCCATTTAAAAAAAAAACCACGCACAGTGCTTTTCCTTTTTAAATTCAGGGCTAATCCCCTGAAAGGGAAGAGGTTACAGGCAGGTTAGAGACACAGGTCTCTCCTGCCAACTGGCGCCCGTCATTCTCGGTGTTTCCGGCTTCTCCCTGGGCTCTCCTGCGCGGCATTCTCGGCGCTGGCAGCGAAGGAGAGGATTGCCAACCCGCCGCCGGGCGAAACTCCCGCCTTCCCCGCCTCTCGCAGGCTCCAAGGGCACCTGGCCGGAGCGAAAGGGGCGAGGCTCCGCCTCCGCCGCCCTCTCCTTTTTCAGGCTCCAGTGAAACTCCCGGGCGCTGACAAGGTAGGAGGTAGAAGTTCTCCTGTGTCGCCGCCGCGATCCACTGGGGAGCCCTGCCGCGGATATGGGGCGCCTCTGCCAGACTTGGTTGGGGGTCCTGGTCTTGGGAGGAACTTTGGCCGTCGCCTCTGCTACAGGTGAGAAGCGAGAGGTGCGCTCGGAAAGTTTTCGCCCTCTCGCGTCTTCTTTTCCATCGGAGCCGGGGATCCCCGCCTTTCGGACCGGTGGGGAGACGGGCTGTTCTGGGGGACATGCTGTGCGTGTGTCCCCCAAGGGGCTACTGGACGAGGGGTGTTTGGGGGGGGTCTTGCCCTCTCAACAAAATGGCTGCCGTAGCGATAGGACCAGGGACAAAAACCTGTTTTATCAGAATGGCTACCTGTTCTTTCCCTTCTGCCCCTACTCCGCATCCGCACGACTCTTTTGCTGATCCTGACCCTTTGGGGATCATCAGGACAGCTTAGCGAAGATCCCACCCCCCTTGTTTTTCTTTTGTGAGAAAGATTAGGGGGCTTTCTTGGGGAAAATAAGAGGCTGAATCTGGTGGTGGTCCGCAGCTTCGTTGCCCGTTTCCTTTTTCAAAAAGAAAATGCCAGATAGGACAGGAAACCTCCGATCTGGCACAGAGGGAGATTTTTTAGGTGTGCGGCTGTCCTGTGGGCACCCCATTGGGAATTTAGCTTGACAGTCTAGCCTAGGCTATAGAAAAGGTTCTTGTGTAATCAAAACAGGAGTAACTTCATTGGGACTTAACTCCCCAGTGAATGTATGCATTGAGTTGCTGTAGTGATGTTATCTATTCACTGAAGCTTTTTTGTTTTTTTGTTTGATAAATTGAAGCTTAGCCTGATGACACAGCCTAGTAGTTCCTAACAGAAACAGGTTCTTTAGAGGGGAAGCAAAAGTTTGTTTTCTTAACTTCTTTGAAGCTAAGATCTCTAGTTACAAAGACGAAGTCCAGAAGTTCAGGAAACTATTTTCTGCCTTGACTGCTTGAGAAGTCTCAGCTTAGCGCTTGAAAAGCTGACTTGTAGCAAACTAATTAATACCTCCTGTACTTTGATTGTTAGTGAAAAAATCTAAAGAGTTTATTATTTCAAAAACACGCTACTTTTTTTTTCTTACAACCTAAGGTTGAACTTCGTTGTTTTCTTGTTGCCTATATACTTAGCTAAGGGCAGAAGTACCTGTTTTCCAGTAATTGGTTGATGTGAATAAATCTTCAGAATAGCAAAATAACTTATTCTTTTAAAGCTGCCTTAGAATGATAGCATTAGATTGGAAATATAAAAATTAGCCTTTCATAAAGGAGCATCACAGTATTCTTCCTAATGCACCACTGCATTCTTTTGGAGGTAGAAGAAAAAGGATAATGTATCTGCAGTTAAACTGACCTCCATGTTTTGTGGGAGTTGTTAGAGGATCAGAGCAAATTCATATGTAATAACAATTAATGCAGTGTTTAAAGTTTAATACTTAGCATTACCTTCATTAACTTACCTTCATTAACTTGTATTAATATGAAATGCTGAAAGGATGAAGAACTTGGGATATTGAGGTATTATTCTACAGAGCCAAATAACTTGGAATGTATGTGGTGACCTTAAATTGCTTAACATGAGAAGAACCTAAAATGCCCTTTACTTAGATGAACAAGAGGCGTCTTTGCCTAATAAGGATTGCCTCTCTGCTTGGGACAAAGTATATACTCTCTAAATAAGGGAAGTGGTTCCTGTTTTTCCACCCAAGATACTTTCAAGGGGGTATTGTACAAAAGCATGATCTTTTCCAGTGAACGTTGAACTGAACTGAGTTTGCATAAATTAATGGGTGAACTTCTAATCCAGTTAATAATAATGTCTTCCCACACAACAACATGAATAGAATCTGACTGAGGAGGAAGGCGCGGACCTGGCTTGCATCACAGAGACCTGGTTGGGCGCAGAAGGAGGGGTCCCTCTGGCGGATTTATGCCCGCCGGGTTTCCGTGTGCTGCACCAACCTCGGGCCCAGGGTAGGGGCGGGGGGGTGGCGGTTGTGATCAGGGAGGCACTTTGCCCAAGGGAGACCACTGTCCCGCAGATAGGCGGATGTGAGTCTCTCCTCTTGAGGTGGGGCCCAGGGGATCAGTTGGGCCTGTTGCTTGTGTACCTGTCTCCCAGCTACTCAACGTCCTGTCTGGGGTGGTGGTTGAGTTCCCCAGGGGGACTTCAACTTGCCTTCTCTGGGGCGGGCATCGGGCATCGGGGCGGGCATCGAGTTCATGGCTTCCATGACGGCCATGGACCTGACTCAAATAATACAGGGTCCGACTCATGAGGTGGGACACACGCCCGACCTTGTTTTTATCTCGGGGCAGTGGTGTAATGATCTGGGGGGGGGTCTCCAACTATTCAACCCCTGTCATGGACCAATCATTCTCTCCTGTTGGCCTTTCAATATACCACCCCTCACCGCTGGGAGGCGGAACCGACGAGATGGTTTCGCCCCAGGCGCCTGATGGATCCGGAGAGATTCCAGACAGTGCTTGGGATGATCCCTGCCTCCTTTGCCCACAGCTTGGCTGAGACCCTGGTGGACGCCTGGCAGAAGGCTGCCTTCGGGGCACTTGATTGAGTTGTTCTTTTGCGGCCTCTCACCCAATGCAGATCCCGGTTGGCTCCCTGGTTCTCTGTGGAGCTCCGGGAAATGAAGTGGCGGAGGAGAGGCCTAGAGAGCTGTTGGAGGTCCAGCAGGTCCGAACCTGACCGAGCGCAGCTAAGAACCTACATTAGGTCTTATCTTGCTGCGATGAGAGCGGCGAAGCATACGTACTTCTCTGCTCTCATTGAGTCTGCAGATAATCGCTGGGCCGCCTTGTTCAGGGTCACCTGTTCCCTCCTTAATCAGGGGGGTGACCCTTTGCAGCATCTGACAGACAAGATCACTCAGATCCAGGCCGTCTTGGACTTCGACTGGTCAGAGTCTGATGGGAGTCTTACAACAGGTCTTAGGGATTCCATCTGGGAGGAGTTTGATTCTGTGACTCCAGATGAGGTGGACAGGATCATGTGGAAGCTAAGTGCTGCCACATGTTTACTGGACCCATGTCCCTCCTGGCTGGTTTACGCTACCCGGGAGGTTAAACGAGGCTGGCTCCAGGCAGTTGTCAACGCTTCTTTGAGTGAGGGATTCTTTCACCCCGCCTTGAAGGAGATGGTGGTGAGGCCCCTCCTCAAGAAGCCTGCCTTGGGCCTGGCTATTTTGAACAACTTTCATCCTGTCTCCAACCTTTGCTTTGTTGCAAAGGTTGTTGAGAACGTGGTGGCCCGACAGCTCCCAGTGTTCCTGGAGGAAATCGATTATCTGGATCCATACCAATCGGGTTTCAGGCCCAGGTACAGCACAGAGACGGCATTGGTCACACTGGTGATGATTTCTGGAGGGCGCGGGATAGAGGTCACTCCTCTGTCCTGGTCCTGTTAGATCTCTCAGCGGCTTTTGATACCATCGACCATGGTATCCTACTGCAGCGCCTCGAGGGGTTGGGAGTGGGGGGCAGCATTCTACGGTGGTTCTCCTACCTCTCGGTCATATACAGGTGGTGTTGGCATGGTGTTGGGGGGCAGAGATCGGCCCCGAGACCCCTCCTTTGTGGGGTGCCTCAGGGGTCAGTGCTCTTGCCCCTCCTGTTCAACATCTAACGTGTTTCCCCGAAAATAAGACACTGTCTTATATTTTTTTTGGCTCCCAAAAACACACTAGGTCTTATTTTCGGGGTAGGTCTTATATATTTATGGTGCCAAATAGTGGGTGTGAGTGTGTAGGGGGTGTTTCGCGGGTGCACGGTTGCTCCCTGAAAAGTCTTCCTGGAACTGGAGATTTACACTAGGTCTTATTTTCGGGGTAGGTCTTATATTAGGGCAGGTTTAGAAATAGTGCTAGGTCTTACTTTCAGGGTAGGTCTTATTTTCGGGGAAACACGGTATGTGAAGCCACTGGGAGAGATCATCCATGGTTTTGGGGTGAGGTATCATCAGTACACTGATGATACCCAGCTTTTTATCTCCACCCCAAATCAACCCAGTGACGCCCACAACGTGATGTCCAGGTGCCTGGAAGCGGTGCGGGTCTAGATGGGGAGGAACAGGCTCCGGCTCAACCCGGCTAAGACCAAGTGGCTGTATGTACCGGCATCTTGAGTTATCCAGGATATTCCACCTTTGGCTATGGGGGGAGAGGTGTTCTCCCCCATAGATAGGGTTCGCAACTTGGGTGTCCTCCTGGCTCAGTTTGGAGGAGCAGGTGAGAGCCGTGGCCAGGGGGGCATTTACCCAGCTTCGTCTGGTGCATCAGTTGCGCCCCTATCTGGACCGAGATGCCCTACGTACGGTCACTCATGCGCTCGTTACCTCCTGTTTGGACTACTGCAATGCTCTTTACATGGGGCTGCCCTTGAAGACCACGCAGAGGCTTCAACTTGTCCTGAATGCAGCGGCGCAGGTTGTGATGGGAGGGTCCTGATACTCCCATGTCACACCCCTCCTGCACGAGCTGCACTAGTTACTGGTTGCCCTCCATGTGAGATTCAAGATGCTGGTGTTGACCTATAAAGCCCTTCATGGCTTAGGACCGGGGTATTTGCGGGAAATCCTGCTGCCAGTAACGGCTTCCCGACGTCCTGTGTGCTCCCATAGGCAGGTCCTCCTTGGGGTGCCATCGGCCAGACAGTGTCGGCTGGTGACCTCTAGGGGTAGGGCCTTTTCTGTGGGAGCACCCACCCTATGGAATCAACTGCCCCTGGAGCTTTGGGTGGCCCCTGACCTCCGATCCTTCTGCTGTGGCCTAAAAACATGGCTTTTCCAACTCGCCGACCTGGACTGATGGGGGGGATGGGATTTTAGCAATAATGTTATGAATTTTATTGGCTTAGTGAGATTTCGGATTTAATAGTTTTTTAATTTGTGTACTATATTCTTTTATTACTGTAAGCCGCCCTGAGTCCTTCGGGAGATAGGGCGGCATAGAAATCTCAATAAACAAATAAACGAACATGAATAGAATATAAAATATAAAAGCCAAATAAGTTAGTCCTGAGTATGCTAGAGTAAAATGAGCTGGTGATATTGAGTTCTTGGGAACTGGCAGGCAAGAATATTATGCCTGTTTCTCAATTTCTTGCACAAAGATAGGTCCATTTCTTGCACAAGGAAGTTACATGCTGTGAATCAATACATGATTCTCAATGTCATGTTGATGCTACAATACCAGTTGACAGATTTATTGTATTTTACTAATTTAAATGAAATGTTAATATATATTGCTAGGTTTTTTTTTAAATTACATTTATATGCCGCCCTTCTCCGAAGACTCAGGGCGGCTTACAATTTTGAGCACAACCCAATGCGCTCAGCAATAGCCTTCATTCCATTGTATATGCCTGCTTATTACTAAGCGGCATTTTTACAAAGTCAGCTTATTGCCCCCAACAATCTTGGGTCCTCAATTTACCTACCCCGAGAGGATGGAAGGCTGAGTCAACCTTGAGCCTGGTGGGATTCGAGCCTACAGTAATTGTAGACTGCTGGATCTTAAGAGCAGGCATTTAACAGCCTGAGCCACCAGGATAGTTGTGCAACATACGTTAAATAAATAAACCAATTGACAGAGAAGTGGGATGGGGCATTTCTAAGAAAAGAAAAATATTATTTCCTTTTATTTACTTTCCAGACCTTTAAGATAAAAATAAACCTAACAGGGTTAGAAGTAAAACCAGTTGTAAATTATTAAATATGCATATGTTATTTATTTAGCAAAAATGAGTGTTTATTTTTTCAAAGTTTATTTGAAAACAAAGAAAAATTAAAAAGAGGGGGGCTGGCTGCATATATTTTAAAAAGATGAGGGAGGACTGCATATATTTTAGCTAGCTGGCCCGCTCACACTAGCTGGGTAAAGTGGGAATTTGGTATATGCATTTATTCTAATAATGTGTAGCTCTGTCTATAATAGCCTACAAATTCAAACTGGGATCTGTCTGAGGTGAAACTCTGCAATTTAGACTGCAGGAATTGCATCTTTTCCCTTTATAGAAAGCAAGGAAGAACTTTTATCATTCATATGCAACACCTACCCCATTTTGTTGTCCCCCCAGATGTTTTGATTAAAGCCAATTGAAAATTCCCTTGCTTTCATTAAATTCTCTACAGTGGCAGCAAATTTTATTTCTTAAAATAGGAAATTGCCTTTCCAAATTTGCTATTCAGGCCAGACTAGTTAGAGAAATAGGTATGTTAAGGTATACATTTACGGCCCTTCCTTCATTCCTTAAACTTCTCAATCCTTCCTATTCTGGATTGATCTTTCTCCTTTTTTAGAGTTTTACAGCACCAATTTTGCCCCTCAAAATCTGTCCAAAAGTTGTGACTTTATTTATTTATTTATTTATTTATTTATTTATCAATTATTTGGTCTTATATGCCGCTCTCTCTCCCGAGGGACTCAGGGCGGCTCACATAAAAACAACCATACAAATTACAAAAGTTAAAAAGGAATTAGACCAAATTCGACCAAATAATCATTAAAACCCACAAACATTTAAAATATTAAAACAACCCCCCCTCAGTCCAGGCCGGCCTGTTCGAATAACCAAGTCTTTAGGCCACGGCGAAAGGAGCGAATGTCGGGGGCCAGTCGCAGCTCCAGGGGAAGCTGGTTCCACAAAGTGGGCGCCCCCACAGAGAAGGCCCTCCCCCTAGGGACCGCCAGCCAACATTGTCTAGCCGACGGTACCCCAAGGAGGCCCTGTCTGTGGACAGGCGATTGGTATTTGATGCTGGCAGGAGATGTTCCCACAAGTACCCCGGCTCTAAGCCATGGAGAGCTTTGTAGGTAAGCACCAACACCTTGAATCTCATGCGGAGGGCAGCTGGCAACCAATGCAGCTCGCGCAGGAGGGGTGTAATATGGGAGTATCGGGACACCCCCATCACAACCCGTGCGGCAGCATTCTGCACCAGCTGAAGCCTCCGCGTGGTCCTCAAGGGAAGCCCCATGTAGAGTGCATTGCAGTAGTCGATCCGGGACGTAACGAACGCATGAGTGACCGTGCGTAGCGCATCTAGGTCCAGGTTATGACATTTGTTAGCTACATCCCTGCACCTATTCCAACTTTAAGAAAAACACTTTAAAATGTGACAAGAATATTTTGCTATACCAGTAATCATCAATTTACAACCACAATTGGGACTGGAATATTGGTTGCTGAGTGAAGTGCTTGTTAAGCAAAATGCATGACTGCTTCTCTCAGTGACCACAGTCCTGGCATTCAGGGTTGTAATTGCTCAGCAGTCTTATGGGATCAGATGGAGTCCCAGTTAAGGACCATGAGGTCTCAGAGGGTGGGGTAAGAACTGGGAGGCTCCACTCAGGAATTGAAAATCCTCCTTCCTCAAATTCAAGCAGGATTTTCAGACCCCGAGGGAAGAAACACTCATGCATAGCCTGTGCCAGGTCTTACCTTGCCTATCTGCTTGGATTTCATGTCCCTCTCATCTGTGGAAACTGGCTGAAAGAGCTGACTGCTGAAGGCTTTCAGTTGCCTTCTGTGCATGAAAGGGAGCTGAACTCCTTTGGCTGGGTTCAGGAATAAAGCTGAAATCTTCATCAGCTCCCATTCTGCACCCTACTAAAGGACTTCAAGTCTCCTTTGGAAGGGAATTCCTTTAGTGGAGTGCAGTAACAAAGCTTCAGGATTTCAGTCCATTTTGTACCCCTCTGAAGAAGTTCAGCACCCCTCAGTGGACAACTCTTTCAGCCAGTCCACAAAGATGAAAGGGAATCTTTTCATAGCCGGCAGCAGTTTGCAACCTTCCCTACCATCTTCCCCATTGACTTCTTGGGGAAGCTGGCAGAAAAGAATCTAAATGTAGGGTGCTTGGTAGCCAGTCATAAGTATGATGTTTCTGATGCTGTCATAATTCCAGACTGTTGTTAAATAGTCGTAAGTTGAGGACTACCTGCAGAGTTTTTCTCACTAGTCTTCCTCCTGGAGTCAAGTTAGCCTTTGTAGTCTCCTCAATTCAGCAGCATTTTTATCCAAAGCATATGAATTATGGTACCAATTATGTATTTATAACTTGTTACTTCATTATATAGGCTGTGTGGGAGATCGTTAATGGCCAAGTAGCTTAACATATTTGCTTTATTTCTTTTTTTAGTGAGAAACAAAACTGGTGTTTCAGTAGGAGGAAGAAGCTTAGTTGGACTTAAAACCAATTCAACAAATAAAGAAGCATACAATATAGATGACCCTGCAACCAAAATCCTTACAGGAAAACTGACTACAATTTTCCTCCCAATGGTCTACATTATAGTCTTCATCATTGGCTTGCCAAGCAATGCCTTGGCTCTGTGGGTTTTCTTCTTCAGAACAAAGAAGAGGCATCCTGCGGTGATCTATATGGCTAATTTGGCTCTGGCAGATCTCCTTTTCGTAATCTGGTTCCCTCTGAAAATTGCTTACCATATTAATGGCAACAACTGGATCTATGGGGAAGTCCTGTGCAAAATACTTGTTGGGTTCTTTTATGGAAACATGTACTGCTCCATTCTTTTTATGACATGCCTCAGCGTGCAAAGGTATTGGGTAATTGCAAACCCCATACTGCACTCAACAAAGAAGTCAGAAATTGCTACAAAAGTTTCAGCTGCAATATGGATCCTGCTGTTGCTTGGCACAGTGCCTCTATATCTTATTAATCAAACTGTTTATATTGCTAACCTTAACATCACTACATGTCATGATGTCTTACCGCAGTCTGTGTTGGCCAACGACATGTTTAACTACTTCCTTTCCCTGGCTATTGGAGTCTTCTTATTCCCAGCTATTCTCACAACTGGGGCTTACATTCTCATGATAAAGACTCTTAATGCTTCCATTACAGATGCAACGATTGGGAAGAAAAGAAGAAGAGCCATCAAGCTCATCATTACTGTACTTTCTACATACTTGATCTGTTTCTTGCCTAGCAATATTCTGCTGGTGGTGCATTATGCCCAGATCAAAAACAGTAACATATATGCATTATATATTACAGCCCTTTGCCTTTCTACTCTAAACAGCTGCATCGATCCGTTTATCTACTACTTCATTTCAAAAGACTTCAGGGATAATCTAAAAAATGCCCTCCTATGTCGAAGTGTGCGCACCACCAAGAGGATGCAAGTCTCCCTCTCTTCAAACAGATACCCAAGAAAATCCCCCTCTTATTCCTCTAGTTCAAACACAACTAAGTCAACTTATTAAATTTGTGTGTACGACACACAGGTATGTCCAGGTTTCCATGGACAGAACATGAAACCGAACTCCAGTGACATTTAAACAAATGTTTACGGCTGATAGACCTTCTTTCCATACAAAATTATGTGAACAAGCATGTTCTTTACAAAGGGAAAAAATCAAAGCGGCACCCCTGAAATGGACAATATTTGAGTTTGGGTTTAGACCAATAAAAGACTGGATTATTTTTACAAGTGATTAGCAGGTGTGCAAATAAATTTTTCCATATTGATGTTAATCAAGCAAGCATCTTGCATTCAGGCGCAGGTGATGATCCTAACTAATATTAACTAGTTTGAGATTTTAGACAACTTCTGTTCTATAAGAACAGGGGGAACTGTAGAAGAACATACATGAGTAATTGTATGTGTTTGCCAAACATGTCTTTTCCTAATCCAGGATCTCTGAAAGCCCTGGAATACTGTATTATTAATATCCCAGTGACTGTTCTTTGCACTAATATACTTAATACTTTTATTTTAACTATGCTGTGAATATGCAATGTTTCCAATAATGTAGCATGTAAATTGTAGGCTTACTGCAATATTTTAAATGTTTTTAATTAAATAAAGGAACACTTTTATATACTTATTTGAGTTTGTTTGGATTGATAAGAAATGTGTGAAATTTGCTTTCACTTTACCAAATTTCTTTCTTTATGTGAAAGTTCCATTTTCTTCTCACTGGCTCCAAATGAAATAAAGATTTAAGAACCACATTTCCAAAGCAGTGCATGGATCAATAGAAGAACTGGTTGATTTCATTTTCTCCGCTGTAAGATCCCCACCAGGGCCATAAGTGTGTCTAGCCAGGCTTCCTGCCCACCTAATTGTATTTTATTAAATTTAATTCCTGTTGGGAAAAAAATAGAAGCTGGCCCACTCCAAAGCATCAGCATTTAGCACCATCTTATCTGTTTTCTTATAATACTCCCATCAGCTTTCTGAGGAAACAGTGGTTGAGTGACTTTAACCTACTGCTTTTTGGAAATATAGTCACCTGTCCACACACATACAAGTCCACAATGGAAAACCAGTGAGAAGAAGCAGCTGGCTGGGGCTGGAAGAAACATCTTTCCAAAACCGATTTCCGTGATCTTAAGGCATGCCCTCCTAGAGGAGATATTTTATAGGAGCATCACTAACACACTCAAACATTTTAAGTGTTTTCATTGATACCCCAATGGTTGCTTATTTTCTGCCCCTTGCCCCCACCTGTCTGTTTTATAACACCTTTTGTAGTAAAAGTGATCTGCCATTTATTTTAATTGCTCATACCAGCATTTTAACTTAGATTGCAACTTGCTTGAAATCTTTATCTCCTTTGCTAATTAAAAAGTAAACATTTTTTTCATCTCTGACCATGTAGACTGCTCCTGAACTGGGCATGGCAGGATGCAGGTATCAAAACTGTGATAAATGATTTTTCTCAGTAATTCTGTTGTGGGTTAAGGAAATATTTTAGAGATCAAATCCACGTCTCTATTTTATCTGGTCTTACAAATATGTTTGAAAATAGCATTAGTAAACTAATGTAGGCAAGTCAATGTTTGTAAAACTTTTAAAAATCTTAGTAGAAACAGCAGCTTGAATTTCTCATGACTCAAGAAAAAACCCCTTTTAAGCTGACTAATAAGTACTTAAGAACTTCCTTTTTTTTACTAAATTGTGTGTCCTACTTTTTTCCTCTAAAGAAGAGTGCTTTCAGCAAAGCAAAGTAGAGCATAATTAAGAATTCTAAGTTTATTTTTAAAAAATGAAAGACATGGTTATAAAAATGCAAAACATTTTGAGTGTTTCTGAGCTCAAAACAAAATGTTGTAGGGATTTCCTTCATAGTGTTTTCCCCAAGAAAGGTTTACTTTTTTTTAAAAAAAGTAATCAATTGTTGATCCAATGAATCAAGAATTGGACTGAGAGAGAATGAGTAACCCAAAATCACCCACCAGCAGCACTAGAACTCCCAATCTCCTGGTTTCTAGCCTAGTGCCTTATTATTAAAACAAACTGGCTCTCAGTAGTTAAAACAATACCAAAGGTAATAAAACTATAAATTCTTAACTATATTAACTCACATTCAAAGGCAACATCACATAAGCAATAAGAGGTCACAGAGCCTTGGGAATGGTTATCGTATCTTTGGTGGACTAGCACAAAGTACTTCATTTTAAATCAGGAGTTATTTTTTGGTCTTCAGATATTTCTCTTCCCACTTGCAAAACAAAGTCTTGGAAGTTATGCATTCAGTGTAGCTATGCTGCTATAGTCTACAATCCCTAAATTTTCTTCAGAAGATTTCTTAAAATGTTATTTCCAAACAGTGTGCCTTAAAACCTAATGTTTTCAATAACTAAAAAAACTTCCTTTCTAAAAGTAATCATTTTCTGCTTTGTTGGCTGTGGCTTTTCTCTTTTTAAGTATCTGCTGTGTAAGTTTTCTATGACAGGCCTCCTGTACCTTGTCAAGATACTGCCAGACTATTTTACAGGAGCCAGTTGGCTGCATTTTTCTGTGATTCACTACTCCAGGAAACTGTCCTTCAAATGAGTCATGCTCAGAAATATGAGTCATGTTCAGAAATGCAGGAAGGAGTGGGTTTTGTGAATTATCCCCTTCTCCCCCATTTTACATTCTAAAAGCAAAGCACCTAAATTCCTGGAAATAATCTGTTTTAGAAACGTAGAAACATTTTACATATAGAAATGTGTGCAAAACAACTACTGTTGGTATTCACCAGATGGCTTAGATTTCAACTTTAACTTCCCAAAGGTCAAGTAATTTGGGAAATTATGAATCTTAAAGTCCAAAGAGAGATGGATAAGATTAACTTCAAAACTCAGGGTTGAACATATTAAAAGTATGAGATCAAAGAAAGACTTGGTGACATTGTTCAGTCATCATGCTAAAACATGATTTACTAAATAAACTACTATTTGCTGGGTTTGCAGAGTATGCTAAACCAGAAATCATGGTTTATAAACAAGCTCCTGTATTAATACTATTGGACAAACCATGCCAATTCTTAAAATATTATGAAAAAACTCAAGAAAGTTTTAGAATCTGCGCTTCTGTAGATTGTTGGAGCTCATTTGTTTCATTTTAAAATCAAAATCGTTGCAAAATGTATTGCAATTTGAGGGACTTAGCAATTTATCTGGTATTTCTTAAAGACCCTGGTCAAAATTCCCACTGATAATATCCCCATGCGTATCTATGCCTACTCATTCCTGGATACTTAGTCTCCTGTCCTCCAGTCTCAGATCCCCTACTTCCTTTCATTTGTTCTCACCTTTGCTTTCTCCTGATAACATTGGAACAAGACAGGTATGCTACAAAGTGAAGTCATCCCAACAACTGCATTTTTCCAGGAGACACATGGAGAATGTAGGAAGGAAACCTGTTGGGATGACTTCACTTGCTATAAACTGCCTTTGTTTTCCTTTGCTTTGTCCCAATACTGAGTGACTGAATCATGAATCAGAAAGCACAGAGCATGGTAATCTCTTCATTAAAGAAGACCAGAAGAATAAAATAGAATTATTTATTGGCCAAGTATGATTGGACACACAAGGAAGTTGTCTTGGTGCAAATGCTGTCAGTATACATAAAAGAAAAGATACATTTGTCAAGAGTCAAGAATCATAAGCTACAACACTTAATAATAGTTATAGGATACAATAAGCAATCAAATCATGCTAGGAAACAGTAAATATAAATCGTAAGGGTACAAGCGACAAAGTTACAGTCATATAGTCACAAGTGGGAGGGGTTGGGTGATAAGGAGTGATGAAAAGATTAATAGTAATAGTAGTGCAGAATTTGTAAATAGTTGGACTATGTGCCAGTATATCTGTTATCTTCTCTACAGAGGTACAGAAAGTTGTGTGTGGGGGGAACTTAATGCAGAGCAACTAGAAGTTTTTTTACTGTTTGTAATATGCTACCATTGATTTGCAGCTTGCACTTTCCTATTGATGGGGACATTCCATAGTAATTGCAGAGAAATCTTTCCATAAGACTCTGGTCTGGTCTCTATTGATTAAAAAAAGACTTATGTGCCATGGAACTTGGGAGGAGCAATCTCCAAGTTAGATCCACTGGATCTGCACCTCATAAGTCCAATTCTAAGATGTTTTAAATAATAACTACAAAGGTAAAGGTAAAAGTTTCCCATTCCAGTCATGTCTGATTCTAGGGGGCAGTGCTCATCTCTGTTTTTAATCTGAGGAAGCCAGCATTGACCAAAGACACTTCAATGGTCATGTAGCCAACATGACTATACACCAAGGCACACAGAACACTGTTACATTCCCACTAAAATGGCACCTATTTATCTACTTGCATTCACATGCTATTGAACTGCTAGGTGGGCAGGATCTGGGGCAAGTAATGGGAGCTCACTCCATCACACAATGCTGGAGTCTTGAATCTGGGCTGTCAGCTTTCCAGCTGACAAGCTCAGCATCTTTAATCACTGAGCCCTTGTGCAGCCTTTTCAGGAATCATGACCTGAAAAAATAGTTCTTTACTTAAGTTGAATAAAAGTCAATACTACAAAGCAGTTTTTCACTAAAGGCCTTCTACAAGCTGGGAAGAAGTTTGGATTTCCTCCAAGAATATTCAGAAACAAAGCAAAATTGCTGAAATGGAATAAGATAGTCTCACCAGACATGTTCATAAGCCTATGTTTGTAGAAACAATAAGAGGTTAGAGTATCAGATGCCAGTGTGTTGCTATGTTTTAACTGAGTTTCTGTTAAAAGCAACTCACCTCTTTGACAGAGTCAGGTTTTGGCTGTTTGTTTTACTCACCAAATTTCAGTGTCTTTGACTAATGACACCCACAAGAAGGCTGTTGTGTATTGTAACCCCTTCTTGCTCCTCAAGCAGCTGTCATAGATATTAGATAAGAAAAGCTAGCAGTGGAATGAACCAAAACTCAGAGTAAGCACATATTCTTTGAGAAGTAATAACAAAGATCTTAGCAAGTAATCAAGTTCATTAGAATTTTTCAGCAGGCTGGAAACATAGTGATTAAAATGCTTTTAAGACTAAAAGGGAATGTAGTTGAGTGCACTCATATAATCAAAGAGATACATATTGCATAATAAAGTAGATGCAATAAATGAATATTGCTAGGAATTATGACATAGTTTGCTGTTCAGTAGCGTCTTAAAATGGAATGGATGATTTAGTGTGCAAACTTAATTAGGCTTTTAGGCTGTTTCCATCACATTCTGCAAAAAGGGCAATCAGAAAAAAATAACACAATGGTCCAATTTGATTTCTAGCACTAATCAGAACAAATAGGTCACTCACAATGCAGAGAGCAGATGCAAGGAAAACAAAGTAATCCTTTACATTAACAAACATGGTGATTAATTTTAGATGATGACACAACCTTCATGTCTTGGAACTCTAAGATGTATTAAACTGCTATATGTCTCCAACAAGTTGGAGAAAACTGATCAAGACCAGTTGTACATATTTCTAACTGTTTCATGCATATTTTTGTTTACTCCAGATCCTTCTGGCTCCTTTTTGCTCTGCTATATCTTCCTGTCTAATACTGTACCTTCCCATTTAAAAAATGACCAAAGAAGTAAGTGTGTTAAGAAAAGAGCTAGTCAAGTCTTTGCTGAAGAAAGGGAAGTAATTTGATAATGTTATCTTTTACAGTTGGTCCTTAGTTATATCTAAACAACTTTCATAATCATTTTATAGATAAACTTTTAAATCCATGACTTTTCCATTTTTCCATAATACAGATTGTCATCATCTTAGATTAAATTCATAATGTTCTATGCTTCAAATAACATAAAAGTAGTTTATTTATTTGATTATTTACTGCATTCTGAAAAATTCTATGAGGTTTGTCTGGTATGAATTCCTCCTCTTTCAAGTGCATTCCTACATTTGTATTTAATTTTGGAAGTAGGATTTTGGAGGCCCAAACTGATGCTAACTGGAATAAAATTCTTCTGTAACTTTCTGAAAAAGTATTGGCAGTAATAATGTTTCTGGCCTCTTGCCACAGCTACACAAATTAGCCTTTTTTGTACTTAACTGTACTGCAACATCATATTACCACCCATGATGTTTGGCAGACATATGCCCTTGATAAGCCAGTTTGTCTAATATTTATAGAATAGATTACGCATGAAATTGTATCTGTATTCTGGTTGTGAGTTCTGTCTGATTAGCAACATTAGATTTGGCTTTTGTAGACAATACATAAATATGAACAAACCTAAATGATACTGTTATGTATGCAGGTTTGAATGTCATTGGTTGAGTTTGAACTGTTCTTGTAAAATGTCAGAAATGATTGGTTTGAAAAGTGCGGGAAAACCCTGCACTCTGATTGGCTGGCAACTGCGGCTGCTGGCTATAAGTAGCAGCCGCAGCCCAGCCCAATTGGGTCTGTTATGAGCTGTAGTCACTAATAAACTCTTCACTGAAGCACTCTGCATCTGACTCTTCATGCAAATCTAACACTGGCGACGAAGGTGGGATCCTTCCCAAAGGAGAAGACAACGTGGAGAACAAGCTGAGAGAGATGGCTGTGCTGAACACCCCCCCAGCCCCATTCAATCCGACGGCAGAAGACTGGGACTCGTATGCAGATCGTTTCCAAATGTATTTGGAGGAAAACGATCTCGCCGACATTTCCGACAAGCGGAAGAGGGCGGTCTTTCTCACCCACTGCGGTCCGGCCATTTTCAAGATGGCGAAGGCATTGGCGGGAGCTGCAGATGTGAAGGTAATGGACTGACCTGACTTAGAAAAGTTATTAAGAGTCCATTACGCGCCACAAGTATCGTGCCTCATTAAGAGACACGAATTCTACCGTCGGGATCAAGGGGAAAGCGAAAACGTTAATGACTACATGGCAAGTTTAAGGGACATTGGGGGTCAACTTAGAAGAGGCCATGCGCGATTGATTTGTTCTAGGCCTAAAAGACAAGTTTTGCAGAGCAAATTATTAATGAAACCTAAGATCACGCTTAAGGAGGCCATAGAAGAAGCTTCTTCAGCGGAAGCTACCAAGTCCTCAGCAGCAGCCATGAAGAAAATTAACAAGGCCGCAAGCCATCCTGATGTGGAAAAATCCACAACAACCCATTGCAAGCAAATAGATTCTGATTCAGACTGTAGTGAGGTGGAGGAAGGAATTTATAGACTCAGAATGGAGAAGAAAAGGAAAGACCTTGGAAGAAAGAGGCAAGAATTTTATTGCAGAGGTTGTGGGGGGGCCACTCCCGCACTGAATGCAAGTTTTTTGATACCATCTGCCTCCGCTGTGAAAAAAGAGGTCACCTAGCAAGAGTCTGCAAATCATCCAGAACTCCACCAAGCAGAAAGAAGTTTCCTAACAAAGAATTCAAGCATAACAACTTCAGTGAGAAAATGGGGCAACACAGAAGCAAATGGGAAGAATGAAACTCATCAAACAGTCACTATTGGTCATTCTTCACCCTTAAGAAGCAGAAAAGTACATGTGAAGGTACTAATTGAAGGAAGGCCTTGCCAAATGGAAGTGGACTCAGGCTCCTATTTATCTATGGTGTCATGGGACACTATTCACAGGCTACTTCCCAACATTCAGAAGAAGCATTTGCAGAAGCAAGCACTGACTCTTAAAGACTACCAAGGGAACAAGATTCCAGTAGTTGGAACAAGACAATTCATCGTGAAGTTCAAAGGCCACACCAAACGCTTGCCCCTGACCATCGTGGACAAGGACCGCCCAAGCTTGCTGGGACTTGAGTGGTTCAATCCATTAGGCATCGAGGCGACTGGCATCAATCACGTGAGCAACACTGAATGGGAGGAGGCCTTGAAGTCTGAGTTTCCAGAGGTCTTCAGCGACGGATTGGGCAAGTATATGGGGACCCCTATCACTTTCAACCTAGATCCCAAGGTGCCCCCAATTCGTTTAAAGCCCAGAAGGGTCCCATTTGCCTTAAAGGAAAAAATTGATGCACAATTAGATAAACTAATAGCTCAAGGAGTTTTAGAGCCCACTGACCACTCCAGATGGGAGACACCCATAGTCACACCAGTCAAGACTGATGGGTCAGAAAGAATCTGTGGAGACTATAAGGGGACAGTGAACCATGCGCTTCAGCAGAGTGCATATCCAGTTCCAGTGGTGCATCATTTATTACATTCACTTGGCAGGGGCACAGTCTTTGCCAAATTGGATCTGGCCCAGGCATATCAACAACTAACAGTTGATGATGCCACTGCAGAGGCCCAAACCATTGTGACTCATAGAGGTGCCTTCAAATGTAAAAGGTTACCGTTTGGAGTAAGCGTGGCACCAGGCATCTTCCAAAGCCTTATGGAAAGGATGCCCCAAGGACTGCCAGGGGTAGTGCCTTACTTTGATGATGTGTTAATCTCTGCTGAAAATGACACTCAGTTACAAGAGAGACTCAGAAGTCCTTACCAGATTCAAGAAAGCGGGGTTAAAGGTTAAGGAAGAAAAATGCACTCTTAGAACTGACAAGGTTGAGTTCTTGGGCTATATGATTGACAAGCATGGCATCCACCCTACAGATGCCAAGGTTCAAGCAATCAAAGAAGCCCCTAGACCAAAATGCAAAACAGATTTGCAAGCCTTCCTTGGACTTATTAACTTTTATCACATGTTCCTACCTCAGAAGGCAACCATTGCAGAACCATTACACAGATCACTTGACAAAAAGTCTGTTTGGGTCTGGGGCAGGAAGGAACAATCAGCATTTAACAGTATTAAAAGACTAATCACGTCTGATGCTGTACTCATACAGTTCTCTGAGAATTTGCCTGTTGTACTGACTTGTGATGCATCCCCTTTGGAGTGGGGGTTTGAGCCACAGGCTTCCCAGTGGGAGGGAAGCCCTACTGCATTTTACTCTCACACCTTGACCAAAGCAGAGAGGAATTACAGCCATGGACAAGGAAGCATTGGCAATTGTTGCAGCTATCAAGAAATTTCATGAGTATTTATATGGGAGAACATTTACCATTGTCACAGATCACAAACCTTTGTTAGGCATTGTGGCAGGAGACAAACCTACACCACTATCCTGTCACCAAGAATGCTGAGGTGGACTGAATTTCTTGCTGCTTATTCATAAAACTTATCCACAAGCCTGACAAGAACATTGGACATGCTGATGCCTTGAGTCGCTGCCCACTTCCTTGTCATAAGGAGGACTTTGAACCTGAGGCACACACCTTTTTCCTAGAAACTGTTGCCAAGCTTCCAGTAACGCTGCTGAAATTGCCAGAGAGACTGCCAAAGACACTTTATTGGCTCCTATTATAGGCTGGATTAAGAAAGGTTGGCTCTTCAAGATCTACCTCACCTTGCCCAACCTTTTAAGTCCAGGCAAACTGAATTATCTGTATTAAGAGGATGTATTTTGTGGGGTAACAGGGTGGTTATTCCTGCAAAACTGCAAAGAGAGGTTTTGGAAATGTTACATGAGGGTCATCCTGGTATTGTAAGGATGAAGGATTGGCCAGGAGTTATGTATGGTGGCCAGGTATTGACAAAATGGTTGAAAACTGGGTTGCATCTTGTCCCAACTGTCAGGTAGTCAGGCCTGCCCCACCTCACGCCCCAAACAGGAATGGGAATGTCCTAGGGCCCATGGTCTAGGATTCACATTGATTTGCTGGCCCTACCAGAGGGCACACCTTCCTTATTATAGTAGATGCATATTCCAAATGGCTAGAGGTAATCCCTATGGCATCCACCACAACTGATGCTGTCATCAAGCAGCTTAAAACTTTGTAACCCACGGGTTACCTGATGTTCTTGTCTCTGACAATGGCCCCCAATTTACATCCAACCTTTTTGAATCCTATCTAGCACAACTGGGTATCAGACATGCCCTGACAGCCCCTGGGCACCCTTCGCTAACGGCCGGGCTGAATGAATGGTACGTTTTACCAAGGAAAAGCTTCAGCAATTGGGTCCTGGGGACATCACTGAAAGTTGAAAAATTCTTAGTGTTCAGCACATATTCTAACCCATCAACTAACTTATCCCCAGCAGAGTTGTTGATGGGTAGGAAACTTTCTCCCCTTGACCGCCTTCATCCCACTTCACGCACCCATCGCACCACTTGATTCCACTAGCAAAGTTCGCACGTTCAGTGTGGGTGATTCTGTTTATGCTAAGAACCTTATGGGTGAACCTTCATGGATCCTGCTGAAATAACTCAAATCACAGGCCCTCGTTCTTACAGGGTACAAACAGAGGATGGAGTCCTCTGGAGCAGGCACATTGATCAGCTTAGATCCAGGTTACCTCAGGAACATCGCAATTGTTCCTCTCTAGTTCCCATACCTAATGCCTTTTCTAGGGGGGGGAGGAACATGAGGATAATCAGCAAACAAGAATCAACCCCATGTGTAATGAGCCATTACAACAGGAACCATCCCAAAACCTGTCACAATGCCAAAATCCATCCTTACAAGTGGAAGATTGCACATCACTACCTGACTTGGGTGCTGACATTGGGCTGGAGATGGGTTGGGAGGAGAGACCAGATTCTAACAATCAAACAGGGTCTTCTTTCACAGGAAGTCCAACTAGGGAAATGTCAACAGACACATTTCCCCTCTCACTGGGTGAGAACGTTAAAACTTCTGAACCACGAAGGTCTCAATGTACACGTAAGAGCCCCAGCTATTTAAAAGAATACATTACATAGGTTGGGGTTTGAGTATGGACTGAACCTAGTGGGGAGGGGTGTTAAATATGCAGGTTTGAATGTCATTGGTTAAGTTTGAACTGTTCTTGTAAAATGTCAGAAATGATTGGTTTAAAAAGTGCGGGAAAACCTTGCACTCTGATTGGCTGGCAACTGCGGCTGCTGGCTATAAGTAGCAGCCGCAGCCCAGCCAAATTGGGTCTGTTATGAGCTGTAGTCACTAATAAACTCTTCACTGAAGCACTCCGCGTCTGACTCTTCATGCAAATCTAACAGATACATATTGCTATCTGGCACACATACACGGTCATCCTAGAGAGACAATCTTAGATAAATTCCATTCTATTATATCAAAGTATTTGTCTGACTAGCTTCAACTTGTATATTCTCACTTGCTTCCCTTTTCTAGGATCTCAAGCAGTTTATACTCTATATTGTGACATTAAATTTGCAGATACAAAGCATATTTTTTCCATTGAGCAGTAGTTAATCTCTGCCAGGCAGTGATAAAAAGGTACCTGGTTGAAGCTTCTATCATAATAGAAGAAGCAAGCAGTTTACTTTATTTTTTATTACAATTGGACACAGAATTCCATATAGTTCTATGAACTATAGGAAACATTTTTTAAATTATGGTCTCAAACAAAATGGATAATACTGAAGCCCATTCCCTCATATTACTTTTGTTAAATACATTTAAAAGGATACATTTTATTTAAAGTAATGAGTAGTTTATAATGAGGAAGTTCATAGTTGGTGTTAAATTTTAACATAGGTTTCTAGCTTAAATTTGAAATGCTATGTATCCTTATGGGAAAGTTAAACTAATTGAAATCAATGGGACCTATTTTTGAACTGGATTTTCAGGACCATCAAGCAGGACATAATAATGCTACCTTCAAACTTCTAAGATATGTCATCTGAGATGTTTGTGGTTTTCTTGGACACTTTGTGCAAAACTGGCTAGGCCAGTAACTCAATCTCAGCCCAACTCACCTCACAGAGTTGTTGTGGGGAAAATAGGACAAGAAAAGGACAAGTGTTAAATATGTTTGTCACCATGAATTATTCATAAAAATAATAAAGATTGGAGGCGGGACTAAAAAAATGAGAATTGGTAAGTTGTAGGGATGTTGGGCTTTTGGTGTAGTAACCTTGACAAATCTGTCATGGAACCAGACCTATGTTCTGAAAAACATCCATAAGAGTAGGTGGCTGCTTACGTTCCTAGACTATTGAATTGGTTAAATATTAATTACTGTAAAATTAACAAGTAAATGGTTATGATTACTGTTTAAATTTAATTAATAGCAGCAAGAAATGCAAGTAGAACTGAGCATTTACTTTTTCCCCAAAGCTCTGCATATGTACTCCACTAGATGAAGGATTAATTATAGCTATTTTGATATTATGTTTATATTAGCATACCTTGCTAGCCTAAATATACGATGCAAATAACCTGGCACGTGCAGTGGATTATTAAAAAAAACCTGACCCTGAGCTTTAAAGTAAGGACTTTGCTAAGTTGAGCGTGACTAACTATATGGATATGTCCCTGTAGTTTAATTGCCAAGCTGCAAACGTGGTTTGCTGTTGACTTTCCAAGCCAGCCTACAGCCCTGGGAATTTCTGAAGGTTTTTTGCTTTCAGTACTAAACTTATTTGATTCCCCTCTTTTTTAAAATCAACCAAACTAAACAAACTTTCTGTGATACTTTAGTGTATGTTAAATCATTCCAAGTGTATAATTTCATGCTTCTAAGCCAAGCTAATTCTCTTTTGTGTCCTATCAATGTTATGTAACATTAATATCTAGCTGCAATGTTATGCTTACTTAGGAGAAAAGGGAGTCTTCTGAAATAAATAAGGAAGGCTATATTCTTACCTAGTTAAGAGGTAAGAATGTTGCAGGGCAAGAATATTATGATTTCTTTATATTAGGTCTTTGTGTCCTTAACTTAACTGCCATTAATTTATAAACCCTTTATTGTTCTTTAATATGCTGTAATCAGGTTTATGGTGGATTACAAAATTACTCAAAAATATTCTTTTTTTATTAAGTTTTTTATTTTATATTTACAAGTCCATTTTTCATTTAAACAGTGTGTCAACTGGGTACATATATCTTGTGCTAGCAATTATAATTAACATACTTTCCTTGCCAAAATATCAGTAATCACATTTTCTTTATAAACCATTGTCGCTTACATATTTTAACTTTATAACAATCTTCTTATTTCTCTCTATATTCATTTACTCAATTTTTAAAATATTCCTGATGATGGCAGGAACGTTTAGCTAAATATAAAAGAAGTAACAAAGCAAATATTAACTTAGCCTAGTGCCTATTATTACAAAGGTGGGAAAAAGTTAAATTAGGATGCACGGGTTGATTTTGTTGCACTTTTATACTTGGCAGGTTACTGATTCTCAAATGGTTTACAAATTGCATCAATAACATGATTTTTCCCAAGGTGGCTCAAGGAATTATTTAAAAAAAGAAAAAAAGAAATCATTCAACATGGGCAAAGTCTGACAAGCTTGATTTTTCCCATCTCTGCATTACACTACAATTTATTTACAATATGTCATGGGCTCCCTCTTCTGATTATGTTTTGAACATCAGGTCTTTTAATAACATTCCATATCAAAACATTCATTCATTTAATCAATTGATACATTGCCACAACTATGGAATTCCACAACACTATTTTATTACAATGCCAGTAATAACTTCATCAGCTTAATTTTCTATTTTTATTATGTAGCATTTATAAAAACCATTTGGATTGTTTTATTCCTTTATACTAGTAATTTCTTTATGCTATTACTTAACCTCATATTTATTACCACCCTAAAATAAGGAACAGTGAAAAACAATTGACAATGTGTTCAAGCTATCTATAAATTAATATTACCAAAAATTAATGATCATCAGTAAAATACCCTTTAAAAACCACACAATCAAAATTATAAACATTCAGAAGTTTCCAAAACAACCATATTTCAATTGATGGATACTCCATCCTAGGTGGGTTGTTTTCTCTGTGGACTTAGTTCTTGGAGAAGTCTAGGACATTTAAAAGGGGAGTAAAAAAACAAGTCAAAAGAGTGGCTGTAGCCAGCAACCAAAAACCATTCCTTTTTACCAGTGTTGCAAACACAACACACTTAAGAAGGAGGCAGAGTTATGTTCATGCAGTTATGGCTGCTATCTTCAATTTTCTTGTGAACGTTCTTGCATGAAACATCTTTTTTGTTTAAACAAAATTTCCACTTGATTGTGGCAATACTTGAACTAGAGTCATGAGGGAACGAATTTAAACTATTAGTTTCTGATTATTTTTGTGATTATGACAGATTGAAAACCAGTGGCTGGTGGGGAGTATGTGGCTATATTTCTGCTCTCTGTTGGCCACATGTAAGAAACAACAAACTTCTTCTAAAGCAAGAGTGTCCAATCTTGGCAACTTTAAGACTTGTGGACTTAAATTCTGAAACCATAACTCCCAGAATTTAAGATTTGTGGACTTCAACTCCCAGAATTCCTCAGCCTGCATGAGTTAGAGATGAAATTGTCCAGTATCAGAACACAAGGGGGAGACACACTCCAAAGAAAATATATAGTTGTAATGTGTAATAGGGTACTGGATTAAAATGATTGTTGCTCCTTGCTCAAAGTTGTTTTATTGTTGATTTATGATGTTTGAAGGCTTGAATGTTTTGATCAGTGTTTTTCAGACTTGATAATTTTAAGATGTGTAGACTTCAACTCCCAGATTTCCCTAGCCAGAAAGCCCTTGAGAGTCTTTTTGAATGTGGTGGGATAGCAGTGTGCTTAATAATAAAAAATACACGTGAAATAGTCTTTTAAAAAAGAAATTCACATACTTTATGATCAGAGTTCCATTCCTCAACCATAGACCTGCCTTTCCCAAATAATATTAACTAGAAGTGTACTGGGTAGGATCATGTGGAAAGCACAAATAGAGCTGGCTATTCTTGGGCCCTGTCTGAGATTTTATTATGTGAAATACAGCAGAAAATGTATTCCTTTCCTACTGAATGCATTTAGCCAGGTAAGGGATTGGGCACATATTTCCAATTTAGGGACCCAGAGGCTGTCCACGTAGTCTTGTGAAACATTAAGTATTTTAATTAATTAATTTAATTAATTTGTTAAGCATTTGTGTATTTACAGTAAATTTTAAATCTCAAAGCACTATACTGAAGGTACTTTTTTTTAATTGGTAAAGAGTGACACCATCTTTTTAGCTAGTTAAACTCATGACGATATTCTATTTTATAAAACCAAAGACATGGTGATTTAGCCCGCTTGATTTGAATAAAGAAAGACTATCCAAACTGTTAAATATGCAGGTTTGAATGTCATTGGTTAAGTTTGAACTGTTCTTGTAAAATGTCAGAAATGATTGGTTTAAAAAGTGCGGGAAAACCTGCACTCTGATTGGCTGGCAACTGCGGCTGCTGGCTATAAGTAGCAGCCGCAGCCCAGCCAAATCGGGTCTGTTATGAGCTGTAGTCACTAATAAACTCTTCACTGAAGCACTCCGCATCTGACTCTTCATGCAAATCTAACACTGGCGACGAAGGTGGGATCCTTCCCGAAGAGAAGACAACGCGGAGAAAAGCTGAGAGAGATGGCTGTGCTGAACACCCCCCCAGCCCCATTCAATCCAACGGCAGAAGACTGGGACTCGTATGCAGATCGTTCCAAATGTATTTGAGGGAAACGATCTCGCCGACATTTCCAACAAGCGGAAGAGGGCGGTCTTTCTCACCCACTGCGGTCCGGCCATTTTCAAGATGGCGAAGGCATTGGTGGGAGCTGCAGACGTGAAGGTAATGGACTGGCCCGACTTAGAAAAGTTATTAAGAGCCCATTACGTGCCATAAGTATCGTGCCTCATTAAGAGACACAAATTCTACCGCGGATCAAGGGAAAGCGAAAACGTTAATGACTTCGTGGCAAGTTTAAGGGACATTGGGGGTGCATGTGAATTTATCAACTTAGAAGAGGCCATGCGCGATTGATTTGTTCTAGGCCTAAAAGACAAGGTTTTGCAGAGCAAATTATTAATGAAACCTAAGATCACGCTTAAGGAGGCCATAGAAGAAGCTTCTTCAGCGAAGCTACCAAGTCCTCAGCAGCAGCCATGAAGAAAATTAACAAGGCCAAGCCATCCTGATGTGGAAAAATCCACAACAACCCATTGCAAGCAAATAGATTCTGATTCAGACTGTAGTGAGGTGGAGGAAGGAATTTATAGACTCAGAATGGAGAAGAAAAGGAAAGACCTTGGAAGAAAGAGGCAAGACTTTTATTGCAGAGGTTGTGGGGGGCCACCCCACACTGAATGCAAGTTTTTGATACCATCTGCCTCCGTTGTGAAAAAGAGGTCACCTAGCAAGAGTCTGCAAATCATCCAGAACTCCACCAGGCAGAAAGAAGTTTCCTGACAAAGAATTCAAGCATAACAACTTCAGTGAGAAAATGGGGCAACACAGAAGCAAATGGGAAGAATGAAACTCATCAAACAGTCACTATTGGTCATTCTTCACCCTTAAGAAGCAAAAAAGTACATGTGAAGGTACTAATTGAAGGAAGGCCTTGCCAAATGGAAGTGGACTCAGGCTCCTATTTATCTATGGTGTCATGGGACACTATTCACAGGCTACTTCCCAACATTCAGAAGAAGCATTTCCAGAAGCAAGCACTGACTCTTAAAGATTACCAAGGGAACAAGATTCCAGTAGTTGGAACAAGAGAATTCATTGTGAAGTTCAAAGGCCACACCAAACGCTTGCCCCTGACCATCGTGGACAAGGACCCCAAGCTTGCTGGGACTTGAGTGGTTCAATCCACTAGGCATCGAGGTGACTGGCATCAATCACGTGAGCAACACTGAATGGGAGGAGGCCTTGAAGTCTGAGTTTCCAGAGGTCTTCAGCGACGGATTGGGCAAGTATATGGGGACCCCTATCACTTTCAACCTAGATCCCAAGGTGCCCCAATTCGTTTAAAGCCCAGAAGGGTCCCATTTGCCTTAAAGGAAAAAATTGATGCACAATTAGATAAACTAATAGCTCAAGGAGTTTTAGAGCCCACTGACCACTCCAGATGGGAGACACCCATAGTCACACCAGTCAAGACTGATGGGTCAGAAAGAATCTGTGGAGACTATAAGGGGACAGTGAACCATGCGCTTCAGCAGAGTGCATATCCAGTTCCAGTGGTGCATCATTTATTACATTCACTTGGCAGGGGCACAGTCTTTGCCAAATTGGATCTGGCCCAGGCATATCAACAACTAACAGTTGATGATGCCACTGCAGAGGCCCAAACCATTGTGACTCATAGAGGTGCCTTCAAATGTAAAAGGTTACAGTTTGGAGTAAGCGTGGCACCAGGCATCTTCCAAAGCCTTATGGAAAGGATGCTCCAAGGACTGCCAGGGGTAGTGCCTTACTTTGATGATGTGTTAATCTCTGCTGAAAATGACACTCAATTACAAGAGAGACTCAGAGAAGTCCTTACCAGATTCAAGAAAGCGGGGTTAAAAGTCAAGGAAGAAAAATGCACTCTTAGAACTGACAAGGTTGAGTTCTTGGGCTATATGATTGACAAGCATGGCATCCACCCTACAGATGCCAAGGTTCAAGCAATCAAAGAAGCCCTAGACCAAAATGCAAAACAGATTTGCAAGCCTTCCTTGGACTTATTAACTTTTATCACATGTTCCTACCTCAGAAGGCAACCATTGCAGAACCATTACACAGATTGCTTGACAAAAGTCTGTTTGGGTCTGGGGCAGGAAGGAACAATCAGCATTTAACAGTATTAAAAGACTAATCACGTCTGATGCTGTACTCATACAGTTCTCTGAGAATTTACCTGTTGTACTGACTTGTGATGCATCCCCTTTGGAGTGGGGGGGTTTGAGCCACAGGCTTCCCAGCGGGAGGGAAGCCCCTATTGCATTTTACTCTCGCACCTTGACCAAAGCAGAGAGGAATTACAGCCAATTGGACAAGGAAGCATTGGCAATTGTTGCAGCTATCAAGAAATTTCATGAGTATTTATATGGGAGAACATTTACCATTGTCACAGATCACAAACCTTTGTTAGGCATTGTGGCAGGAGACAAACCTACACCCACTATCCTGTCACCAAGAATGCTGAGGTGGACTGAATTTCTTGCTGCTTATTCATACAAACTTATCTACAAGCCTGACAAGAACATTGGACATGCTGATGCCTTGAGTCGTTGCCCACTTCCTTGTCATAAGGAGGACTTTGAACCTGAGGCACACACCTTTTTCCTAGAAACTGTTGCCAAGCTTCCAGTAAATGCTGCTGAAATTGCCAGAGAGACTGCCAAAGACACTTTATTGGCTCCTATTATAGGCTGGATTAAGAAAGGTTGGCGTCTTCAAGATCTACCTCACCTTGCCCAACCTTTTAAGTCCAGGCAAACTGAATTATCTGTATTAAGAGGATGTATTTTGTGGGGTAACAGGGTGGTTATTCCTGCAAAACTGCAAAGAGAGGTTTTGGAAATGTTACATGAGGGTCATCCTGGTATTGTAAGGATGAAGGGATTGGCCAGGAGTTATATATGGTGGCCAGGTATTGACAAAATGGTTGAAAACTGGGTTGCATCTTGTCCCAACTGTCAGGTAGTCAGGCCTGCCCCACCTCACGCCCCCAAACAGGAATGGGAATGTCCTAGGGGCCCATGGTCTAGAATTCACATTGATTTCGCTGGCCCTACCAGAGGGCACACCTTCCTTATTATAGTAGATGCATATTCCAAATGGCTAGAGGTAATCCCTATGGCCTCCACCACAACTGATGCTGTCATCAAGCAGCTTAAAAGCTTTTGTAACCCACGGGTTACCTGATGTTCTTGTCTCTGACAATGGCCCCAATTTACATCCAACCTTTTGAATCCTATCTAGCACAACTGGGTATCAGACATGCCCTGACAGCCCCTGGGCACCCTTCGGCTAACGGCCGGGCTGAACGAATGGTACGTTTTACCAAGGAAAAGCTTCAGCAATTGGGTCCTGGGGACATCACTGAGAAAGTTGAAAAACTTCTAAGTGTTCAGCACAGCACTCCTAACCCATCAACTAACTTATCCCCAGCAGAGTTGTTGATGGGTAGGAAACTTAGGTCTCCCCTTACCGCCTCATCCCACTTATGCACTCAACGCACCACTTGATTCCACTAGCAAAGTTCGCACGTTCAGTGTGGGTGATTCTGTTTATGCTAAGAACCTTATGGGTGAACCTTCATGGATTCCTGCTGAAATAACTCAAATCACAGGCCCTCGTTCTTACAGGGTACAAACAGAGGATGGAGTCCTCTGGAGCAGGCACATTGATCAGCTTAGATCCAGGTTACCTCAGGAACATCACAATTGTTCCTCTCTAGTTCCCATACCTAATGCTTTTCTAGGGGAGGGGAGGAACATGAGGATAATCAGCAAACAAGAATCAACCCCATGTGTAATGAGCCATTACAACAGGAACCATCCCAAAACCTGTCACAATGCCAAAATCCATCCTTACAAGTGGAAGATTGCACATCACTACCTGACTTGGGTGCTGACATTGGGCTGGAGATGGGTTGGGAGGAGAGACCAGATTCTAACAATCAAACAGGGTCTTCTTTCACAGGAAGTCCAACTAGGGAAATGTCAACAGACACATTTCCCCTCTCACTGGGTGAGAACGTTAAAACTTCTGAACCACGAAGGTCTCAATGTACACGTAAGAGCCCCAGCTATTTAAAAGAATACATTACATAGGTTGGGGTTTGAGTATGGACTGAACCTAGTGGGGAGGGGTGTTAAATATGCAGGTTTGAATGTCATTGGTTAAGTTTGAACTGTTCTTGTAAAATGTCAGAAATGATTGGTTTAAAAAGTGCGGGAAAACCCTGCACTCTGATTGGCTGGCAACTGCGGCTGCTGGCTATAAGTAGCAGCCACAGCCCAGCCAAATCGGGTCTGTTATGAGCTGTAGTCACTAATAAACTCTTCACTGAAGCACTCCACGTCTGACTCTTCATGCAAATCTAACACAAACTCAAATTGATAGTTAGCTGGATACCCACGGGCCTGCCATGATTGTTCGCCTTTATGTATACCGCAGGGGTCTTATAACCCAAATGTATCATCCGAGATATAAATTTTCTTTGTATTAAATGAAACATATTTAGGAGAAGAGATTGAAGAGTATGTTTTACTAAACTTAGTGGCCATGCTCATTTTCCCCTTCCTCTGTCTCTCACCTCTCCTAACACATTTGGCAAAACCCAGATGGAACCAAAGTAGATGCACCCATGTGGAAAGAAATTAACAGGGATTGATTACGCATGCTGCCTCAGCCTCTTAGGGAAAGGATGGGAAATAAATTCCATAAATAATAAGAGAATTCATTGTGTCCTCTTGTTCAGTATTGCAGTTCCTGTGTTTCCTCAGGGGGCTGGCTTCCTAGCAACTTAATTGGATTTCCAACCTCTGTAGCTTAATGAACTGGTAGTCTTTCTGCCCTCAGCTCCTAACATAGTGCTCAGGGAAGCCAACCAGCCTATAGAAGGACTCCGGGGAAAGATACCAACACCTGTTGACAGTTAACAGGCTGTCACAAATAAAGCGAAAGTTGAGAGTTGGGGCTTTTTGTCATTGGTGATTTCCTTCTAGAAGCTCTGGGGAAAGAGAAGAGGTTGGGTGGGACTTTCAGGATAAAACCAAAGAGAATCTATACAGTACCTGCTGGAGACAGTACTTGTTTGGAACTGCTTTATCTGAAACAGGTAGGAAGGAAAATTCCTGAATGTTGTATTTAAATACTCCTACTATAAACTTTTTCTTTCTTTATTCCTGGGGTTGCATTTTGGGGGCTAAGGCTCCAAAAATGGTTAAATCAAAGCAAAAAAACAAGTGAATTGCATTGAATTGGTAATGTGACAACATTTAGACATTTCTCTCCCACTTTTCTTCCATTGAAAATTGCCATTTGCCTGCAATGGTGAGAGGAGATGGGAGTCTTATTTGTTTTAGGGACTTCTGGTTGTGTAGCCTTTTTTGCTGCATTTGAAGAGCCCAATGCATGAACATGACTTCCAGGATTCATCTCTAGAAACTGTTCTCCTCACTTAGCATGGTAAACAACAACTGTGTGCTCTAGATCAAAGCAGCAGAGAGGCTGGGTGCTATGCTAATGAATTTCTGATGAGTGGGGTATTTATTTGTTTGCATAAAAGGGAGTAATTGCCTTTTTGGAGCATTTGTGAAAGCTGGCCATTAGCTTCTGATCCTTTTGCAGTATGCCATCACAACTGGAGGGTGCGATGGATACCTTAATCAGAGTCTTTCATCATTACTCTGGAAAAGAAGGGGACAAATACAAACTCAATAAAGGAGAACTCAAACAACTTCTCACCAGTGAACTTACTGATTTCCTTGCGGTAAGAACAATTCTTCTTACATATATTCTGTTCTTTATTCACAGTATTAGAAATAAAAATTGGGGATGAGGAATAGCTATTAGTTGGCGCTTGAAAAACATCTGACTTCCAGACAAGTGATCAGACATTTTCTGCAACAGCAGACACATTACAGACATGCAATATTATGCCACTTCCAAGAGAATGAACTCTTAGAACTAGGTAGCCTTGCATCTTGGTTTCATTATTATGGAAAGCACAATTATCATCTTTTTGATTTGGGAATGGGAATGGGGAAATTGTAGGTTGAGATCCTGCTTGTGAAATGTGCTGCCAGTTTGGATAAAGCTCAGTAACAAAATAGTGTTACTTAAGCCTAATAGTAGAACTTACCATGTACTTGAAGTATTACAGAAGGAGCTGGTGCTTAATACATTATTAATTAGATAAAAATATAGACAATAATAAAGTTTTTAATTTTAAAAAAATGAATTAAAATACATAATTTCAGAACAAATATGGGTACGGTTAAGAGGACTGAAAAAATAAAGTATTTGCTAGAATTGAATGGCCAATGCAGTCCAATCCCAAAGAGCTGCCAATTTGTAGTTCATTGTACAAAGCTGTTCAAAGTAAGATCTGTGAACATATTTTTAAAACTCAGATAGAAATAAATTGGATTTTATCAAGATCATCTACAATGGTCCAGCCTTTTATTTCCAGGACTACTGGCCAAATACATTTCTGAATTCATATGCTGTGAATTCTTACATCTCAAAAGAGATAAAAACAAGCTCCAGAGTGTGATTTCTTATTCTGGGGTGAATAGTTCAGGAATCTTGTTGAAATGAAAGCTACACAGTGGAATTGATGAAATATCTCTGCTATGCTGATGACATAAAAAGTTGATTTCATTTCAGGTCATGTGCTGAAAAGAACTGCTACAATTAAAAAAATCAGAGATCAAGCAATATAGTTATCTGCATAGTTCCTAGAGGCATTTCAATCTATGAAAAATATAACAGCATTCTTAAAACTCTTGAAATCTCATGAAATTTTAATGGTCTTCTGCAAGAATATCAAAAATTTGAAAGAACCCAACTGAGAAATCTAGAAAATTATGAGAGCTCAATAACATCTTACTGGATTTTGATGAACTCTAATTTTAGATATTTTTGTTGATTTGGAGATGTCTAAGCAATCATGTAAAAGAATGTGGTGACACCAATTCTGTAATTCACATTACAAAAAAAGCAATATTTAGTTATCATCACATTTGATGGAAGCTCAGGAGGAGCTAAGCAGGTATGCAGTATCCTCACTGTTGCTAGAGATGGGGTTGAAGACAAGTGGGTTGAGTTTGTAAATTGGTCAAAAGATACAATTTTCAGGTGATTCAAAATCAATGTGGGAAAATACAGCTCATAGACATATGCCATATGTGGATATTTAAGAAGTTTGTTGTTTAGTCTGAAGACCATTAGTTTAATAAATATTTATTTAAATGAAAGCAATCTGTTTTCCTGAATTGCTTGCAGATAAACAATTCCAAACCAAATTGAACATTAGCTGTAATTTTTTAATTCAATATCTTGATAGTGATAAATTGATTATGCCTTGTATACCAATGCCAGATTTATTTCTGCAACATGAATAATTCAAAACTGATAGTTAAATACCTGTATTTGTGTGTGTGGATGTGTGTGTGTGTGTGGAGGGAGAGAGAGAGAGAGAGAAAGAGAGAGAGAGAGAATTATTTATTAAATGATCTGTAACAAAAGTGGGATGTGATTGTTAGCTGATCTTTTTTCCTATTTAACTTTTCTCCATTTTAAATTCCTTTTATTCTCCCATCATGTTCTATAGGCACTGTTGCTTCCCCAATGTATTTCCAGGTGCCACATATCCTCCAATAGCTTATCTTGCTGACCTAAGGCAATTTTTGCAGTTTTCTTCCATTCTTCCCCCTTTCCTTCCAAATCTAAATTCAATTGTGGACATCTTAAACGTTTTATTATTTCCCAGTTCCTTATCTTATTGGTTGGTAGGCATGCAAACATATGTCAAATGAAAGATGTATTTGGCGTAATAATGACTACCAAGTCTCAGAGGACCTCACATCTTTCCAAAGCTTCTTTCTGAGGTAAACTAGCAACACTTTGTTATGGTGTCTCCACACGATGTCATACTTTAGCTATTGATGTGCATTTTATCTCCCCAGCATCCCTTTTTCTCTTCTTAAAGATGAAAATATAATTAGCCTGACATGCCTTGAAAGGAAGTACAATTTTCAAAGATATAATTCCTCAACTGTACTTTACCTAATTGGCCTCCTTTTGTACTCCTTATATCCACACTGCTTGCTCCATACATTTAAAAAAAAGCCCAGAGCTGTTCCATAGATTTAAAAAAGGCTCAGAAATGTTCCATACATTTTAAAAAATGCACCTGAATTTCAAAAGACATAGATGTAGAGTATTATCAAAGATGGCCCAAGAATATACCAATGAACAACAGCTAAAATCAGTATGTCATTTCATTCACAGAATGCACTAGAAATGTTATTGATTTAGTCATTTGACCACATTAAAAGTATAAAATTAATAGAAATAAACAAATATATGCAAAGAAAACAATAGGACATGTTCATAGTAAGTCCTCTCCCTTGCAGTTAACCTCATCTGAGCTAAATATTCTGTCCTCTTCAAAATGGCCTTGATATAAAGAGTGTGGTCTTACTAGTGAAATGCAGGTTCATTCCCTGCAAAAAGTAAGACAGTTCCCCAGGGTCCGCGAATACTTTTTAGTTTTTAAATAAGAATCTAAATAAGCATCCCTTTCTGCCGAATATAGTTTGCAGTCAAAAAGAACATGTCCTAATGTCTTCAGTGGCTGGTGCTCCACAAATACAATCTTTCTTCAAATGGAGCTCCATGAAACCTCCCGTGTCTTACCATGGAGCCTAGTTCCTCAAAATGAGCTCTGGAAAAGGCTCTTCTGAGATGTTGAGGCATATAAATTGTTAAATATTTTTCTAAGTGGGAGGTTAACTTATGCTGAGCCATTGAACCTATTTAAATGTTGCAATAGCATCATGGGCATCAATAACTCCTTGTTTGAAAGCTTCCTTGGCCTGGGAATTGAATGGAGACATAATGACATTTGAAAGTTGGGCAGCCCAAGCACAAAGTACAATGGCTCTCCAAAACAAAACTTGGGTGATCTATGATTCACAAATTGATTAGAAAATGTATAGGCTTTAAATATAATTTCCTATCTGTGCTAAACAAAGCGACTGCCAAAAAAAGCTCCCATTATAGCAGATCCCCAATCCCCAGTCCTGGCCCAGTGCTGGGCAATAGCCCATTAGGAACTGGGCCACGGAAGTGGTGGGTGAATGCATATATGTGTAAAGCTGCATTTGTGCACGTGAAACCATCTCTTTCCCCACCACCACCACCTCCATCCCTCCAGTCTGCTGAGCTGGAAAGATTGGAGATCGTTGTATTACAGGACACGTTTCTGAGGAGAATGTGGTTTTTGCTGCTCTATTTGTTCCTATGCAGTATTTTATTAACATTGTTCTACAGCAGGGGTGTCAAACTCAAGGCCCACAGGATGGTTCTGGCCTGCTGGGTGCTTGGATCTGGCCCTAGAAACAGCGAAGGACCGACCTGCAGTACCTTTGCTAGTGAAAACAGAGCTCGTGAGGGCCACATGTGGCCATCCTGAGCTCTGTTTTTGCTGGTAGAGGGTTGCAGAAGGAGTCTGTCGCAGCCAAAAATGGAGCTTGTGAGCCCATTTTCTCTGGCAGAGTACTTGGGCCACCACAGGTGCCCTGACATAAGTGACATTGAGCTGGCCACACCCACCCTGGCCACGACCACCCCAGCCTCCCCCAAGGTCAAACACAACCTTGATGCGGCCCTCAATGAAATCGAGTTTGACACCCCTGTTCTACAGACATGAGGAAGGAGAGAAATACAACAGGCATCTGTAGCCTACTTAGTCTAAGAAAAGTGTTATCTTAAAAATTTGCAGCCCTGTAAAAGCAGAATGGAGAATAAAAAAAATCAATCATCACTTTTCTTGGATTGGATTCTTTTTATTCTGTGTAGCAACTTACTAACATATCTCCTGAGTAGGTGGTTTCTCAGACTTTAAGTTGGCTGCACATTTTTGTAGGTCAGGCAAAAGTAACAAACTGTATACTATATTTAGTTTCAGGACAAGTCCATTTGTGCTGTGAGCTTCAATTCTCCTTTCTTTGATTTTAACTAGATTATAAAGTTAAGTCATAGCCTAGTCAGCAACTACCCTTTGATATCTTTTTAAGAGTTTAAATATACAGAGTCCAATTATGATCAATATGACCATATCAGCAGCTTGGGAAGATCAACCTTCTTCTCTAGACATTTTCTTGCAAAATCCTCTCCCAGAGGTGGGAGGTGGTTTAAAAAGAAAGGGGGGTAACAAAATTGTTTATTTTAATCACTTACATTTGTTTTTAAACCTGGATCCTATGTGTATGCCTGTGGAAATTTCATGAATCAAGTGGTGAGGGATGGTGGCAATTAAGACCTTCCTACCTGTGTTCAGTGGCATTGATCAAGATTATCCCCTTTACATTATGCGCTAAAAACAAAATCACAATCCTGCATGTTATGACTTTAACATAGGGTGGGCAATTTTTTAGACACCAGAACCACAGTTAGTTTTAGAAAAAGAGAAACTGCAGTGAGAAGGCTGATGGCACAAAATGAACAAGGCTGCATCATCTTACAGGTGAGGCCAGGATTTGATTCATTTAACTGAATGATAGAAGTAGGAGAAACATTTATTTATTTATTTATTTATTTATTTATTTATTTATCATATTTTTAATAGAGAGTGGCTCTTGACAGTGTATAATATAATCAGTAAAATTAAACAATTAAAATCAAAATAATTTAGGATTAATTTTTTTAAAATTATACAATAGCATAGTAAACATTTCAAAAGATGAAGAATTCCAAAATGGTGGATTAGAAGTTGTTAGGAGGGGGTGTTTCTCAGCCCAACCCATGGTTCTGTGGGTTCCTGTGTCCCGCACACAAAGCTACACAGTCAAGTTTTGACCCCTTTGAGGAAGGCCAAAAGATTGGGTGCTTTTCTCACCTCTTGATAATAAATTGTTGAAAAGATTAAAAATAAAAGCTATGCATATTAAAGCTAGGGACATCTAGTGAGATAAACACAGGCTGCAGACGCTGTTGTGGCAATGGTAAATGTCACCGTTCATAAAAAATTCCCTAAGGTTTACAGAGAAAGCATATACATAGCCTCAAGGAACTAAAAAGAAATCTCTAATGCAACTCCCATGCCTCAAACCATTTTGTATGCTATTCTTTTTTTTTTGCTTTTATAGTGTCAAAAGGATCCCCAGCTGGTTGATAAGATCATGCACGATCTTGATATTAACAGAGATAATGAAGTGGATTTTAATGAATTTGTGGTTTTGGTTGCTGCTTTGACTGTTGCGTGCAATGATTTCTTTGAGGAGCAAATGAGGAAAAAAGGAGAATAGAAATGGTAAGTAACACAAAGTTTAATAACTATCCTTGTAGTTTTTCTTTTGATTAATAATTAACTTAAATAGGCTGATGTGTCTGGGATACTATGGATATTATTGCATTATTATGGTATATCAAAGACCCTCTCAATTGAATAGGGATTAAAACCAGAAATCTCCAAGTTAGAAAACTTATCTTTACCATACATAAGATGACAAAACTTGAAATTTCACTCCACATCTGGCAATAGAGACATCTAGAATAGGAACTTGTGTTCTGTTCTTCAGAGGTCAGAAATTATGTAAACTAGTGCAGAAAACTGGCAAATCAGCTGAGGGTTTACAACAAACTAGACTCTAATTTAAATAAAGATTCATGGGCAAGTCTTCTTCTTCCCCTTTCTTCTTTGCAACTCACCATAGTTTAAGTCAGTGGACACCAACCTGTACAGAATACATAGGCATAACTTCCCAATTAGGACAGGGCAGGAAAGGCTACTCCTAAAGCCTCTTCAATGCTCATCTGAGAATTGTAAGCATCTGTGATTTTTCTCATGCTGTTCTTGTATGAGCTGAATGCTCACCTTCTGGCAGGTTAGAAGCCTACAGAGATGCTTTTCCATTATAACCCTGAAGACTCACTAATTAGATGGTTTTTTGCTGCAAATTCTGCAGACACCACAAAGATTTTTAAACAGTGGTCACTTAAACCAGGGATCACCAACCTTTTGGATCTCAGGGACCACTAAATTCATCATTTTAAATCCCACGGACCACTAATATGAATCCAGTGTGCCTCTCACTGAAGTGCCTGGACTCCCAGGGATGGGATGGGGTCCTTCAGGCACTTAGCTTGATCCCCTGTTTCTGCAACCTTAAACACTCGAGGAGCCATTTGGACCCATTTCCCACAGAAAACAAAACACCAGGAGCCACAAAACCTGGGTGGGCATGGCCAACTCGATGTCACTCACTCCCACCCAGTCACATTTATTTATTTTATTTTATTTTATTGGACTTATATGCCACCCCATCTCCGAAGACTCGGGGCGGCTCACAGATTAAAACATATAAATACAATAAATAATTAAAAAGAAATTAAATCACTAAAGCCCAATAAAACCCAAATTAAAATTTAAAACTATCCCACACCCCCCGGCAAGGTGATCACAGCCCGACTTGGTCAAATAGCCAGGTCTTCAAATCGCGGCGGAAGGTGCGGAGGTCAGGGGCCAGGCGGAGGTCCAGAGGCAGTTGATTCCATAAGTCACCCCCCAGCCGCTGGGAGAGAAAAATGTTCCTTGCAACAGCTTTTTAGATGATGGGGGCAACGGAGATGATAGTCTTTTAATATACATCTTCTCCAAGCCCATTGTTTCCCCTGTGGAGTCTTTTAGCCCTTGCTGGGTGGGGGAGAGCATTGATAAAAAGTGGGAAGAATCTATCCTGGAGAAACCCTTCCTCCCAGAAAGGGATTGACTAAAGGGATTGATCTCAAATGGAAATACACACTATCAACCCCAGTAGATGGATTGGGGAGTGGGGTACAGGACCAGACTGAGAGACCCACATTCCTATTCTGGCCGGAAGAGTCAGGGCTTGATGGGCATGGTCAGGGCAATCTGATGGCACTGTGCCAACTTTTACCCAGTTAGACAGAAGATCCATTCAAGCAGAGGGTGTTTTCAGACAGTAAAGGAAATACCAACACTGTTTAATTTAAAAATATTCTAATTGCATAATAACAAAACACCATAAAAATAGTAACACCAACAACTATATACGAACAATTATTTGAAAAACATGTGAAAAAGAGCCTTGGTGGTGCAGGCTGTTAATGCCTAGCACTTAGCTCCAGCTGCCTGCAATTAGTGCAGGCTCGAATCCCATCAGGCTCAAGGTTGACTCAGCCTTCCATCCTCTCGGGGTAGGTAAATTGAGGACCCAAGATTGTTTGGGGCAATAAGCTGACTTTGTAAAAATGCTTAGTAATAAGCAGGCATATACAATGGAATGAAGGCTATTGCTGAGTGCATTGGGTTGTATCCCAAAAATTGTAAGCCGCCCTGAGTCTCCGGAGAAGGGCGACATATAAATATAAATTTAAAAAAAAGTAAACAAAGAATCTAGAAATAGATTCTACTACTAAATTGTTGGCCTAGCAGGTTGGCTTGCTTTTATTGCAGGGAACATTTGGAGGAGTATGGGTGTGTGGATGGCAGGTGTTCGTGGCCATCTTTCACATCATGGATGCTATAATAGAGAAAAATGTTTCCAACCATAATTAAATTTGTGTCATTAATTTGAATTATGGTAGGCAGGAAAGAATTTAATCCTTGAGTAGACCTACAGAGAAGCAAATAATTATCAGATATCTTCCTTCTGAGCTACTGAGAACACTATAAATGGACATAAATGACTTAACTTGACAAATAATTGGCCACCAGGGCAGACTTTTCAGCTCAAAACTAACCCAAGCCATTTTGGCCCCTAAAGCAGAATGTCCACCATGACAAAATTAAATCCAGGTACTAACAATCCCTGACCTTTGATAATATTCAAAATCTGCTTCCTGAGGCAGCTGTTTTAGGCCGCCAAATGCTGGCGGGTAGTTGAACAGAGAAGTTGTGGGGAAAGGAGAGAGATTCATGAATCTGCCAGCAGGACATTTTTATTTTCCAAATAGCAAAATGACAGCTATTCTTCTTATTCTCCATGATGGAGAAAACAAGTTGGGAGAGAAAAATTTGGATAGAAAGAATATCCAGTTTGTATTATATAATTTGCCCTTCAGGTTTAGAAATTTTCTAGAGCTTAAAACTGTTTATTTGTTCTTTCTCACCCACCTCTCCAGTGTGGCCAATTACAACCTTGATATAATGGGATGAAAACAATTCCTTTTTTTTTGTTAATGTGAATAGAAATTTGTATTTTTGTTTTTAAAAAAATAAAAATATTGAAAAAAAGGGATGAAAACAATTCCATAGGAAACCTGGCCACATGCCATGTAAAGTTTTAAAAGTCATAACCAACATCTTGAATTGGACTCAGAAGCAGACTGGCATCCAATGCAGCTCCCGCAGCAGAGGTGCCACATGTATTATACTTGGAAGTGCACATAACTGCCCACGTGGCTGCATTCTGTACCAGCTGAAACTTCTGGATACTTTAAAAGGGTAGCCCCATGTGGACTGCATACTAATAGTCAAAATGGGAGTTGACCAGGCATGAGTGAATCTCCCTATCCAGGAAAAGGCATAACTGGTGCACAGTATGAAGTTGAAGAAAGGCCTCCTAGCTGCTATCTGCTCTTCAAACAGGAGCCATGAATCCAAAAGAAATCCCAGATTACACACTGAGTTTGTCTTAGTAGTGCAACCCATCCAATATCAAATTGAGGGTCCCACTCATAGCCACCCTATCTTACCAGATACAGCTGAAGTTGATTGTTTCCCATTCAGGAGCCCAAAGTCTCCAGGCACTGCAAAAGAATGAGTGATGTCCATGGTATCACTCACTTCACCTACCTGCATATCCTAAACATATTGGTGATACCTTATACCATGGTAATAAATGATCTCATGCAGCAGTTTCATGTAGATGTTAAAAAGAGTGGAGAAAGTAACTATGCCCTGTAGCACTCAACAAAGCAAGTGCTGTGAGCTGCATCAATCACTTTCTATTTTAACACTGATTGGGACTGACCTTGGAAGAAGGAGGTGAACCGTCCTGGGACCTGGGAGGAAGGACTGTTACATGCCACCCACTGCCAACTCCCTAAGTCATCCCAAAAGGTATTGAATAGTGCCAAGAAGTCAAGAAGAGCAAAGAGATTATATATATATATATATATATATATATATATATATATATATATATATACATATGCATATACATGTGTGTGTGTGTGTGTGTGTGTATGTATATGTATAATATATATCTCACAGAACATGACTGTAAGTGGCCTAGAACAAAAAGAAGCAGAAATTAGTTGGGATTTCTAGTAACAGAGTAATTATTATTGTTGTTGTTGTTGCTGCTGCTGAATCTCACTAAATCACCACTTCCCATATATTTGTGAAATGTATTAATTTCATAAAGATAGAATGTAAGGTAATAGCACAAAAGCAACTTTAGGGTTCTGTTGTCGTTCTGCTGCTATTGAGTCATTCTTGACTCCTGGCAACCACTTGGACAAGTCTGTGTAGTTTCTTAGGATTTTCAGAAGTGGTTTGCTATTGTTTACTTCCTAAGGTTGAGACAAAATGACTAGCTTAAAGTCACCAGCTAGAAACTCATGGTTTTCTGGTTTGTAACAAGGCATTTTAAATGACTGGTCTCCAACCTTTCCAGCCCTGTGGGCCAACGGCAGCAGCAGTGGTGGGGAGGAGGGGGATGGTTTGTGCATGCTGCTTACACAAATGCAGCTTCCTATGTTCGTGCACTTGCCCAATGCTTTCGCAGTCCAATCCCCAAGAGGGCCCATCATCAGACCTCAGGGGTTGGGGACCCCTGCCTTAAATCACCACACGAAGTTGATTCTTACCTTCAGTTTAAAGACTTTTGTATCTGTACCTTAACCTATTTTTCAATTTGATCGGTTTTTTTTACTCTTTTTAAGCATAGAGCAATTTTAAAATGAATAACTTTCATCTCCTAAGGTTGATTGCTTCATATTTCTTTCTCTGCACTGCAGGCCAAAACTACCTTTTGGACGTGATGGAAGAGAATAACTTCAGCTGGAGTAGATTTCATCTCTTCTATTCCCCCATTTCCCTTGGTATTGATGTTTGGCATTCCCTTCTCTTCTAATAGTATATGTTTTCCAAACAAAATTGTCGGTTTTTTTATTTTATATCAGTGCATGTAAACAGCTTATTCATAAGTGAAGTACATTTTGTAAGTGTCAAGTTAATTATTTGTGAACACAAATGGGGATGTAAATACAGTTACTATATATACTGGATTTATTTCTATATTAGATTTGATATTGTTGCATGCTGCCTTGCCACCTTGATTGGATCCTAGAGAAAGATGAAATAGAAGCTCAGAGTCCTGAATAACTGTCTAAAAGGATTTTGTGGCGGGGATTGTGGTTTCTTGTATTTAGGTACACCATCTTGTGCTTAATTTGTAGACATGGCTATAGTACAGGGGTGTCAAACTTGTGTCATCATGGCAGCATCACATGATGTATCACAACTCCCCCCCGCTTCATTAAACTGAGCATGGGTGTGGCCAGAGCATGACGCATCCGGCCCGCAGGCCATGAGTTTGACAGCCCTGCTATAGTGGGATTATACAGCCTTTGCACAGTTGAGGCATTGCGCAGCAGTGTTCTAAGATGGCTAACCCAGAACATTTGCTGTTTGTTAATACATCATAGCTCAAGTATAGTACCAGCAAAGAGCAACCAAATAACATTTCCCCAGATACTGCCAGGAGCCTTTAAAGATATAAGGAGAATTCAGCAGCTGATCAGCTCTTCTCTCTGGTGAAAATTTATAGTATAAATGTTGTCTATTGAAACCTTTTTTAGCTGGTGGCACTCTTGCTAAATGGCAGTCACTGCAGGTGTAATTGGTCCCGAAATACCAACGCATTGGAGTGAATTTTGGGGAAAAGCTTCCCCATCATTCTAATTCCCCAGGACCTTCCTAGCAGCTGTCCTCTTGCTGCTGCTTGCCTGTTTGATTTGCAAGAGTGCATCCTTCTAAGCTAAACACTGGAATGCAGCCACCTAATCTTTGTACATTCTGGAAATTTATTTGTATTTTATTTCTTATATCCCACTTGTATTATGCGTAAGGAATCTCATTCATGTCCACAGGCTGTGTTGAGAATAAATATGATACTTACTCTGTAACATAATTCCCATTTATTTATTTTGAATTAAGGGAATCTTTAATATAGTAAAACTCATGCCTGACAGGAATAATGGTGGACACCACCCAGTGCTCACTCTTGGGATGCATTGATGCCCTTCAATATCAGATAAATTAATCCAATGACAACAAATACATTCCTTACTTCATCTGATTTATACAAACCTGTGGAGTAGCATTCATAATACCCTCCCAGTGATCTCTGGCTGAAACCCCAATTTCTTTTCTTGAAAAACTTCCATACAGTAATCCCTTTCCATGTGAAGTTGACTCTGTTGCTCTATTTACAGGATCCATAAATAGCCTTTCGTTGTCTATCTATCTTTCTTTCTTTTCCCCTAAACTGCATTTCTTGATTAATTCATCCCAAAGGTTCCTGCAGACTATTTGTTTTTTAGTTTTAGATGTCTTGGCTTTAGAATACTATTGTAAAAATGGCCTTAATTTTTTCCTGGTGAAACTTTTTTTCATTTATCCTTTTTGGTCATGTTTTTAAAATGTGCAATAAAGTACTAGACAAATTTTGGTATGGACATTTTTTAATATACATTCTGATAAACATGTTCATTAAGTGGAAAAACAGGCATTTCTAGTTCTATAATTCAACCCCAACTCCTTTGTTAAAATTATACATGTAATAATGTAGAACACACGTGAAACCTGGAAGAGATCCACCCAACCCTGTAAATACATGTAGCCCCAGTAAGTGGTAGTAGGACAAGGGAATTTTGAGGATCGATTTAATGCTTGGAGTGAATGTTTGTATGTACTCTCTTCAAAAGGAAAGTTGCAATCCATTATTCTTTGCTCTAGATATTTTAATGCTACTTTTCTATTAGATCAGTTGAAGAGACAGAGCAAGGTAAGTAATGTCAGAGAAAGGCTGAAGATTTATATGCTTCTTTAATTAAATCACTCTATAGTCATGAAGTTAGTCTAGTCTTTGTCTTTGAACGATGAAGTCAGGACATCATGTGTGGGCCTAGCCAGACATTTCAACTCTACCATTAAACACTCACATTAAGAAAGTAGTTTATATCAGAGAACCTACTCAAAAAATCAATAGAAGAGCAAAAGCTATTTATGGTCTAATATCCTTTCTTTTACATTAGAGACCAGTAAAAGATATGGCAATGTCGAAAGTTCTTATAGAGTTTAGATTGTATTAAATGCCCATGAGTGAAAAAAAACCAAGCTTGTTTAGAATCCACATTTAATGACATGTATATATTTATACTTCATTAAAAATAAAACTCAAAACAGGAAATAATCACCTTTTGTGCCTGCTTAAATAGACTTTAAGTAGCACTTGAAGAAAATTACTCATTTAACAGCATTGTAGTAAGTCACTATTAATATGCCTTCGCAATCATTGTTGTAGCCAAGGTTTATAATAAGGTTTTATTGATATTATAGTCCAGCGGTTAACATCTAAATAATCTCTCCAAGTCACAACATCTTTTCATCCTTTGGCATTAACAGCATTATGAGCACATAACTGGGTCCAGAAGATATAAGATAGCAAAAAAAATATGGTAAGAAAAAAAAGTTAATTTTGCAAGCAAAAATATGCACAAGCCATGAACTAAAAAAGCTTAAATGGAGAGATGAAATGAATTTAAAACCAGGAAAACGTAAAATGGATGGAAAATAAAAGTAACAGCTTTGCCGACATCAATCTTCAAGTAGTGCTAGGTAAAAAGATGCAGGTGAATATTTGCTGTAAATGCTAATTTCAGATTTGAAGCAATTAGAGAACATCCCTTGGGAGATGCATCTGTTTGTATTCTGCTATTCATTTCTGCATGCATCATCTCTAACCAAAACCACTCCAGAATACCTTTTGGATTCAATCACTATGACAAAAACAAAGTCCAGCTCACCTGTCTTGGGGAGACAAATGGAATGGTAAGAAAAAATATAAGTCAAGACCAACTGCATATCACATTATTTACTATATTTTTTCTTACAGTAGCAAAAACCTCTCAAGGAAGTTTGAGCTATTGATGATGCTTTTTCGACACCATGTCTCCGGAGGATTTTTGACTGTCAGTCTACTAATAAATTGTTTATCTTTCAGAAACAATTTAGTTGATTTACATCATGACAAGTGATGTAAAAAATGCATTGATGTGCACTGGCTTGTTTTCAAGAAAATAAGCAAGTCTGTTAATGTTTCCTGCTGGGTATTACTACACAAATGATATCCTTTTTTATCTATTATTTCCTGATATGACAGAGTTTGTTTGCTAGACCCATGTAGAGACTGGCGTTTCCTATAAGGGAACGATAATTTGGGCTGTTTTTCCCACAGAAGATACTATTAGTAGCTCAAGGTTCAGCTGTGAGGTGCTAGGAATGTAGAAATGTATCAGATTTATTTCTCTTAATTTGTCATTCTTGCAGATGTTAGTTTCAAGTGGGAGGGGATCTTATTTTTTTCTGTTTGTCCTATTTCTATGCCAATTTATTCTTTAAGTTCAATTTGCAGTTCTACAGATGTTTGCACAACCCTAACTTCTCTATATTTTTTCATCAGTATATGCAGATTTTCCCATAGTACACATTATTTCTAAATTAGTAAACTATATTGCAGGATTTAGAAAAATGGCAACGTTGCTATAACTGAACCAAGCTGCATACTGTTTGAAAAACTAATGAAAAACTAGATAGGTTCACTTTCAAAGGAAAATTCAAAATATTTTCCCTTCTTTAATTCTATTATATCTTGAATTGTAAAAAGCAAGCTCAGACTCTGCTCCATGGTGATTATGCTTATTTTTATTTGCAATTTCTTGAGTATATGACTATATCCCATTTAGTTCAGTGGGATAAACTTCTTTTATTTCAGCTGTTCTTAGATTAGAACAACTGTTCCTATGTAGCTTATTCCATGTATTTTGGAACTGGGAACCCCATAATTCCCAGCAAGATAGCTGGAAGTTATCATCCCAACATATCTAGAAGGTTTCTGGTTGAGGAAAAATCGATTTAAAACTTTAGGGAGAATCTCTTATAAAATCAGAATCAGTGGCAAAATTTTACTAGATTGAGTCACACTGAAATCTGATGCTCTCTAATCTTCGTTATCTAATTCTATACCATATACTGTGTACTTATTTTTAATTTTATGTCTTAGTTTGCAAACAAGAGTGTCTTCAATAAGTGACAATAGCCCATTTGCAGAGAGCAATACAAAAGTATAAGTAAGTGATATTATTAATTTTCTATAGTAGTTTTCATTGAATAACATTTCAGGAACGTGGGTTGTAAGCCACAGTATAATCAAATAAGAACTGGGTTGGCCCTGGTTAATAATTGGGGGTGGGGATGGGGAGGGACCATTCAGAAATCCCAGCTTGTATAGTAAACTGGGAAGTAAAACAAAGAAACAAAAGAATCCCAGAACAGGACAGTGACTAAATCTTCTCTGCCTTATTGTCATGTAAATGACATGATCTATTTACCAAGCTGAGTTCAACAAAGGATAGAATTACCTTTATCTGTCTGTTTCAGTGAATCTCTCCACCCAAAACATTGAGTATTGTATCATATTTAACATTTAATTACATTTATACCATATTTTATGCGCTATAAATGGCTTTATTTGAGAACAAATTATCTTTCTGATGTTAACAGTCTTGAATAAAATTTAACATCAGCCTCAGACAATTTTTCACCTTTCCTTACATTAAAAAGTAATTGGCTCGATGAAGGCCAATAAACGACAAGTACCTTGGCCAGATGGAAGCGCACATGTTAATCCACAAGATTTACAAGTTGAATGTGGTTGAAACTCTTAAATTCGAGGATTTAGATTCTTTCTGACTAATGTCTGGTTTTCACTATATTATTCACAAACCAGCAAAAGACAAGGTGGTTGGGGGAAAATCAAGACCAAAATCACAAAGAGTTTGGGCTGATATTGAGGCTGAAGGAAATTCAGAAATTGACTTTTCTCTTATAAAAACCAGCTCTCATCAATACTGTTACCGTATATCTTTAGAATTTCTTTGCATTTCAAATTAGTCAGTTTCTTAAGTACTGTAATTTCAGAGGAATATAATTTTTAATTAGTATATTTAAAAATCTTACTTCATGTAATTGTATTGCAATAAGAAGGGAAAATACAGGGTAGCGTAATGTTGGTATTGGTATTGAAAGGACAGTGAGGGTCCTAGTTTAGCAAAATCACCCAACCTTCTTTACAAGGCTCTCATCTTAATTTTTAAAAGCTGTTTTAATGCCAATATAGTCCAGCTGGTTGCAGCAAAGTAGAGAAATAAATAAAGAAGCCAATTTATGGTGCAAAGTGGCAGAATTTTGCTAGGAGAAGTAAGGAAGATAACATGAGCGTTAGGGATCTGGTTGCACAGCCTGTAAGTGGAAGAAACCATAAAGTTAAGAAATAGGGTCTTTGGGGATGCTAAGGCACATAATAGGAAAAGGGGGCATCTTTTCAGAGAGCAGAGTCAATAAAGAAGTCGGAACTGGACACCTACAGGAAATGAAACTTATCAATTAAGAGACATATAAAAGACTCATTTATGTATAAGGTATAGAAGACTGATATAAAAGCTTGGCATTCAGACAAATCAGCCATCAATAGACACTTAGAGATAAACCACATTGACATACCATTCAAATGAGACAATAAAAAGCTAAGAAGGAAACAAAAAATCAGAACACATCCTTTTCAACAACCAAAACCCAGATAAGCAAAGATTAACACCAGACAAATAATCAAGCAGAAAGCAATACCCTAATCAAAAAACTATCAAGAAGAAAATCAAACAAACACACAGAGTAACTGGCAGAATAAGCTAGTATATATAAACCCACACTCACTAGCACCAAGGACTCCACAGTTCAATCCTGATATTCACTTTTGTTGCCAGCAGTTTAGACATTAATGGCTGTGTGTTGCATTATTATGAGGGGACAACACATTTACCCTGTTATACAAGCTGTATACTTACTATTTTACATTGTAGCGAAGTGTCATTTCTTCAGTGTTGTCACATGAAAGATATACTTAAATATTTACAAAATGTGAGGGGGTGTACTCACTTCTGTGAGATACTGTGTGTGTGTGTGTGTGTGTGTGTGTGTGTGTATAAATATAATATTTTTTTTCTGTTGAAACGACTTTGAAGCTGTGGGTGTAGTCTCAGACCTAGACAGTGGTCCATAGAGAGACAAAGAGAGTATCTTCTCTCTCTCTCTCTCTCTCTCTCTCTCCCTCCCCCACACACACATGGAAGGAGGGAGGGAAGGAGGGAGAGAGAGAGAGAGAGAGAGGGAGGGAGGAGGAGGGAAGAGAGAGAGAGAGAGAGAAAAGCTTAGCTTGGAGGTATGGTTGGAAAGAATGAGAAGTTAACTTGGAAAGCAAACAAAGAAATAGGGAGTAAAGATGATTTGTGAGTCAGTCAGAGATAAAGGGAAAAAAGCACAAGAGCAGGGGAAAGCAGGCAATTTGTTTAGATCTAGAAAATGGGCTGGCAGTTTCATCAGAGAGGGAGTCATCGTGTGGATCAGTATGGGAAGGTTTAGGGAACTGAGAAGAAACAGATTGAATTCAGAAGGAGGACATCCAGGCTGAGACGGAGGATTAAATACCGTGAAGAAACTAGTGAAGAGAACTAGGATTGTATATGAGATTTTACAAAGACATTTTTGCCGTAGGCATTGTTTGCAAGAAATGGAGACAATACGTTTAAATATGTACCATTCTTTTGAAATGTACTGTACATTTAGGAGATAGATTTGAGCAAGCCTCCATCCCACTGATTTCAGTAGTTTACTGATTGAAAATTATTCTTGTACCTGCCTAATACTGTCTATATATCTATAATGATTACTGTTTTGCTTATTAAAATAGTGAAGTTTCTTTTGTCTGATCATAACTAAAGATATCAACTTTTTTTTTACTTGGATGTTCCAGGAGGGAGAAAGGAAATGACCTCTTAGATGCTCCCCCACACCCAAAAAGCTGGTTGAAGGCTTGGCTGCAGGCCAATAAAAGAGTGACCAATAAAAGAATGACAGAATCGGTTTCCAGCTGGCCCCAAGCTCCACTGCCTGGATTTACCTTCCACAATCTTTGACGTGTGTGTGTGTGTGTGTGTGTGTGTGTGTGTGTGTGTGTGTGAGAGAGAAATACTGTAAAAGCCTATAAGAACTGCCTAAAGTGCAAGGCCAGGTTAGAGACAATGAACTGAGAGATGGGAATTCGAAGAACCTTTTGCCAATGGTAAACTGGCCATCTTGGAGCTTAAAGTGCTGAGTTCTAGTGTCACAAACCACAAAAATTAGGTTTTGCTATTTGAGCCGTGCCTCTGCTCAGCCAAAAATAAATCAGCTGAATTTAGCTGTAGGATTTTTGAGTGCAGCAATAATCTAGGAAAAACGTCAAGCCCCGAACAAAATTACTTTTCAGGTCAGAAATCACTAAAATTGGTTCATTAAAGCATCGATGATTTATAGAGCAAAGAGAAAGAAATGGTAATGGATTTTGTTTAGTTTGTACCGAAAACATGGGCAAAGTATATCATAAGTGTGATGTCTGACACAACAGCGGTTATTTTTCTGGTATTTTATCACAGAAAGTAAAACAGCTAATTATATTCCATACAAACAAGTTGTGACAAAGACAGCAGAGTGAAACATGAGGGCTCTTCCTCACCATACATTCATCTTTTTTTTAATCCTTTATAAGCAATAACTAGACAACATTTTAGCTGGATGCAGAGAAACCCGAATAGAATAAAGAACAATACTAGTGTGAAATGAAAAGTGCCTGCTAATCAGATTACATTTGCATACATTCAAGTTAGCTTTTAGTGATCATCACACCACATACCTTGTCAGACAAAGAGTACTGAATCATGTTTCGATAGATGGATTCCTGAAATATCTCCAGAAGAGACTCTTTGATTACTGCATACACTCAAAAAGCACTGTAAACTTATTTTTAAGTTATTTTTTCTAGTGTGTTACTGTTTGTGCTTTAGCAATATAACCAGTGCAGCCATGTGACTGTTCAATGAAAAACCAAACATTAAAAGCATGCAATGTCTAGTATTGTGGCTCTATTTTTTTTTAATTACATTTATATGCCGCCCTTCTCCGAAGACTCAGGGCGGCTTACAATTTTTGGAGCACAACCCAATGTGCTCAGCAATTTTTTCCCCATTTTTTAATATCATGAATGCAGCTCTGAGTGTCCCTAAGTATATTTCTTATCTTTATAGTTTTTTTACACTTTGTGATGCAGAAAATATATTTAAGCATCACAATTGGTGCTGCAATTTTTTTCAGCAATGACTTGAAGTCTCCATATCCCACAATGTCATGAAAAAATGAATATAATTTGTGCTGTTGCTATATTTTTAAAGCAAAGCAACACAATATTGTTATTTTGTGTATGCTGTTTTCTTTTTCTTAATTGAATTTTATATGCTGCCTGAGGTCGAAGCAGCTCATTTGCATAATTTTATGGTTTCTTTTTCAAGAATTATTAACAATGTGAAGTGTTTTTTTTATTCAAATGTTGTAGATTTATATTGATAATTGCTGTAAATTGCAAAAGTGATTGCAGTAGAACCATAAAAATCAAATACAGTGCCTGCTTTCTAGGAAATAAATCCCATAGAGATCAGTGAGTAAAATTAAAATTAAAATTAAAGTTTATTGATTTTGGTGATGGCTCATGAGAAAATAAATCACTTACAAGTAAATCACTAATGAAGAGTTAATCCATAAATGAAGAAATAAGAAAAAGAACCCCACAACCACTAACTGTTGCTGCAAAATATAGATCTTTCTTCTAGACATAATAATGAAAAGTAGTCAATACAGTGAAAGTACACCTTGAACTGAATTCATTCAGTCCTATAAATATTACCATCTGTGTAATGCCTATGTGCTTCAAAGTTTTATTTCTTAACATAAGTGTGGACAATATGTTTATATCTCTTCCATTCAGCTAATCCATTGGATAATTTGCTCTAATTTTAATGGTTTTTCCACTTTGATATATTTATTTATTTATTTATTTATTAATGGGACTTATATGCCGCCCCATCTCCGAGACTCGAGGCTGCTTACAATAAAACAGACACAATAAATATTTAAAAAGAATTAAATTAATGGTCCCAATTAATACAAACTAAACCGCAAATCTAAAACCCCCACCCATGGTCACAGCCCGGCTTGGTCAAATAACCAGGTCTTCAAGTCATGGCGGAAGGTCGGAGGTCAGGGGCCAAGCGGAGCCCCAGGGAAGTTGGTTCCAGAGTTCAGGGACCCGCGACAGAGTATCACGTCGTCGGGGACCGCCCAGCCTTTGCCGGCTGATGGGACCAAGGAGTCCCTGTCTGTGGCTTCATACAGGGCGCAGTATTCGATGTCGGCAGCAGTCTCTCCCTTAAATAATAAGGACCCATGTCATGTAGGACTTTGTATGTTAAGTTAAAACTTTGAATCTCACCGAGTGCAACCGGCAACCAATGCAGGCAGCGCAGGAGGGGGCTAACATGGGAGAACCGGGAAACTCCCATCACCGCCCACGCCGCCGCATTTTGCACCAGCTGCAGTCTCCGATGGTATGCAAGGGCAGTCCTAAATAGAGAGCGTTGCAATAGTCGAGCCGCGAGGTAACAAGGGCATGAGTGATCGTACGCAGGGCATCCCGTCCAGAAACGGCGAAGCTGGCGAACCACCGGACCTGGGCAAAGGCCCCCCTGGCGACGGCTCCCACCTGCTCCTCCAACCGGAGCCGTGCATCCAGGAGGACCCCCAGGTTCCTGCCCTGTCCACAGGGGCAACACCACTCCCCTATGGTCAACGATGGACATTCTAAGCTGGAACGGGATGCCGGTATGTACAACCACTCAGTCTTGGCCGGGTTGAGTCGAAGCATGTTGCCGTCCATCCAGATCCGTACCGCATCCAGACAACGAGTCATCACGGAGAGGGCATCACTGATCTGGTTTGGGGTGGAGATATACAGTTGAGTATCATCCGCATATTGATGATACCTCACCCCAAAACCACGGATGATCTCACCCAGCGGTTTCATGTAGATGTTAAATAAGGGGGGAGAGGACCGACCCTGAGGGACCCCACAAGTGAGCGCCCTTGGGGACGACCTCTGCCCCCCTGCCAACACCGATTGCGACCGCCCCGCGAGGTAGGAGGAGAGCCACCGAAGAACAGTGCCCCCCACCCCCAACCCCACAAGTCGCAAAAGGATACCATGGTCGATGGTATCGAAAGCCGCTGAGAGGTCTAATAGGACCAGGACAGAGGAAAAACCCCTGTCCCGTGCCTCCAGAGATCATCCAACAGTGCGACCAATGCCGTCTCCGTGCTGAAACCAGGCCGGAAGCCCGATTGGTACGGATCGAGGTAGTCCGTTTCCTCCAGGAAAAGCGGAATTGCCGGCCACCACACTCTCAACAACCTTCGCCAAAAGCGAGGTTGGAGACTGGACGAAAGTTGTCTAACACGGTCGGGTCCAGGGCAGGCTTCTTCAGGAGGCCTCACCACCGCCTCCTTCAAGGCGGAGGGAAAGACACCCTCTCTCAAAGAAGCGTGACAACTGCCCGATCCAGAGAGGGAGAGGACCGACCCCTGAGGGACCCCACAAGTGAGCTCCTTGGGACCCACTCTCCCCTGCCAACACCGACATGATCACTCCACAGGTAGGAGGAGAGCCACTGAAGAACAGTGCCCCCACCCCCAACCCCACAAGGTGTCGCAAAAGGATACCATGGTCATGCTGGTATCAAAGCCGCTGAGAGGTCTAATAGGACCAGGACAGAGGAAAAACCCCTGTCCCCGGCCCTCCAGAGATCCAACAGTGCGACCAATGCCGCCTCCGTGCTGAAACCAGGCCGAAGCCCGATTGGTAATGGATCGAGGTAGTCCGCTTCTCCAGGAAAGCGAAATTGCCGGCCACCACATTTTCAACAACCAAAAAGCCAAGGTTGGAGACTGGACGAAAGTTGTCTAACACGGTCGGGTCCAGGGCAGGCTTCTTCAGGAGGGGCTCACCACCGCCTCCTTCAAGGCGGAGGGAAAGACACTCTCTCAAAGAAGCGCTTGACAACTGCCCGATCCAGCCGCAGGTGACCTCCTGGCGGCATAAGCCAACCAGGAGGGGCACGGGTCCAACAAACATGTGGTGGAACTCAGGCGCCGCGATAATCCCGCCCACTTCATCTCGAAACAGGATCGAACTCATCCCAAAACGTAATGGCCAGACTCCCGTATCCCGCTCCTCTAACCACTGCAAATCAGAGGACAACCCGCTCCGAATCCGAGCGATCTTATCCGACAGATATTGCCCAAATTCCTCAGCCCTTCCCAACGGGTCCGGCCCCTCCTCTGGACTAAGAAGAAGGGAGCGTGTGACCCGGAACAGGGCGGCTGGGCGGTTATCTGCAGGACGCTATGAGGCGGAGAGATAAGACATTCTCGCCGCTCTCATCGCTCCCAGGTAAGTCCCTAATATGGGCTCTTAACTGGGCTCGATCGGCCTGGGAGCGGGTGGCCCTCCACCTGCTCTCTAAACCCCTTCGACGGCGTTTCATCTCCCGGAGCTCCTCTGAATACCAGGGAGCCATTCGGGATCCACGGCGTGTAAAGGGGTGCATGGGGACAACCCTGTCGAGGGCTTCCGACGCAGCCCGTTGCCAGGCGGTCACAAGATCCTCGGCAGAGCCGTGAGTCAGGGAAGAGGGAAGAGGCCCCAGCTCCGCTGGAACCGCTGGGTCCATAAGGCTGGGCGGAACCACCCACGTGGCTCTCATCCAGCAGTGGGGGCGGCTTGTTGGAAGACCAGCCGAGGAGATAGTGATCAGACCATGGAACGGGCAAAGACGTAAAAGTGGTCTGCCCTCTGTCACTATGCCACCACTCAGAGACAAAAACAAGGTCGAGAGTGTTCCCCCTCATGAGTGGGGCCATGAATTAATTGGGTCAGGCCCATGGCTTCCATGGAAGCCATGAATTCCTGGGCCAATCCCGACGCACCCCAGGGAAGGCAGATTAAAATCCCCAGGACTATAAGGCCTGGGATCTCCACCGCCACCCCTGAGAGGACGCCCAGGAGCCCAGGCAGGGTTGCTGTCACACAGCTGGGAGAAAGGTATGCAAGCAGCAAACCCACCTGACCATTTGGCCCCCACTTCAGGAGGAGGGTCTCACTCCGCCTATCTCTGGGATAGTGACCTCCCTTGGAAGTAAGGTCTCCCTAATAACCACAGCCACCCCACCACCCCTACCCTGGGCCCGTGCACAACTCGAAAACCTGGAGGGCATAATTCAACCAGAGGGACACCTCCCTCCGGCCCAACCAGGTCTCGGTGATGCAAGCCAGGTCCGCAGCCTCCTCCTCAATGATTTCACGGAGGAGGACGGATTTATTGGCCACGGACCTGGCATTAAAATACACCAGTCTGAGCCCAGGGGTCCCAATTCCCGGACTCCCTAAGGAGGAGGTCATAGGGTCGGAGCGGCGACGCACGAAGTTGGCAGGCGCGCTCGGCACATAATATGACCCTATGCCGACGCTGCTGCCAACCCCAACCACCCTGGGAATCACAGCCCCCACCTCAGTCCCCGAGCCCCACAGGCCCCCAACCTCCACCCCCACCACGAACCGGCTGCAAAAGACCTATTAACCCTCCTCCCTAACCCCTTAAGACGGCTAGTTAAAAATTTTAAAAGTTTCCCCTTCCTTCTAAATATTCAATTTATAGTATTCTATTTCAAAATCTTTATTTGCATTCTACAAAATAAATGTAACTTGTAGCTCATAAAGTACCTTATAACTAAAGATAGTTGATCATTGGCAATTTATGGAGCATCTTACATTCCATTTCAGCTTTTTCCAATTAGCTTGTGGTGCCTACTGACTCCCGCAAGGCCCCCCTGGAGCCCTGAAAGTAATTCCAGTGCATTCTACTTGCTTGGATCAGTGGGTTAGCAAGCCTCCCTGGAGCCTCCTAGGAGCAAAAATGGGGCGAAGGGGGATGGCAATGGACCCCCTCCGCACCCCTTTTTTGGCCTAACAAGCCTCTCTGGAGCCTCCTGGGAGCAAAAATGGGGTGGGAGCAGTGCCAGACCATGCCACACCCCATTTTCGGCCTAGAAGGCCTCCCTGGAGATTCAGGCCTTGCTGCTTGCAGGCTCACCAAGGCTGCCAGGCAGATCACGGCGGCTCAGCTGGGCCAAATGCATGGGATGCAAGCCGGATGGAGAGCAGCAGCAGCTATGCCGGGCAAATGGATGAGATGAAGAGTGGCTGAACGGGGCAGGGTGGGGTGGTGGGGCCAGCCAGAATTATCGCTACCAGTTTGCCTGAACGGATAGAACTGGCAGAATCTTACCACTGGTTATAGGTATCCAAACTCTCTTTTCCTCATTTCCCCCCAGAATAACAATCCTGTGACTAGAGTGGAGCCAAGAGAGAGCAAATGTCCATGCTCCCAATGAACTTGTATGGCTGAGGGTGGACTTGAATCTGAGTCTTCAGAACAGACCTTGGCCAGGGCTCTGAATATATTCAAGATTTGTCTGGATGGCCTTTTTGAAAGGATACAAATGCAAATCCTAAACCAAGTCTCCCTTGAGCGAGAATCAAAATGATGATCCTGTTAAAAAGGTGAGACTAGAATTAATCAAGTTATTTTAGAATAGCAGTAAGATTTAAATGATTATTCAACAGAATGCAAGTATTGCCACGTCTAGTCCACTGCTGGCTGTCTCCAGTCAGGATTTAAGATTAGAGTAGCACTACAATAATAAAACAATGTATAGAAAATATATTCTTCTTACAAATTGCTTTTTTTGCTTGTAGCGATAGAAGCCCAGATGGTGCCTTAACCATTTTAGCAATTTTAGATTCAGCTGTAACTCTGCTGCTGAATGCGCACCTCTAAGAATAAGTTCCAATCAAAAGCTCTGTGTGTGTGCATGTGCATGCATGCATGCTTGTGTGTAGGTTTGTGTGGATATTTATGTATTTAATAGGTTGTTAGTAATAAAGAAAATGCTGTTGCAGTGACAAAATGACAAAAAGCCACTTCCACCTGACGACATTTGGACTTAAGATGAAATTGCTTTACTTTATATAGAATCCTATGCTTAAAATATTTAAGCAATAACACAATCTAATAAATTGCATTAACAAGAAAAATAATGTATTACATGATGTTTATCCTTAAATGTTTTACGGAGGTATCAGCTTGCAAGAAATATTCAGTTATTTAGCAAAACAGTTAAATGATTAGACCAGTGGTAGGATATCAGTTCTGTGGGAGTGGCTTGGTAGGTGTGGCAGGGGAAGGATACTGAAAAATCTCCAGTCAGAGGCGGTATTTGCCGGTTGTCCGAATGACTCAAAATTTCCACCACCGGTTCTCCAGAACTGGTCAGAACCTGCTGAATACCACCTCTGGATTAGACAGAGAGCAAGAAGTTGTAGTATACACAGAATTGCATCACAAGTTACTACAATGGCAAATAATACCCATATGAATTGGCAAGAGATTGTACTGAATTCAAGCAACCCCTGGTCAAGATCATGAGCAAGAGCAGTGGTGGTATTCAGCAGGTTCTGACCAGTTCTGGAGAACTGGTAGTGGAACTTTTGAGTAGTTTGGAGAACCGGCAAATACCACCTCTGACTGGAGATTTTACAGTATCCTTGCCCTGCTACGCCCACCAAGCCACACCCACAGAACCGGTAGTAAAAAAAAAATTGAATCTCACCACTGGGCAAGAGGGCAACATTTTCAAGGTGTCCCTTGAATTTATGGAAAGGACTTAGGGTCACATTCAGCCAAGAAGATCTAAGCTGGCTGAGGTTTGGCTCTCGTCTAACAAGGATATTCTCTTGACCTTCCCCTTGACCACCACTTTCTGGCTCTTTTGCTGACATTGTTCACTTCTGCTGGTGAAGCTTTGCAGCAGATCAAGTCAGTTGTCAGAAACTGTATGTCAGAAGAGCATCTCAGCTGAAAGAAATGAGGTGGGTCTACTTTTAATCTGCCTTGAGTAAACAGGATGGCCTTAAAGGACAGAGGGAAGCTACTGCTACTGAGAAATAAAGCTTGAGCCCAGGTCAGTAAAGTGGTTTATGAAAACACTTCAGACAGCACCACCCCCTTTCATATAATAGAAGAGAGAGAGGGAAGCACAGTCAGACTGGCAAGATTCTGTTACTATAGCCGTTCTAATAAAAATAAATTTAAAAAGCAATGGGTGGAAACTAATCGAGAGAAGCAACTTAGAACTAAGGGGAAATTTCCTGACAGTTAGAACAATTAATCAGTGGAACAACTTGCCTCCAGAAGTTGTGAATGCTCCAACACTGGAAGTTTTTTAAAAGATGCAGGATAACCATTTGTCTGAAGTGGTGTAGGGTTTCCTGACTAGGCAGGGAGTTGGACTAGAAGGCCTCTTCCTATTCATTCTATTCTATTCTATTCTATTCTATCCTATCCTATCCTATCCTATCCTATCCTATCCTATCCTATCCTACCCTACCCTACCCTATTCTTATTCTATTCTATTCTTATTCTATTCTATTCTAAACAGAGACATTGAAGACTTAAAGCCTTGTCTCCCTGATAGGCCAGTCAGTCCATTTTTTAAAAAGCCCAATAATAAAAAATACCCTTGTCCCTCGAATGGAGGGGGGGAATAGCCATAGCCACAGCCACAGCCACTCAGTCTTGTCAGGGCTGAACCAAAATCTTTCCACCCCATCCAAACACTTTCAGGCCACTGAGCCGAATGAATGAATGAATGAGTCAATGAGTGAGTGAGTGAGTGAGTGAGTGAGTGAGTGAGTGAATAAATTTTCCTTCTCACCTGTAGGGAGTTAGCACCCACCCTTCTCCCAGAAAAATGAAATATCCTAGGAAATATTAAAAAGGCAGAATATTTCCCCTAAAAGGGAAGTAGAAACTCAGAGAGGCAGAAACTCACCCCTCACCTTTGTTAATGGGCGGGCCATTAAGGCCTGGGCCAGAGTATTCTACATAACAAAGGCCTCTACCCATCTCACCACCTGGCCTGGGAAGATTGCATCAGCCAGCACTCAGGTGAAGTCATGTGGTCCAGACAAAGCCTACAAAGTTAGCTAAGTCCCCTGCCCTGGGAGTCTGACAGCCAATGGGATACATTTCTTACACAGGAACAGGAAACACTAAGGTGGGGCCCAACAGAGGGTATATAACTAAGGGTCTCTCAGCATCTTGGCCGTTCTTTTCCTTCACCCAACATCTTGAAGGCTGTGATCATCCTTTTCACTTTGGAGCTCCAAGGCATGTGATCCTGTCCACCATTAAACCATCTTTCCAAGCAGCCTCCATGTTTCCCGTGTCTTTTCCCCCACTTGGAACTGAACCCAGAAGGATAATTCTTTCAACACACCCTAAAATCTAGACCTCTGATAATTTTATTTAGGAAAGCAGGATTTATCTAAAAAAACTCTCCTCCAGATCTGTTTTCTGTTCTTCGCCTGCCTGGCTCAGAACGTGCTAAAAGTTCACCTGGAACAGAAGCACAGAACACTTTCGAACACTCTGAAGCCTGCCTTCCTTCCTCCCCTCCACCCCCCCGAAAAAGAAAGCCGGGAGATTACAATGAGTCGTCGGTTCCGAAGTGTTCTCTCTTCCAAAAGAGCGAGCCGCAAAAGAGGCAGAGAACTTAGCTTTCGAGTGAGGGGGAGGGCGCGGGGAGGGGGGCGGCTTTGAGGCGTGAGTAGACCGCGCGAGCAGCGGGGCACGAGCTTAGCTGCGGATTTGGGGGGCGTCATCACTGCGCACTCCTCGCCTCCCTGGCAGAGATCCAGTAACCATGGGTTACCCTATCTGTCAGGGGACCCGCTGCCTCCCCTCTCTGCCAAAGCTCTATAAAAGGGACCCGGTCCGGGAAAGCCGGCGAGGAGGCAGCCCCAGAGAAGGCACCGCTCCCGTCGCTGCTACCCCGTCTCCTCACGCCTCGGCGCAAAGGCTGTCCGGACATGGCTGTCGGACTCGGGCGCTGCCAGCTCGCCCTGATCTTCTGGGCAGCCCTCAGCGGGGAGAGCAAGTTCTTGGAGGTGAGCGAAGAGCGGACGTTCCGCTGCCCCACTTCCCCGTTCTCTGCCCGGACCCCTTCCACGCCGAGGGGGCTCTTGTATTCACGCGCTCCCCTTTGGCCATCTTTCAATCAGAATAGAGCTGGAAGGGACCTTGGAGGTCATCTAGTCCAACCCCCTTTTCAAGCAGGAGACCCTTATATATATATATACCCTCCCCGTTGCGCCAAGAGCCTTGTGGGGCCCCCTTCTGCGCCCCCTCGGAGCTCTTCTCTGTCTTTTGTGTCTCCAAGGGGCGGCAGGACACCTTCGCGGACGGGACGGCCCTGCTCTTCAACCAGGAGCTGAAAAGGCAACTCTCCGGCGAGCAGATCTACCGACGGGCGCTGCGTGAGTTTCCGGAGGCGGGCGGGCGGCGCGGCGAAGTTGCGGCGAGCTCGGGTGGACTGGAAGAGAGCGGGCACTCGCGGCGGAGAGTTGTGTTTAAGTAGCCAGCCGGAGCTGCGGGAAGGGAGTAGAGGGTTTCGCGGAAGAGGTGGGAAAGGAAGAAGCCGGTCGAGATGGCGACACGGTAGATCAGGGGTCCCCAAACTTGGCAACTTGTGGACTTCAACTCCCAGAATTCTCCAGCCAGCAAAGTTGCCAAGTTTGGAGATCTCTGAGGTAGATGTTCGGGGGATATGTAATTCTCTCACTGCCGGGGAAGCTGTGGGTGGCTATGATCTCTGCACGCCGCCCCTTAAAAAGGTTAGATGTGAGTTCAAGTGACTTAGTTTGATCCCAGCCCTAGAATGAAAACTGGAGGCGGTGTGTTGAGGTAAAGAGCCTTGGTGGTGCAGGCTGTTAAATGCCTAGCACTTGAGTCTCCGGAGAAGGGCGGCATATAAATGTAATTAAAAAAAATAATTAGGCAGGGACAGCTTCTCGCAAGTGAGAAACGAAGAGACATCGTCCCGGTGCCTTTTCTAAATCCCAGTTTTGGTAAGAGTGAAAATTAAAACTGTGGAGCTGTGTGCGGAGTGCTCGTCCAGAGCAGAGGTCTCCACTCTTGGCAACTTTAAGACTTGTGGACCTTAACTTTAATTCTGGGAGTTGAAATCCACAAGTCTTAAAGTTGCCAAGTTTGGAGACCCCTGGTCCAGAGTGATCAGCTCCCAGAAAACTTTCTGAGAGCAACCAATGCTTCGCCTTCTGTGGCATTCCACTTCCTGTACTGTGTTTCTGTTGCCTGGAAAGGGGTATCAGAACTTCCTTTTTGTGGGGGTATCATGAATATTGCCAAAATAATGCCCCAAAGGTGCTTTTTCAAGAGACAACTGGACTGTCTGTTTTTTTTCTTTAAAGACGTATTGCATGAAGGTGAAGCTGCTTGAATGACGTTGCTTCTCAGCTGAAGAAGCTTCTTACATGAGAAGCAAAACGTCTTCAAAGAAAAACCAGACTGTCCAGTTGCCTCTTGAAAAAGCCCCTCTGGGACAACCATGACCTGGATGACTGAGCATCTCCATAGACATTGCCAAAATAAACTTTGAATAAGTGATTTCAGAGGCAGATAATGTGAAATCTCTGCTCTTGGAACTGCCAACCAGAAAGCAGAACAAGTTTATAGTGGTTTATTCAGCTGGCTGGATGGGGAATACCAGAGGATGCTTGTGACTGAGAGAGTAGTCCATCCTTCTCCAATCGGATGTCTTTTGGACAATCGGGGCCACTGGTTGCAGCTGGAGAACATTGACAGCATCTGAAGCTAGACAAGAGAAAATACAATTTTGTCATTTTCTTTTCAGCTGGGTTTCCACCAGTGGAGGAAGGAGGTGTAGTAGAAGGAGATAAGATAGGAGAAAAAGTTGTGGTGGGATATAGATCGTGGTAGCAATCTGTACTAAGATTGTAAGGGAAGGAAAAGAATGGCCCTGCATAACTTTAGGTTGTCTCACTTGTGGGCTGGGAATGGTTCCAGCTTCCTAGGAGATATCAGTTGGTGATACTTTGGAGTTGAGAGGTGATACCTTTAAATACGTTTTCATGCGTGGTCTCCTTCCTCATGACTAAACACACGCCAATGCTGAACCTGTATACTGGGACAGATTTCAAAGCTTGCTCCTGACCATGTGTTCAAATTAAGAGCAAGAGGCTCCTTCCTGGGAGCAAAATTCCAAGCTATCTTTCCCCAGGTGCCCTATGTAAGTATGGGATTTCAGTACCCCAAATGTCTGCACTATTCAGCTGCAAGGCTCTAAGATGGGGAAGGATGCCAAAAGCAATGCTTTTCAGGGAGGATTGTGGCAAGGATCTGAGAGGATCTCTGTATTCTATGCCAAGTATGAAATGGCAATGAAGCATGAAGGCTACTTCTATTCCTAGCCCAGTATCTTTGTTTAGCAGTGCAACAAGAATGGAAGCAGTTGGCACAAGGGGAAAAATATAGAAAACATGGGATTCAGGATATGATGAGTTGCAAGAGAAAAAGATTGCAGAAATGCAGTGAAAAGCTTCACTGGCTACTAACTCTAAAAGCTGTGGTAGTGCAGTGGTTAGAATGCAGTACTGCAGGCTAATTCTGCAGACTGCTGATTGCCAGCAGTTTGATTCTCACTGACTCAAGGTTGACTTAACCTTCCATCCTTCCGAGGTGGATAAAATGAGGACCCAATTCTTGGGGGCAATATGCTGACTCTGTAAACCGCTTAGAGAGGGTTGTAAAGCATTGTGAAGAGATATATAAGTGTAAGTGCTATTGCTATTATGCCATGTAACCAAATATAGTTCACTCTCATGTTGACATTCCCTTTGTTTCTCTACAATACATCTGTTTCATCCTTTTAACTGGCATCTCAGAGATTAAACAGAGACACTAATACATGCAATATTTACACATAGTACTAAATCACAATATAGTTTGTGTGGTTTTGGCTTGGTGTATTACATGAATATGCCACTGTAGCTTGTATATCACATTTTATGGCATAGCACGTTGCCCAAACCCAGCTCATTGTGGAGTGTAGCAGTTATGATTAAACAAACCATGTCTTACCTAATGTATGAATCCACTCTATCGCTGATAAATGGTACTTTTCCCATGTCTGTTTTTCATGAGTAACAAAATGCAGACTTTAAAATCTTCTGGAAAAGGGAAGGAAAGAAAGTATACAGCTTGCTTGTTGTTGCATGCAGCTTGCCTATTACCTATTTTGGGACTTTCTCTACTGGCACCTTCCATGGCACAAAAAACACCTGAGCAATTTCTGCATTCTGATGTGTTCTCACCGTGTTGCCTTCATCCCATTCCCACTTCATCCCATTCATTCAGCCCACAAGTGAGATAAGCTTAAGCCATCTTCTTTACTTCATGTTAAAGTAATGCTTTTTTTTCTCTTTTGCCTATCCTGTCTTGGTTTGGAAAATCCAATTATTTCGGCTGGATGTCAGGTACTTGCCGTGATTTGAAATAAAGGTAAAAGGAAGTAGGAAATGAATCAGCAGTGGAGATAGCATTGGCAGCATTATCTGCAGGACCCTTTCTTACACTTTTCTAACATCAGCAGCCTTGCAAGCTCCACCCCATTAGTATGTGAATGTGATATAAACAATGCATATATAAAAAGGGCTGGAGTTTGCAGTGCAAGACTGTTTTCACCCTCCTTCTCACTTGAATGCTACAAGGATGGATGGGAAGGAGTTCAGCTCAGAAGTGGGTTTATGACCTCTACTTTCCATATTATTGTTTATTGTAATAAAAGCTGAACAAGAATGTAAGGAAAAGAAACCTATTCCTGTTTCTTTCATGAAGAACAGAACAACCACAGTTCAAATCTCATATGGCTTTAAGCTACAATTTTCTTGCTGGCCTTCTCCACTTATACAGGGAAATAATTGTAGAATTATTTTTGGAAAACTTATCCAGAGTAGCCCACCAAGCACTCTCAAAAATGCTATATAAATGCTATGCCAATTTGCACATTGTGCAGATACATTTATAATTGTACATCCTTTTGAGAAGAAATCACATCCAAGGAAGTTGGAAGATCCAGACTTGATGGCACATCATCATTCAATCAGTCAGTCATTTCTAAGATGGAAGTTCAATATTTTTCCTTCCCCCATTTCTCTTCTGAACCAGGAGGAGCCTCTGAGCTTGGGTTTCCAGAATTGGGAAGAATAACTTTGTTTTTGAATGATAGTCAAAAGCTGACATCAGTTGCACCTTTGGGTAATAAATGCCTTTAGCTCCCAATTGCCATTTCAAGAGTCTGAGTTTTGAAGCTCAGAGCTGTGGAATTTGGATTTTCTTGTTTTTCTGTCCTGCTTTTTGGTAGCATCAGGCTCAGTATAAGAAAAACCCAAAAACTTTTGCACATTCTTTTATGTCATTTTAATTAATCTTAATAAAGGCATAATTGGAGCTTAGACTTTTGTTTCCTGAAAATGGGCAGGAAATACAGATTAATGTGCCCCCTGACTCTCCTCCCATGAATTTTCAAACCCACATGGAGAAGGAGGGAAGGGAAGGGTTTTGTCTGATGAGATTTTAAAATGGCAGTAAAAACTAGGAAGAAGGTGTAGGGAAGAGAACAATTTTGAATCTGGTGTTCTCATGACTGGGGTAAAGCTGGGGCAGGGATTTTTTTTATTTTTTATTTTTTGAGATTTGCAAAGGTAGCAAATGGGAGAGTAATATGGTCCTATACATGTTCTCCATTTGTTTCTAGATTTGGAGAGTGCTTTTTTTAGGGCTTACAATACAGTTTTTGTATGTTTATTGCATCCAAATGGCAGAAATTTGTCTCACCATCTAACCTGACTAGATTTCTTTCTAGGATTTCTTTCTGAACTCTTCTATAGCTTTTTGTGCCAGGGATTGAATGTAGAATCTTCTTAAAAATTAAACTGCATACCGAGAATGATGGCTTTATCAAAAAAGGGATATTTGCATATAATCAGCATATTTGTAAGTTAGATTTATCTTGTTTTTAGTAAAAACATGTAAAAGCGTCTTGACCTAGGAATTATTCAGCTGCTGGCTTCTCCTTTATAATAAGAGCTTAGAATTATTGTGTTACTCATTTTTATATTGTGTGATTTTTTTGAAGATTACATATGTATTGTTTTTAAGATTGTTAAAAGCTGGGATTCTTTCAATAATGTCAAATAGATAATTGTCATTCATTTTGCATTCTCTCTTCAATATTCCCTGCCCTTGAATCTGACATGTGAAAAGAGATTCCTCCCCTAAGAAAAAGGAATTGACTTGCTTCCATTCTCGTCTGCAGGATGTCTTGACATGCTAAGTTTAGAAGGGCAGTTCACCTTCACCGCAGACCAACCCCAGATGCATTGTGCAACATTCTTCATAGGAGAATCAGACAAATTCATCAGCATAGATTTTGATTTTGTCAACATTGACTGTCAAGCTGGAGATTTCTTGAAGGTATGAGGTTGTCCGCAGATTGAGAGGTTCTATATCAGACAGGGGTGAGGGAATGCACACCATAAATTAACTTTTCTTTTATTTAAAAAAAACAGGATATATTTGGCACTGGTAAAGTCAGAAAAACAAAATAGAATAGATGTCACTCTTAAGGTACCCAAATCCCTCCACTACAGTCTGCTTCTGATAGCCTTGCTACTTAGTACCATGAATTTTATTTTTCTTTATTCATTCCATTTACATCTTGTTTTCAAGGATACCCACAGTTTTCCTATTTTTCATTTTCTTTTAGCAGCAAGCCTGGCAGGTAGACTAGCAGTGGTGGCTAGGTAGAAAGTTAAACTCATCAGTTGTAGCCCAGCCCTCAACCACTGTACCACAGTGCCTTTCATGAGCTTGAGCTTCAGTAGGGAATTTATTATTTTAATAATGAAATTAAGTATTTAAGTATGTAGAATTAAAATACTAAACAAAACATTTTGGAACTTCTACAGGCAACAATATAGAAATAAAGAAGGAAGCTGACAGCCCACAGAAAATATGGTTATGGGAACGATACTATAAATTTATCATAATACTTTATACATTTGCCAGAGTTTAAAGTATTGCAAGAAACTTTGTTCTGTTGATACAATAGATGGAAAGTACTTGCTCTCCTTTGGCTGTTGTTACATTAGCATATTATCTGGAGTAATAATTGCATTTTCTAGGATAAAATGAAGCATAGGAAATCATCGCCTCTTAACCCAAAATATAACCCTGAAGTGAAGTCCAATCTGTAGATCATGTGAGGCCCCAAACCCAAGAGTCATACATGAGTCTTCCAAACTGAATTATTTATTGTTTCCACACCTAAAGACAGAATCTTGCCAAACTGAAGCTCTCTACTATCTGCATTTACCATATACTTCACCCTCTTTCCTTCAGACAAACTACCTGGACTGGGTTGTCTCTTTTTCCTTTGTAATGCATCCCCTCCCTCCTGGGAATCCATTCCACTACATTCCTTCACAGATAACCACCATACACCATGCATTTGTTACTGGAAAATCAGTTGTCTGCCTTGTCTTTAAATGGAATTTATTAGTAACTCCTCAGAGAATATAATTAACGTTCAGGTCAAAAACATTCTTTGATTTCATGTAATGTGAACATGTTAATTTCCTTATCTGTAATATGAAGAATCTCACACATATGTTTGAAGAACAAAGGGATGATTAGAACAAAAAGCAGTCATTTTTATTCACCTTTAAAAACATTAAGTGTAAAATTGCCATTCTGCAAAGCCAAGTGACAGTTGCATCATTTTTATCTCCAAGAATAACACTAGATTTCATTTGGGTCCTGGGAGAATTCAAAGAAAACATGATAGATGGCCATAGTTCAGAGTTTTGCTTCTCTGCCTGAGTCAGAAATCAGAATTAAATTGGTCAGTGAAAGATTTTCTGGAAGGTGACAGGGCTGATAGCAAGTATTTTCACCATATTCCTTGTTGGTAGTCAAAATTTGTGAGTGTGCTTAAAACATGGTTTCAACATTCCAAAAGTATTTTCTAGCTCCAAGGTTTAGGGACCTCAACCGGAGTATATGCATAGTTGGCTGCTCAGCTCAAGAATGCTTGGATCAGGAGCCCCGAGGGAAATACATGGTCTTCTAGAGCTGAAGTGAAGGGAACCAGCATCTGAGTGACACTGCATATTGATCACTCTGCTTCAAGTTTAAATGTCAGGTTTAGAAATGCGTCTTTCATAATTAAGCCCAATTATGAAAACATTTGAAGTAGAAACTACAGAGAATGTCAAAGTAATTATTATGAAGTGATGACTTATAATAGATGTTAATGCCAAGTCATGGCATTGACTTGCAGATTGGTGAAATTCCTGGATTGGCGTGAGATATAAGAGAGGTCCAAAGCCTACAAGGCATTCTTTCTATAATGAAAAGAGTCAGTCTCTTTTTACGTCATTAACTAGTATTATACTCACTAAAAGGAATAATCTGAAAATGAGAACATGCATGTTCTTATACATATTTAATGTGGTGCCAATAATAACATTAATATGAACAATAACAATCAGTCCAATTATGAACAATGTGTCTGGATTTAAAACTGAATATGAAACATGATGAACTAAGAGTTTATTTTAATGCACAAATTGTCCTTTTGATTTTGGAGGCAGAATGTCCTTGGTCTGGAAATTGCAGTCTCGGTAAACATGGAAGGCACCAAGATGAGGAAATCTGATATAAATCCAAATTCTCTTCTATACTCTTACATCTCTCTAGGTTTTTGATGGCTGGATATTGAAGGGTGAGAAGTTTCCTAGCTCTTTGGATCACCCTCTCCCCACCTCTGAAAGATATAGAGATTTCTGTGAAGCTGGAGCTAGTCTGACCACCATCAGGTCATCTCAGAATGTTGCCATGATCTTCTTCAGGATTCAGGATGCAGGGAATGGATTCACATTAACAATAAAGAAGCAGCCTAATCTTTTCCGTAAGGTTGTTTTCATTTTATCTTCTGATATGGCTGTGATTTCTGAGAAGAGGAACAATGTAGCCAAGCTGTGATCAAATAAATAGGAATAGTATAAGTACTGATTTAGCAAAGGCTCAATCAGCTTGACTATGTTTTCTTACCCACAATGGAGGCATGCTGTTGCCCTCTCTAGAATTTTGACTTCCCAGTTTACTCTACCAGCCCTGGAATTTTCTGGCAGTCTTCCATTCAAACACTATCCAAGTTCAGTTCTTTGTCTTTTTGTTTTCATTTTTAAGACAACCATGATTGGCTAGGTCAATGGTTCCCAAACTGTGGTCCATGGACCCCCAGGGGATTTGCGATGTCATCACAAGGGGCCTGCGAAGGTTTGAAGAAAAGTTATGATTTAAATATTGAGTTAAGTCTTGGGGGTCCGTGGCCAGAAAAGATATTTAAAGGGGGTCCATGGTGAAGAAAAGAGAACCACTGGGCTAGGTGCTGCAACTTAACTGGGCAAAGGTACCGACTGCTGGGCCATGATCAAATGACAATGGAGGGCCATTATTCTGGCTCTTTAGGCATGATTTGGCACAGGCAATTAAGAAATCGTTAAAGTCATTAAAAATAGAACTCTTCCCTGAAGGTAAAATAAGAGCATGCAAAGAGAAACCAAAGAGAATTTGGCTGAGTTGGGCAGCTATAGAAATTGAATAAATAAATACATATTTATGCCCATAAATGCTTTAACAAAAGCAGCAACAAAATGATTTCCCTGTCCTTCCTAAAATTAGATTGCTAAAATGAGGAAAGCTTAAAGTAAAGTACACTTGCAAGATTCTGTTACTATAGCCACTTTCAATAAAAGTAGCTTTAGCCTTTACGTGGAGTTGATTTTTGGGTCTGGTCTTTCTCATAGGGTTGAGTGTACCTATATAAGATGAACTTACATGGCAAAAAAGAGTAGGCAAATTCACTGACTTTTTAAAAAAAAATACATCCTTCCTCCTATCCTGCCGACGTAGGAACAATTTGGGTTAGATGCTTTGATACTGAGAACTCTTAAGTATGAACACTGGAAACTATTTGCCCTTATGGGTTTTTCCCCTACTACATGACTTAGCATCTTCAGTATTACTTCAACAAAATAGGCCAGTAAGCAGTGGTTATTTTCTTTTGCTGCCGGTGTGATATTTGCGACCCTAAATTGAAAAACTTATGCCTGATTTTTTAATTGGAGACATTGTTGGAAGACCTCAGCACAGCTGATTAGCATCTTATCTGTGTCGGTGCCATGACATGGCCACATCTGTAATCCTGATTGGTCACCAAATTGACCCTTGGTGGGTTGGGGGAGGTTTCTTCACTCTTGCCTGAACCCAGCCTCGTGCTAGCATCTCTACCCCTACTCCTGTGATATGGGATGAAAGGGATAAAAGATTACTATCTTTTTACTATTCTGTCCTCTATAATTACTGACTGAAAGTATAGAGGCAGATAGTAACTCCACAAAGCATCCATACAAAGTCTTTTTATTGGTACATCAGGCATCCTCAAGATAACTCACAGTTACATCGAGATTCATCTCAATATCCAACTCTTTGCATAGCTGACTTCCTGGTGTAAAAGGATGGTAATCTTTTATCCCTTTCATCCCATATCGCAGGAGTAGGGGTAGAGATGCTAGCACGAGGCTGGGTTCAGGCAAGAGTGAAGAAACCTCCCCCAACCCACCAAGGGTCAATTCAGTGACCAATCAGGATTACAGATGTGGCCACATGACATGGACTATATTTCCCAGGGTACCTTAACTACATTTATCATGGTGCATTCCCTTAAGGAGACAGCTCCCAATTCCTAACTAACTATCCCACTTCCCATTAACTATATACTGGCTGGACAGCACAACCTCAGATAAAAAGTCTGCATTCCTTTTTAGTGAACAAATTGTGACTCAGTAATTCTGTATCTTCCCCCTGTACTAAAGCTTGCAATATCATCTCCCAGACTCCGAGTGGAAGGTTTACGATGATTGTTCCTCATCAGCATCGGAATTGCAGTTTTTCCATTATCTACCCAACATTGATAAAAATATCTGATCTTAGCCTGGGGCATTTGAAGGGCTTTCACTTGAAGGTGAGTTGTCAGTTTCTTCCTTATACATCTGTTACACTACAGGGTTACACAATTCAGCAAATTTGCTGCTAGTCCTTATGGCCACATCTGGCCTATTTTTCTATTTTTTCTCTGTCTCCTTATCTTTCTTTGATATTAACTCTGGAAGGCAGTACCCATCTGTGGATTTTGAAAATCCCATCCTCCTGTTCAGCACTGGTGATAAAAAAGAACAAAATGTTTTCTGAACTATATTCTTGCGTATGGGAAGATCTCGTAGTTTGACATGAATAGCAGAGTTATTAGCTAGTATATAGCACAAACCCATAAAGTGGTTATTTGTTTTTGGTTTAGCATGATGTTAATCATCATTTATTCAAGCTAGGTTAAAAACCCAATGTCTATCTGCCAATGGGACAAGAACAGCCATCATTCACTACATTCTTGCTCCAAAAGCTTCCCATATTTGTGAATGTGGCATTTAGAACTCTTAAAGAGCTTCTTGAATTTTTATGCCCTTATGTGATATTTCATTTAACACTCACTTGCCCGATTTTTATAGAAACTAGCAGTTTCTATAAAACTGCTGTGGAAGAGTGAGTTGATTTTTGTTAGGATCTCTGGGAATGTGGAATCTGAATGAGAATCTTAGCACTGTCCGCTTGCTTATAAAAGTGATGCCAAACGTTTTGGGCTTGGTGTGCAAAAAATTCAGAAAATGTTTAACTTGACTCTGCTAGCCTGTCACCCCCCATCCCAATCAAAAGAGAAACAATTCATAACAAAGAGTCTCTTTGGATAGTGAAATGGGTGGCAGATCAATTTAAGACACCTATAGTGTAAATACATACAGTAATTGTATATATTTTTGACTCTCAGGAAAAAAAATGCCAATCTGAAGCAGCTTCAGGTCACGCAAAGCCTGAAAACTAAGGAGAATGCTCTTGCCTGCCTTTGCAGCCTCTGAAGAGAGTGGGAAAACTGTTGTTGCTTATTTTTGGGAGGCTCCAGGGTGGAGAACTCTTCTGTGACTTCCAGAGAGTCCAAAGTCCAGGTGAGAGCACAACACATTCTTGTGTGGCTTCTGCGGACTCTGAAAATCACGTGAGAACTTCCTGCATTTTTAGGGGGGAGTTTGTGGAGGCCCCATGAGAAATGTAATGTGCTCTCACACGGCCTCTGGGTCCTCTGGAAGCTGTGCAAGAGCCCCCAGTGCCTCCCAAAATTGTGTGAGAATGTTCTTGTATGATTCTTGAAGGGTCCAGAGGCCCTGAAGAGCAGGGCCCTTTCACATAACTTCCAGAGGGCTCAGAGGCTGCATTCTCAAGTGCCTCTAGGTTTTCCACCAAAAATGTCATGGCATGTCACTTGTGACATGCATGTCATAGATTTGCTATCACCAGCTTGTAGCAACCTTTGTGAATTCTCAGTATTTGGAGGCTATGAAGATGATTGCAACTCTACTTTGAACTACTTTGGAAGGATTGAAAGAGAGCTTCACTAATCAAAACTAAAACATACTTGATTATTTTGCAATATATTATCTTATAAATCTCATTTGCTAAAATAAACCTGCATTTTAAATTATCCATTTAACATGCTTTCATGTCCTTCTGCTTTTCCTTGTGCACAGAAACCAACTGCTGGTTGCAGGGGCACTGGAGATTTTATGGAATTGCTGGGAGGAAATGGGTTAGACCCTTCTAAGATGCTTCCATTGGCTGATCTTTGCCATTCTTTCAGTGGCCCTGGTAATCTCTTGTGCTAATGCTTCTTGTTCAAATATTTCCTCAAAGTGATATACCATATCTGCAAAATGCCAGATAACCTTTAGAGGGCAGCATTTAGACATCCAGATCGTGGCAGTCCAGGAATTGACACTGTAGATATAAAAAAGATAATTATATGAACTGATTGCTTAGGATTTTCCAGCTTGCCAGTAAAAAAAATGAGAAAGTGTATTGAAGAGAAACAGCTTTTCTGATATTTATCTGCATCCAAATTTATGCCATTGTGGTCTGTTTAATCAAATTCATGGCTTCAGATGCACTGCAACTACAACTCCCAAAAATCTTTTCCCAACAAATCTAAACAACAGTCAGAATGTGGAAGGTCATGCATTTTTTGCATTAAGGAATTAAGGCTGTGCATCAAGGAATGACATGGTATTAATACTGTTTTTGGACATTTACTTCTCATGACTGAGATTAATACAGAAGCCTAGCAATGTGTGTTAAACAAAAATAAGGTCTTATCTTGTGGAAAAAGTTTTGCTTAGTTGCCGACTCAAGCCCTGAGTAGTATCAATCAGTCAATATCATCATTGCTATGTGAAGATGGTTGCACAAATGCCATAGAGCAAAGTGGGAAACTTGAAGGTACAAAGACTTTATGCAGTCCCCAACTTCTCTTTTGCTATTCCATGCCTAACCTTGCCTAATCACAATTGCCAAATATTATTTGGTTCCTTTTTGAGTCAGAAAACATGAAAAGGTTGTAGCTTATTAGAAAGTAAGACCCACAGATATGCCATCTCCTGCAAACTCTGTTCACTATCTAGAAAAAACAAAAACACATTTCCATATACCCAAGTATAGCCTCATTCTCCTTGTATTATTGCTCCCATCTATCATAGCACTTGGGCCTCCTGAAAGTCTTCCATCTCAATCTAGATCCAATTGCACACTATAATGTATGCAACATGAAGACACAGGAAGACCTAGCTTACCTGAATACCCATACAGTAAGGTGTTTTCCCCTTCTATGCAATTGGTGAGGTTTAGTCTTTTCTATCTGAGAGTTGTAAATGATGCTGAGTGTAAACTGTTTTCCTTCAAGCAAACAAAAACCTTCACAATCTTTTCAGTACCATTCACTGCTAGTTGTTTCTGTCTTCTTCTGCTATTTCTGTGGTTATAATTAATTTTATCTGTCAGGAAATCAAGTACAATATAGCTCACATGATGAAATATTGTGTGCATTCAAATTTGGTTTAATGGGTGTTAATAAAGACAAATTAAACACACTTGATGTAAGGAAAGTGCCTCTAGAATTAGTACCTTAAGAATTATTCTTTTCAATCAGAGATCCTATAAAGAACGGTACATTGTTGTCGTATTATATTAGTTAAATTGATTATGCACTGATCTTACTGAGGTCAGATTAGACCATTTCAGAATAAAGGCAATGAATCCAGAATAGGAAAAATATTCAACCATATTTTGAAGCCATTAATCAATGTGAAGGCATTCTTTGATAGTGATTTAGTGTATTAATAAGGTTTTTCCTATCCCCTTTGCAATAATGTGCATTTTAATGTGGAAAGAAGATGCCTCATTAGAAATCACATGTCCATATATTCACTGCACATCTAATCTTCATGCACTGTGCATGAAGATGGAAGTTGCTTTTATTTATACACACAGATTATTTTTCCCTGTATAGAAGCAGTAGGGTATAAAGAAATGATATAGGCATACATTTTGAAAATCTGTACACGAGTCCTGCATATAAAAGTGCAATCCATTAAAGTTGTTTAATAACTACAGATTTTTTTAAAGCAATTAAAATCTAAATTATTTCCCTTTGACTAGCTCAAATGAAGATTGGCTGTGACAACACTGTACTGCGGTTAGTCTCAAGTGGAAAGCATATCAATCAAGTAACCTTTGAGTATTACCAGTTGGATCAATATGAACAGGAAAACAACAGCCTCAACGAATTTTGTCTTTCAAGCATTTAAAATATTGGACAAGTCCTCTTCCTAGAACGCATTAATTCTGAGCAGCTAAATTGGTGAAACACTTCTGCTGTCTGAGCACTTATCTTTTCATATGAAATCATTATTTCCATGAACATTATTAAAACAGTATTACTCATAGCATTTGCAATACATTGTCTTTTTCCTGTCTTTAGGAATATTGAATATATCCAAAACATGTAAATCTGCACAGATTCCAAAACTGTCTTTAGGCATACTTGCATCCATTGAAGCCAAATATGGTATGTTATTGCTGCATCAGGGTGCCTGTTTTGAGGGGCCATGAATGTTCAAATACATGCACAATTTTTTGAAATTATTTATTGTGCACATACTTATTTTAGAACATTGTTAAATTCAATTTGCAGTTTATCCTCTTCAGGTGTCAAATATAGAAAGACTCACATAGAGAGAAATGACATTACAATTTTATAAGAGAATATTACAGTGCATAAATTTAATTACCAGTTAATTTATTTACACAAATGTATATTCAGTTTTTAATAAAAATTTATAGCATGAAAAAAGATGTTGCTTTTATCAGTTTAAACATAATAAATACATTCATAGTATTGACAAAATTTAGTTGGACTGTTTTTTTTTCTTGTGACTTTCCTCAATTGGATTTCATTGTACTAGAAACAATTATACATTTAACTAAGAAGTTAATGAGAATGTTAAGTAAATTTATATACGATAAACTTTTATATCAATTGTTAATTGGTAGAATTAGATTGGTGGATCCAATGAATACATGAATACATTTCCTCTGCATTCATTCACTAAGGTGACTTTTCAGAATTGGACTTAATTATTAATATTCTCCCACAATTTGATTCCTAATAATATACTTACCTAACATCTCCCAACAAGACTATGAAACGTTTATAAAATGTGAGCTTCCCTAAACCTAAAGCTTGTCTACTTCTGTTTCAAGCATTCAAAAATCCATATTGAAGCTATACTCCTGATAGTTGAGTGAAAGATTGGAATATAAATGCAAACTTTTCCAAGAATTTTTAAAAATGGATAGAATCCAGTGGGGGCTAAAGAAAAGAATATGACAAATATTCTGGACGTATCTACATTCTTAATTGGGGAATGATGTGTTTTTATTAGAATATTGATGGTGTCAAGTTGTCTCATGGGCTCTCCCCAAATTTATTGGGGGGAATGGTACTATCTGTGGGGAAGACCTTTTAGAATTCCACCCTTGCCTTTCAGTGATTTATCTCAGGTGCTTTAGCAAGAAATAGATCATGAAACCATCTGGGATGCTTCCCAACTGAACACTCCTTTGCTACTATTCATAAAGTATTGGCTGAATACTCCCACAGTCCAATTTTGCTTAATCGCAGCTTCACACATTATATGATCATAACCAAACAAAAACATGGTTTTTCATGTTGTGCTGATAGAATAATTAGCTGCATTCACACATCACCCCAAACTCTTAAATTTCATAAATGAAAAAATACTGGGCATCCTGAACCACTGGAATATAGGGAGTCAGGATTGGCACATAGCACTCAAAGGCTACCTTTTATTCAAAAAGGAGACCCAAAAGAAAGGATAGAGAAGTCAAACTATATTAATAAGAAATATATTCAAACAGATATTTAGGGAGAAGCACAGAAACCTTGTAAGCCTTTGGGTAAGCCTAAAAGCAGGGAGAAACAAAAGCAGTATGATTGTGGAAGTTTATGACAGATGTCATTGGCAAGCAGAAGAAACAAGTGAGGCTTTTTTTCATAAGAGGATCAATTTTTCAAAAATTGCACATGGAAGAGTGGTAATGCGGGTTGTCGATTATTCTAACATGCCTGGGTATCTAATTCTGTCAATAGGTCCAATACATTTCTTTTTTTTCCTCTTGGTGACAAATTTCTTAGAAAATAGAAGAGAACAAGGGTGTCTGTTATCCTGGGATTTATCTTAACTAAGAGGGAGGAACTGATTGATGGAGTGGAGTTGACCAGCACTTGAGGGGAAAATGATCATGCTCTCCTTTAATTTATAATATCCAGAGGACTAACAAGAATCTGACCTGCATACTAAATTTCAGAAGAATTCATTTTCAAAGAGAAGGTGGCAAGAAGCAATTGTTTCGTTGTACTCTCTCCAGTCAGGCATTTTTTGGAAAGTGTTTCCTGTTTTGGATACCACTGTTCAAAATGGACACTGAAAAATTAGAGTAAATTCAGAGAAGTTCTACCAAATTGGCGGAGGCTGTGGAAGCCAAATTCTGTGAGGAATGGCTAAAGGATCTTTGTGTGTTGGCCTATAGAAAAGATGACAGAGGGTCAACATCAAATATCAGTAGGGTTGCCGCACAAAAGAAGTGGCAGATTTATTGTGTATTACCCCACAGATCAAGACCAGAACCAATTGGTTAAAACTACAAAGAAGTAAGGAAGTACATCAGGAGGAACTTTCTGACTGAACAAGCTGTCATCCAGTGGAACAATGGCACCTTCACTAAAGGTTTTCAAATACAGATAGTGCTGTACTTATGAACAGGTTATGTTCTGAGATCCTGTTCGTAGATCAATTTTGTTCTCAGATCCAAACAAGAGTATGCATATGTTGCACTGTAAGCTAACCTCCTGACTTTTGGGATCTTCTAGACTGAAGTTCCAGATTGATTTGTTCATATTGATGAAAGTTTGTACCTTGGAAGTTTATAAGCAAAGTAATATCTGCAATAATTCTACCAAATCCTGCACTGAGCAGAGGGTTGAATTCAATAATTATGTGATTCTAGAACTAAACAACTTTGTGATTCTAAAATAGTGTAACACTCTGGAACTGTTCTATAAAAAGTAAATCCTTTTCAATATCTTGCTCCACATCAGCCCATATAATGAGACTTTGGGAAAAGTGCAGAGAAGAGCAATTAAGATGACTAAGGGCCTAGAGATTAAAACATACGAAGAATGGTTGCAGGAATTGGATATGGCTAGTTTAGAGAAAAGAAGGACCAGGGATGACATTATAGCATTGTTCCAATATTTGAGGGACTGCCACAAAGAAGAGGGGGTGAATCTATTCTTCAAAGCACCTGAGGGCAGAATAAGAAACAATGGGTGAAAACTAATCAAGAAGAGAAGCAACCTAGAATTAAGGAGAAACTTCCTAACAGTGAGAACAATTAATCAGGGGAATGGCTTGCCTCCAGAAGTTGTGGGTGCTCCATCACTAGAGGTTTTTAAGAATAGATTGGACAGCTATTTATCTGAAATGGTATAGTTTCCTGCTTGAGCAAGGGTTGGACTAGAAGACCTGCAGTGTCCCTTCCAACTCTATTCTGTAAGAAGCATGTGCTTACTGTAAACTCATGATCACCCCTTCCAATTATAATCTCATTCAAGTCAACTGGTTGTGTTAATCCTCAGAATTAGCCACATATGAAATTCAGGTACCATGTAATTTACAGTGTCCCAGTCTGCTTAATATGCCTTTTCAGTTCCTGTTATAAAGCCCCTCTAATCACATTTTAAGATAATTAAAATATACTTCTGCAAGCCCTGTGAGGATCTACTTAGCAAAGCTAATATTCCTCTCATCAAGTACTAATGGTTAATTGGTGAAGATGATGGAGAAGCCCATGAAACTATTCTTGTGCAAGACTTCAAAACTGTGAGGAAATGTCTAGTGACCCTTAATTTTGAGGCCTGCATGGGAAGAAATAATTGGAAAGATGGGAAGCCAGATTTGGGAAATAAAAACTACACACCAAGTGCTAGAACCATAGAATCGTAGGGCTGGAAGGGATCTTGGAGGACTTGTTCTTTCCCCTGCCCAAGGCAGGAATCCTTACACCAGTCTGGACAAATGGTTATCCAACCTTTAAAAAAAAAAAACTCCAGCAATGGAGTACCCACAACCCCAGGAAGCAAGCTGTTCCATACATTAATCATTCTTACTTAGGAAATTCCTCCTTATTTCCAAGTTGAATCTTCCTCTGACAAACTTCCACCCATTGATTCTTGTCTGCCCTCAGGTGCTATGAAGATATTCAAGGCAATCCAAAGCTGAGTGCCAATCATCTCAGGGCACAGAAAGCTATTGGAAGTAGCACTTGGACCTCAGAAATAACAAACAAGGGGAATGCTAAAGGGGAAGGGGAAGTCTAAAACAATAACCAACAATTCCACGGAATGGTTTGATAGAAATTCAATAGGGTTCAATTGTTAGTTCATCTAGACAAGCCAAGCCAAACTCATTTTCTATGTGCTTTTCCCACTGTATCTGGTTTCCCCTGATGACCTCAACTATAATCTTTAATGTCCTTCATTTTTTTTATAAGTTGATGTACGACAGAAAAATGATTCATTACAATCATTTTTATTTACAGTCTTGTTACTTCTGGTATCTGGAGAAAGTTCCTTGTTCAGAAAGTGACGCATTTTCCCACTTTCCCCCTTTTAGTCCTGTCTACTTATCTTTAAAGATCAGCAACTACTAATCATAGCAGCTACAGATTTTGTTCGCACATCATTTCCTATAAAGGCAGATGCAATATTTACACGTGAGTCACTACAAAATGAACAGCACCTATTTTAAATTAAATTGATATTTACAATGTGACAAAGGGCATGGTACTGATTTTAATCTTCTACAAAATTCACTCTCCCCCTCTCCTATTTTTAACAATGCAGAATAACATGTACTTTTGTTTTAATGGTAATTCAGTAGTTGTATATGCAGCAACTTTGGCTATTAGTGCATTTATTTCAGAAAAAAAGGAACTCTGTAATAAGCATGCCCTTTATTTATTAAGCCATTTAAAATACATTTTTCAGAATAAAATGTTTTTCAAAGGATTAATACATTATGTAACAAATCAATTTTAAAAGCTGTAGCAGCACAACAATGCACAACAATATATTATTAAGCAAAGATGCAATTATTAATAGGTTTAAAATCCTGACCTTACATCACTAACAATCAAGCAGAAATGTACTTTGCTCTCTTGGTTAAAAACAAAAGTAAAAATGTTATTCTCCACTGACGAAACAGGAAAGAAGCAAATAAAAAAAGACCTTATAAGACTGGAGATGGCTGTAGTTTGTTAAAGTGAGGACGCTTTTGAGAAATGACGTTGCACAGAGATAGGAGAATGACTGCACAAATTCCATTCATCCCTCTATTTTTACCAATACAAATTATATGTTATCTTCTGCCCTTCATGATTACAAATCACTGTAGCTATTGTTGTCAAATATCAAGCAACTTCCTTCAGTTTTCTTTCAATGAAACCCATTTCTAAGTCCTTTTATGAGGTTTGCTTTTTTAATTGAAAAGCATTCCGTAATACCCAAGTGACAATGGCTCTTCCTGTGAATACTGATGGCTATAGTTTCTCTTGAAGCTGATAAAAGTGTTATTGTCAAGCCTTTATTTGAAAGAAGTACAAGCAGTTTGATTATTTTCTATGCCCTTCTCTAAAAAGTGATTAAATTTCTTTTTGCAGCAACAAGCCAAGGTGACACAGCCTAGAACCCTGTGTAGAAATATAACATCTGCTGAATCAAAATTAGATTTAAAGAATATATACATAGGTAAATAATTAGTCTATGTGTATTTTTAAAAAGATTAAGCTTGGCAATCAAGCCAGCCAAAATAATACAGGTAGTCTTCAACTTACAATTATTCATTCAGCAACTGTTTGAAGCTATGATGGTGCTAAAAATGGGCTTACACCCAGTCTCCAAAGTTAAACCTGTTGCATTGTCCTGTGGTCACTGTGGGCAGGGTAGTCAAAATTTGGCACCTGGTAGCTCACTCTTGGTTACAACTGCAACTCCCCCTACCCATCTATCTTCCCCATCTCTGCCATGTTAGGTGCTCTGCATTCTGCCACAGACCCCTGCTGTCCCCTGCCATGTGCCCGCTGCTTGGGGAAGTTGAAGCAAGCACAGCAAACCAGGAGAAGCATGAGGTCCTTATTCATTGATGTCACTCTCCTGGCTTAATTAACTAGGACCACTAGAACCATCATCGGTACCAGTGTGGTCATGTGATGTTTTGTCGAATGACCACATTGCTTAGCAGTGGAAATTCTGTTCCCCACTGTGATGTTAAGTCAAGGACTACCAATATCAACTGACTGCCATGCCATGGGCACTGAAGATTTTGTTTATATTTATTTATTTTTCATAGTTCTGTACTGCCATCTCCCTCAAAAAGGGACTCTAGGAGGTGTACAATAAAATGTTACAATATAAAACAGTATGTATAAAAGTTTTTTTAAAAAATTAAGAAGAGGCAAGAGATTAAAATTAGTTTAAAAAAAACAAAGGGAGACCTTTCAGGGGATTAACCATCCCATGGTTGTGTGCTCCCTGGGCTCCCCATGCAAGGCCATACAGCCATGTCTTAACTCCCTTTCAAACCAGGAGAATGTGGGCCTGGCTCATCTCTGGTGGAAGAATATTCCATAGGATGGGAAGAACAGACCCCACCAATTAGAATAATTTAACCAACAGATCTGCAACATACCTTCCCTGCCTGACTGAGTGAGATGGGTTGACATAATGGGACAAAGGTGGTTCTATATGTAGCCTGGCCCCATCTATATAGAGCTTTATAAAACACAACCAACACCTTGAATTGGATTCGGAAGCAAACTGGCACTCAATGCAGCTCGCGGAGCAGAGTTGTTACATGCACCTTTTTTGTGGGGCTCACACTCCTGCTTTTTCTCCCACCCACACTCCATAGCATCTGACTATAGCACCCACTCCCACAGTACCCCCTGCCCTCTCACAGTACCTCCTGTGAGAGTCTCACAGGATTCATGCACTCTCTGGCTGTTTACATGGAATTCCTATCTTTTCCTGCTTAACGAACCTGGAATTACAACGGCAACTAGGACTGCAGGATTGCCATTGTTAAGTGATGTAGACACATGACATTGCTTAGCAAATGAAATTTCACTTCCAATTGCTGTGATAACCCAAGGAATTCCTGTATTTCCAACTTAGCATGATCAATATGGGTCATATGCTTTGACCTCTTCAAAGACACCTGTAATGCTCTCTTATTTGATAGAATCCATGAAACAAATGAAACCCATAATATATCTCTATTGAAAGCTCAAGAATAACTTAGAAGAGACATTTTTGGGCTATTCCACATAAGGACTAAAGAATGGAGTCTTTGATAATGTCCCAATTATGGCTTCATAACCTTAAAAATGTTTAAATGTGTCAACAGATTTGAAATTGAACTTGGTTTATAAAAAATGTATTTAGATTCTCTAAGAAATATATTTGAAAGGATGTCTATGGAGATTCTCAGTCATCCACATCATGGTTGTCCCAAAAGTGCTTTTTCAATGGGCAACTGGACTTTCTGGGTTCTTTTTTCTTTGAAGATGTTTCGCTTCTCATCCAAGAAGCTTCTTCAGCTCAGATGTGAAGCGAAACGTCTTCAAAGAAAACCCCCAGAAAGTCCAGCTACCTATTGAAAAAGCACCTTTGGGACTTGAAAGGATGAACATCAGATTTTCTTTAGAAGTGTAAAAAAAATGAAGGTTCAGTAACTTAGATGATATGGTCATGTAAATATCTGGTATCCTTTTGGAATGGTATTTGAATGTATAGGCTGTTTTCACTTACCAACTGCCATTGGATCTGGCAAATCAATCGCTAAGCAATGTGGCCATAAAAATCACATGAATTTACCAGGTGTCAACCCTGAAACTGTCCTGGGTGAAGCCACCTTGGACACCAGGCTTACAGGATCATTCTACAGCAGTCATTAAGCAAATCATCACAGGTCATTAAGTACCATATCACATGATTTCCAATGTCCTGCCAACTTCTCATTGACTTTGCTTGTTGAAAGCCAGCTGTGAAAGTCACAAAATGGCAATCATGTGACTGCAAGATGCTATGACCATTGCAGCAATTGCAAAGTGCTAAATCACAATCATGTGATTGCAAGGATGCCCTGAGACAGCTGCAAATTCAAGGACTGGCCATAAGCACACTTTTTCAGTACCATCATAACTTCCAACAGTCAACAAGGCAGTTGGTGAGGACTATTTGCAAATAGATTTATGGGAAAATCTTTAAACGGTAAAGATGTTAATGTGATACTGAATTGTACACCAAAGTTTTGGAATCTGGCTTTGTACCAAGAATTTCTATCAAGCATGGAGAATGGCTAAATTAATTATATTGAGAAATTGGAAACGTGACATTCTTCCAGATGTTAACAAATTGTTTTTGGAAATGTGTGATTTATCCATCTTGGAATATTTTCTATTAATTTAAGAATTAAGCAAAGAATGTACTATTTTGCAGAGCATTTGGATATTTTACAATAATACAATAATAACTAATATCACAGTACTATATCATATTAGTAAACCAGTGACTATTAATACATTTCATAAATAATTTGGTTTTTTTCCTTTTCTTTGTTTGTTCAGAGTTTTCAACCTTTTCTTCTTTGATTTCCATATTTTTTAAAAGATTGTTCTGTATAATTGTATTTTTAAGTGAATTAACTGTTGTATTGCTTCTTACATTTTGAAATAAAAGATAACAGTGAAATAGCATTTTTCAGATATTAAACAGTTTTTGAAAATGTGTGATTTATCTATCTTGGAATATTTCTATTAAATAGCAAAATATTGTTTAAATCAAAGATATATTAGGTGGATATTTTTTCAATAACTACTAATATTCAGACCGGAAACAGTTAATTTTTCCTTCTATTGCCATATCCATCTCTCCATTCATCCACCGTTACTATTATGATTGTAGGAAATAATCTCACATGGAGTTACATTATTATGCATCTGTTTTCCAAAGCATGAAAAATAAAAATACAAACTCATTTTTCTAATACTGAATCAATCCAACAACTCAACAAGTTGCAACCTGTGGATCAGAGATATTATAGTGAGAGATTCCTCCCTTGGGAAAGTCTTTTTAAAGCTTATTGCCATGACACTGCAACAGGCCCCAACTGGCAAAGTCTTAATTGGGGCTTTGGAATGCCTTCTTCTAGTATATACTTATTTTCAGGCAAATATCATAGGCAATATTCATTTTAGCAATGTAGGCTTCTTCGTATCAGTCTCAACCCTTCTCTGTCATCTCACATTAGTTAGTTGAACTGCTTGGTAATTTGTCTACCACATACAAACTACATAAGAATTAATCCCTCTACAGTCCTCTGTATGGTTTGTATGAAAGTAAAGTAGATGACATCTATTAAATTCTACTTCAGCATAGCCTGGAATTACTTGAATTGCATTTCCAGTGTTAACATGCAACAACATCAACAAGAAGATAATTTCAAGAGCAAAAGTCTGTAAAACTGAGCAATCTTGCACAGCTGAGAATATCTGTGCTCAAAGATATTAAGAGACTTCTGCAAGGATCATCTGGGAATTCTCACTTCACTCCATTAGGAATTGCTCTTTTCTCCAAGCTATCTCCAAGAGATTTCCTACTACTGAAAGACCATAATAATTCAATGGAACTGTTTCAGGTCTATTCTTTAATATCTATAAATAACATGTTTTCAACCTTGTTTATTGCATGGTTAGGTGACCATGAATAAGCAAGTGGAAAAATGTTGTTTAGGAAAACTCTCAATCTCCTCATCACAACTCTCACATAGGAACTGAAAAAGAAATGAATAAATAGTGACAGTGTCAATTTATAAATAGTGACAGACAGTCAAAATGGGAGGGGTAAAAAAGCCTCACATTAGCCCTCACATAAAGTAGAGCAAAGCTTTGATTGTGCCATCCTGGCTGCCATCTTGAAACCCTCCTTTTTAGATGCCTCTGCTAACAGAAAGGCTGTCTGACTGATTATCTCCGAGAATCTGGGAAAGCGTATGGGATATCTGGGATATCTCATGCTGGTATTTTATATTGACATTTTGTTTTTGTTTTGAAGTAGTTCAAATAAAGTCAGCTCCTAAGTCTCAAAGTGCTCTGAGATTTACTGAGTTCCAGTTTGCTGGAATAGCTCAAACACTTTTGCTCCTAGATTGGATGTACATGCTATTCTCTGTGTTCTCGACAACTCATTTTTCTATGGAATATATTAAGCTTATCTTATTTTTGCTCACCCAAGGTTTTTTTTTTTGATTGTTGACTGGATTGAAGCAATTTCATGCTCCATAAGGTTCTAAGCAGGATAAGCTACATAAAGGCACACAACACTGTGTATACAGCACAGCGCTCTAACCCATGACTAACTAAATAATGGCTTAATTAATTAATGCAGTTGTCTGTGTTGATGTAGTATGCTGAACCATAAGTTAACCATACTAACTGAGTTTGCATAATACACCAGCTAGAATGTTGTGTAAACCCAGACAATGTTTTTATGTTAGTTATTTTTCTAAAGAAGCTATCCTGTCTGGCACTGAAACTTTTGAGTAGGAGAACCCAGGAAAAATTGGTCCCATTTCCAAGAAACAAAGAAACCAACCACTGTCTTGCTTGGTTGCTGAAAAAGAAGCTATAATTCTTCTCCTACCCCATTCCCTGCCATTTTTATTATTTTCTGTCATGAGGAGAACACCTGTATGATTATTATATGATTATGAACAAGTTAGAAAACCCTCAACTCCCTCCCCAAAAGTCCTTCCATTCTATTTCCATTTGACTCATGGCTGTAAATGATCAAGACGACTAGGCTGGATATACTGCATTTTCATGGGGCTTCTCCACAGCCTTTTCTCAATTATGGATAGAAAAGACACATAATGCTCCCTTAAATAATTAGCATAACACTGGGCTGAGGAGGGGTTTCTTTGCACCAAAGCAAGACACTTTCTGAGGCTAAAAGTAGTGTTTGGATTAATTGGTTGAGTTGATTCAAAAGCCAGTTAAACATGGTGTACAAAGAGGCCAATGGCTATACTAGAATAGACAATCTAGCATTCTCCAACTTCCATCAACCACAGTGAGCACGGTCATGCTAGAGCTACCAAATTTGAGCTGCAAAAATCCAGAGGACCATTAGATTAGAATACAATTAGCTGTTATTTAGTGCCTGTCCAGCTTTTTCTAGCCAATCACTGAAGACTTTGGAAGACACAGCCACTTTGTTGTTGAAATGCTGTCATGTTCAGTCCTACAAATATTGCACAATAACTCATATGCTCCTCTCAAAAGCTAACCTGCACAAGATCTAATATGAGACTGCCAAAACCCCAAGTGCTTTCAGAAATAACTATCAACATTTTCTAAGATTTCATTGAGATGTTGAAAGTTTTGAACATTTTTGATTAAGATATTCCAAGTTTTCATCAATTAAAAAAATACCCTATAGTTTGGTAGAAGTCCTGAAGTCTACATGCACTATCTTGCTAGTTTTTAAAACAAGAGATGGATGGTAGATACCAGATTCCATATACATGATACAGAATATATTGAAGGCATTGACCAAGGTTCCACTAAAAGCAAAATAAGTGTTTAAAAGTATAAAATAAAATGAACAAATAAAACAGAAATAGCAATATTGTTGATATGGTTGATATTGTTAGGTCCTGGTGAATTTTTGAAATAGTAAAATAAAATAAGCATGTTGAAAGTAATTGAGTTATACTGGTCAGCTAACAGCAGCTGTATACAGAATAGATCAGAATGCCTAAAATTTACAGAAGAGTTATAAAATTTAAGCCGTGCATCTTTATAAAATGGACCAGGCAATGGGACATGACATGAGCCATATCTTAGAACTGTAATTTGAGATTTTAGTCACAGTGTATCTGAAGGGTGTCAGGTTGGTAAAAGTTGTTCTAATGGAAAACAGCTATGAGTAATTTCAGATTAAAATGTTGCATTTAAAAATGGTTTTGTAATTATTACAATTCTTTGACAAAGAATTTTCCCTGAAGTATTTTTTGAATAAATCTTTTGGTTTGTAGCCTTTCTTTTTCTTTTCCTAAGCACTTTTCTTTTAAATTAATTTCAAATATAATCAAAGCACGATTATATTTCTATTTCCATATGAAAAGGATTTGAGAAACAAAACAAATACAGTTCACCATATTTTATGGCACACAGCTGTCACTTTTATATCCACATTCTAGATGAAGCCACTTTCATCCATCTTTCTGTAGCACCATTATAGCTTATCACAGTATCAGCAATCAATTTTACTTCTGCTGCAATGCTTATTTTTCTGTGGGGAATAACTCCAATGTCAGTCATTAAGAAAATAGATAAAAGTTTTAAATACATTAGCATCTCATTAGCCAATAGTTTAGAAGAAGCTTTCTTATGACCTGATCCTATGAGAAACAATTTTTACTGGAGCTCTTCCATCCCACTCCCCAGTTCCTTTTGATGCAGCTTTGCTAGTAATAAAGTGGATAGCTATTGCTTTTCTTTCACAATATTTATTCAATTTTCTAATCCTTCCAAGAGCTCTAGAATTCCTAACTTGTCTCCCAACCAATGACTGACCAGACTAACCAGGGTCAATGACTGACCATGCAGGGTCAACTAGATAGTTCTACCTCCTGACACAAAACATAATTGCTACTCAGTAAATACATGACAAACAACATAGTGCAATAGATTAAGCATGTGAACAAGAATATCATATCTCATAAAACAAAATAAGGGGACCATATAATTTGGATGACTAAGCTCCAATCCCTGACAGGTTCAATTTTCTGTGAACATGAACAAACTGAAGCCCCAAATAGAAAAACACTGTCAGAAAAGCTAACACTTAGAAATGAGATGAAATGGTGAAAGATTCTAAGAAAATGTATATATGCAAAACGTAGAGAAAAGAATCAGTATATCAGCTACTCAAAATGCAAAATGCTTATAGCCAACAACAACAAAAAGGCTGAGCGACTTGATCACTATTTTGATTCAATCTTTTCCAGTAAGAAAGTATGAGTTATATTAGGAAATTTAAAAAGCAGAATGAAGCTTGGTTGCAAACATTGATGGAGTTAGCAGAGATGGCTAAATTGACTGCTTTGATTAAAGAAACAAATTACTTTGGTTTCTACTTGGAAATTGTTTCTGGACTTTGTGCTCAAGGTGGAAAAAAAAATGAAACCTTGATTTTGGAGTTTACCCATTAGATAGGTTTGTTTTTATAGAAATTGCTAGTTTATATAATTATGTAAAAGTAAAACATTGAGGTTTAATGTTATTATACTGCATTATTCTATTGCACCAAAAGGAGTCAGAAGACAACACCTTTTCTTTCTTTTTTCCCTTTTTCCTACACTTTTCCTTTTCCTTTTCCCTTTCCATTCCTTTCCCTTCCCTTATATTTCCTGTTAAGTTTGCATAGAGAGGCAGACATGGAGTGCTTCAGCTCTTAAGTTTTATTGTGACTTCAGCTCAGAACGGACCCAATTTGGCTTAGCCAAGGCAGCTATATATAGCCGGCTGCCTCGGCTGACAGCCAATCAGAGTGCAGGGTTTTCCCACACTTTTTAACCAATGATTTCAAACACTTTACAAGAACAACCTGTTATGTATGTAGGTTTGAATGTTATTGGTTTAGTTTGAATTGTTCTTATAAAATGTCAAATAGGATTGGTTTAAATAGTGCGGGAAAACCCTGCACTCTGATTGGCTGGCAACTACAGCTGCTGGCTATAAGAAGCAGCCGTAGCACAGCCAGGTCGGGTCCATTCGAGCTGTAGTCACTTAATAAACTCTTCACTGAAGCTCTTCGTGTCTGACTCTTCATGCAAACTTAACACTGGCGACGAAGGTGGGATTGCCCTGAAGAAGAGACAACGCGGAAGACAAGCAGAAGAGCGAGATGGCTGTGCTGAACACCCCCCCAGCCCCGTTCGATCTGGTCGCGGAAGACTGGGAATCGTATGCGGATCGCTTCCAGATGTACTTGGAAGGAAACGACCTCGCCGATATCCCCGAGAAGCGGAAGAGGGCGGTATTTCTCACGCACTGCAGTCCGGCAGTCTTCAAGATGGCGAAGGCGTTGGCGGGAGCTGCAGACTTGAAGGTAATGGAATGGCCTGATTTGGAAAAGCTTTTAAGAGCCCATTACGCCCCACAAGTATCGTGCCTCATTAAGAGACATGAGTTTTACCGTCGGGATCAAGGGGAAAGCGAAAATGTTAACGACTTCGTGGCAAGTTTAAGGGACATTGGGGGTGCTTGTGACTTTATCAACTTAGAAGAGGCCATGCGTGATCGGTTTGTTCTAGGCCTCAAAGATAAGGTCTTACAGAGCAAGCTACTAATGAAACCTAAGATCACGTTTAAGGAGGCCATAGAGGAAGCTGTTTCAGCGGAAGCCACCAAGTCCTCAGCAGTGGCCATGAAAAAGATTAACAAGGCCTCAAGCCATTCTGATGTGGAAAAATCCACAACAACCCATTGCGAGCAAATAGACTCTGATTCAGATTGCAGTGAGGTGGAGGAAGGAATTTATAGACTCAGAATGGAGAAGAAAAGGAAGGACCCTGGAAAAAGAGGCAAGAATTTTATTGCAGAGGCTGTGGGGGGCCACCCCACTGAATGCAAGTTTTTAGACACCATCTGCCTACGTTGTGAGAAAAGGGGTCACCTAGCAAGAGTCTGCAAATCATCCAGAACTCCACCTAGTAGGAAGAAATTCCCTGAGAAGGAATTTAAGCCCAACAATTTCATTGAAAAGATGGGGCAACTCAGAAGCAAATGGAAAGAATGAAACTCATCAAACAATCACCATTGGTCATTCTTCACCCTTGAGAAGCAGAAAAGTACATGTGAAGGTATTCATTGAAGGAAGGCCTTGCCAAATGGAAGTGGACTCAGGCTCCTATTTATCTATGGTGTCATGGGACACTATTCACAGGCTACTTCCCAACATTCAGAAGAAACATTTCCAGAAGCAAGCACTGACTCTTAAAGACTACCAAGGGAACAAGATTCCAGTAGTTGGAGCAAGAGATTTCAACGTGAAGTTTAAAGGCCACACCAAACGTTTGCCTCTGACCATCGTGGACAAGGATCGCCCAAGCTTGCTGGGACTTGAGTGGTTCAAGCCACTAGGCATCGAGGTGACTGGCATCAATCACGTGAGCAACTCTGAATGGGAGGAGGCCTTGAAGTCTGAGTTTCCAGAGGTCTTCAGCGAAGGATTGGGCAAGTATATGGGGACCCCTATCACTTTCAACCTAGATCCCAAGGTGCCCCCAATTTGTTTAAAGCCCAGGAGGGTTCCATTTGTTTAAAGGAAAAATTGATGCACAATTAGACAAGTTAATAGCTCAAGGGGTTTTAGAGCCCACTGACCACTCCAGATGGGAGACACCCATAGTCACACCAGTCAAGGCTGATGGGTCAGTAAGAATTTGTGGAGACTATAAGGGGACACTGAACCATGCGCTGCAGCAGAGCGCATACCAGTACCAGTTGTGCATCATCTGTACATTCACTTGGCAGGGGTACAGTCTTTGCCAAATTGGACTTGGCCCAGGCATATCAACAACTAACAGTTGATGATGCCACTGCAGAGGCCCAAACCATTGTGACTCATAGAGGTGCCTTCAAATGTAAAAGGTTACAATTTGGAGTAAGCGTGGCACCAGGCATTTTCAAAGCCTTATGGAAAGAATGCTCCAAGGACTGCCAGGGGTAGTGCCTTACTTTGATGATGTGTTAATCTCTGCTGAAAATGACACTCAGCTACAAGAAAGACTCAGAGAAGTCCTTACCAGATTCAGGAAAGCGGGGTTAAAAGTCAAGGAAGAAAAATGCACACTTAAGACTGACAGGGTTGAGTTCCTGGGCTACATGATTGACAAGCATGGCATCCACCCTACTGATGCCAAGGTTAAAGCAATCAAAGAAGCCCCTAAACCTAAATGCAAAACAGATTTGCAAGCTTTCCTTGGACTTATTAACTTTTATCACATGTTTCTACCTCAAAAGGCAACCATTGCTGAACCATTGCACAGATTACTTGATAAGAAGTCTGTTTGGGTCTGGGGCAGGAAGGAACAATCAGCATTTAACAGTATTAAGAGACTAATCACGTCTGATGCTGTATTGAGAGGAATTATAGCCAACTGGACAAAGAGACATTAGCAGTTGTTGCAGCTGTTAAGAAATTTCATGAATATCTGTATGGCAGGTCATTCACCATTGTTACAGATCACAAACCTTTATTAGGCATTGTGGCAGGAGACAAAGCTACACCTAATATCCTGTCACCAAGAATGCTGAGGTGGACTGAATTTCTTGCAGCCTACTCATACAAACTGATTCACAGGCCTGGCAAGGACATTGGACATGCTGATGCACTGAGTCATTGCCCACTGCCTTGCCACAAGGAGGACTTTGAACCTGAAACACACACCTTTTTCCTAGAGACTGTTGCTAAGCTTCCAGTCCATGCTGCTGAGATTGCCAGAGAGACTGCCAAAGACGCTGTGTTGGCACCTGTTATAGGCTGGATTAAGAAAGGTTGGCCTCTTCAAGATCTACCTCACCTTGCCCAACCTTTTAAGTCCAGGCAAACTGAATTATCTGTATTAAGAGGATGTATTTTGTGGGGTAACAGGGTGGTTATTCCTGCAAAACTGCAAAGAGAGGTTTTGGAAATGTTACATGAGGGTCATCCTGGTATTGTAAGGATGAAGGGATTGGCCAGGAGTTATGTATGGTGGCCAGGTATTGACAAAATGGTTGAAAACTGGGTTGCATCTTGTCCCAATTGCCAGGTAGTCAGGCCTGCCCCACCTCACGCCCCCACACAGGAATGGGAATGTCCTAGGGGCCCATGGTCTAGGATCCACATTGATTTTGCAGGTCCTACTAGAGGGCACACCTTTCTTATTATAGTAGATGCATATTCCAAATGGCTAGAGGTGTTTCCCATGACATCCACCACAACTGATGCTGTCATCAAGCAGCTCAGAAAACTGTTTGTAACCCACGGGTTACCTGATGTTCTTGTCTCTGACAATGGCCCTCAATTTACATCTAACCTCTTTGAATCCTATCTAGCACAACAGGGTATCAGACATGCCCTCACTGCCCCTGGGCACCCTTCGGCTAATGGCCGGGCTGAACGCATGGTACGCTTTACCAAAGAGAAGCTTCAGCAACTGGGTCCTGGGGACATCACTGAGAAGCTTGAAAAGCTTCTTAGTGTTCAGCACATCACTCCTAGCCCATCAAATAACTTATCCCCAGCAGAGTTGTTGATGGGTAGGAAACTTAGGTCTTCCCTTGACCGCCTTCATCCCACTTACGCACCCAACGCACCACTGGATTCCACTTCCAAAGTTCATACATTCAGTGTGGGTGATTCTGTTTATGCTAAGAACCTCATAGGTGAACCTTTGTGGATTCCTGCTGAGATAACTCAGATCACAGGCCCTCGTTCTTACAGGGTACAAACAGAGGATGGACTCCTCTGGAGCAGGCACATTGATCAACTTAGATCCAGGTTCTCTCAGGAACATCGCCCATGTCTCTCTCTAGTTCCCTCACCTGATGTCAATTCTAGGGGAAGGGGAGGAACAGGAGGAAAATCAGCAAGCAAGAATCAACCCCATGTGTAATGAGCCATTACGACAGGAACCATCCCAAAACCTGTCACAATGCCAAAATCCATCCTTAGAAGTGGAAGATTGTACATCACTACCTGACTTGGGTGCTGACATTGGGATGGAGATGGGTTGGGAGGAGAGACCAGATTCTAACAGTCAAACAGGGTCTTCTTTCACAGGAGTCCCAGGGAAATGTCAGCAGACACATTTCCTCTCTCACTGGGTGAGAATGTAAAAACTTCTGAACCACGAAGGTCTCAACGTACACGCAAGAGCCCCTCCTATTTAAAAGAATACATTAGATAGGTTGGGGTTTGGTATGGACTGAACCTAGTGGGAGGGGTGTTATGTATGTAGGTTTAAATGTTATTGGTTTATTTTGAACTGTTCTTGTAAAATGTCAAATGGGATTGATTTAAATAGTGCGGGAAAAACCCTGCACTCCCATTGGCTGGCAACTACGGCTGCAGGCTATAAGAAGCAGCCCAGCCAGCCAGTCGGTCCATTCGAGCTGTAGTCACTTAATAAACTCTTCACTGAAGCTCTTCGCGTCTGACTCTTCATGCAAACTTAACACTATGGGTGTCTCCCACCTGGAGTGGTCAGTGGGCTCTTAACAGCCTTTCCAGATCAGGCCATGCCATTACCTTCATGTCTGCTGCTCCCGCTAGTGCCTTCACCATCTTGAAAACCGCCGGACCACAGTACGTGAGAAAGACCGTCCTCTTCCGCTGCTCGGAAATGGCAGCCAGATCGTTTCCTTCCAGGTACATTTGGAAACGATCTGCATATGACTCCCAGTCTTCTGCCATCGGATCGAACGGGGCTGGGGGGGGTGTTCAATGCAGCCATCTCGCTCCGCTTCTGTTATGTATGTAGGTTTGAATGTTATTGGTTTATTTGAACTGTTCTTGTAAAATGTCAAATGGTATTGGTTTAAATAGTGCGGGAAGAAACCCTGCACTCCCATTGGCTGGCAACCACGGCTGCAGGCTATAAGAGGCAGCCGTAGCCAAGCCAACTCGGGTCCATTCGAGCTGTAGTCACTTAATAAACTCTTTGCTGGAACTCCTCGCGTCTGACTCTTCATGCAGACTTAACACTGGCGACGAAGGTGGGATTTCCCTGAAGAGAAGACGACGCAAAGAACAAGCAACAGAGCGAGATGGCTGCGCTGAACACCCCCCCAGCCCCATTCGATCCAGAGGCGGAAAACTGGGAATTGTATGCGGATCACTTCCAGATGTACCTGGAAGGAAACGGTTAGCAGGAGCTGCAGAGCTGAAGGTAATGGAATGGCCTGATTTAGAGAAACTTTTAAGAGCCCATTACACCCCACAAGTATCATGCCTCATTAAGAGACACGAATTTTACCGTCGGGATCAAGGGGAAAGTGAGAATGTTAATGACTACGTGGCAAGTTTAAGGGACATTGGGGGTGCTTGTGATTTTACCAACTTAGAAGAGGCCATGCGTGATTGGTTTGTTTTAGGCCTCAAAGATAAGGTCTTACAAAGCAAACTGTTAATGAAACCTAAGATCATGTTTAAAGAGGCCATTGAAGAAGCTGTTTCAGCGGAAGCCACCAAGTCCTCAGCAGCGGCCATGAAAAAGATTAACAAGGCCTCAAGCCAGGCCTCAAGCCATTCTGATGGGGAAAAATCCACAACAGCCCATTGCGAACAAATAGACTCTGATTCAGATTGCAGTGAGGCAGAGGAGGGGATTTTTAGACTCAGAATGGAGAAGAAGAGAAAAGACTCTGGGAAAAACAGGCAAGGATTCTATTGCAGAGGCTGGGGGCACCCACTGAATGCAAGTTCTTTGACTCCATCTGCCTACATTGTGAGAAAAGGGGTCACCTAGCCAGAGTCTGCAAATCATCCAGAACTCCACCTAGTATGAAAAAATTTCCTGACAAAGACTTTAAGCCCAACAATTTCCTTGAAAAGATGGGGCGAAATTCAGAAGCAAATTGCAAGAATGAAACTCACCAAACAATCACTATTGGTCATTCTTCACCCTTAAAAAGCAGAAAAGTACACGTGAAGGTGTTTATTGAAGGAAGGCCTTGCCAAATGGAAGTGGACTCAGGCTCTTATTTATCTATGGTGTCATGGGACACTATTCACAGGCTCCTTCCCAACATTCAGAAGAAACATTTCCAGAAGCAAGCACTGACTCTTAAAGACTACCAAGGGAACAAGATTCCAGTAGTTGGAGCAAGAGATTTCAACGTGCAGTTTAAAGGCCACACCAAACGTTTGCCTCTGACCATCGTGGACAAGGATCGCCCAAGCTTGCTGGGACTTGAGTGGTTCAAGCCACTAGGCATCGAGGTGACTGGCATCAATCACGTGAGCAGCTTTGAATGGGAGGAGTCCTTGAAGTCTGAGTTTCCAGAGGTCTTCAGCGAAGGACTGGGCAAGTATATGGGGACCTAGACCCCAAGGTCTAGGTGCCCCCAATTCGTTTAAAGCCCAGGAGGGTTCCATTTGTTTTAAAGGAAAAAATTGATGCACAATTAGATAAACTAATTGCTCAAGGGGTTTTAGAGCCTACTGACCACTCCAGATGGGAAACACCCATAGTCACACCAGACAAGGCTGATGGGTCAGTGAGAATCTGTGGTGACTATAAGGGGACACTTAACCATGCGCTGCAGCAGAGCGCATACCCAGTACCAGTTGTGCATCATCTGCTACATTCCCTTGGCAGGGGTACAGTCTTTGCCAAACTGGACTTGGCCCAGGCATATCAACAATTAACAGTTGATGATGCCACTGCAGAGGCCCAAACAATTGTGACTCACAGAGGTGTTTTCAAATGTAAAAGGCTACAATTTGGAGTAAGTGTAGCACCTGGCATTTTTCAAAGTCTTATGGAAAGAATGCTGCAGGGACTGCCAGGGGTAGTACCTTATTTTGATGATGTGTTAATCTCTGCTGAAAATGACACTCAGCTTCAAGAAAGACTCAGAAAAGTCCTTACCAGATTCAGAAAAGCGGGTTTAAAAGTCAAGGAAGACAAATGCACACTCAAAACAGACAGAGTTGAGTTCCTGGGCTACATGATTGACAAGCATGGCATCCACCCTACTGATGCCAAGGTTAAAGCAATCAAAGAAGCCCCTAAACCTAAATGCAAAACAGATTTGCAAGCTTTCCTTGGACTTATTTACTTTTATCACATGTTTCTACCTCAAAAGGCAACCATTGCTGAACCATTGCACAGATTACTTGATAAGAAGTCTGTTTGGGTCTGGGGCAGGAAGGAACAATCAGCATTTAACAGTATTAAGAGACTAATCACGTCTGATGCTGTATTGAGAGGAATTATAGCCAACTGGACAAAGAGACATTAGCAGTTGTTGCAGCTGTTAAGAAATTTCATGAATATCTGTATGGCAGGTCATTCACCATTGTTACAGATCACAAACCTTTATTAGGCATTGTGGCAGGAGACAAAGCTACACCTAATATCCTGTCACCAAGAATGCTGAGGTGGACTGAATTTCTTGCAGCCTACTCATACAAACTGATTCACAGGCCTGGCAAGGACATTGGACATGCTGATGCACTGAGTCATTGCCCACTGCCTTGCCACAAGGAGGACTTTGAACCTGAAACACACACCTTTTTCCTAGAGACTGTTGCTAAGCTTCCAGTCCATGCTGCTGAGATTGCCAGAGAGACTGCCAAAGACGCTGTGTTGGCACCTGTTATAGGCTGGATTAAGAAAGGTTGGCCTCTTCAAGATCTACCTCACCTTGCCCAACCTTTTAAGTCCAGGCAAACTGAATTATCTGTATTAAGAGGATGTATTTTGTGGGGTAACAGGGTGGTTATTCCTGCAAAACTGCAAAGGGAAGTTTTGGAAATGTTACATGAGGGTCATCCTGGGATTGTAAGGATGAAGGGATTGGCCAGGAGTTATGTATGGTGGCCAGGTATTGACAAAATGGTTGAAAACTGGGTAGCATCTTGTCCCAATTGCCAGGTAGTCAGGCCTGCTCCACCTCACGCCCTCACACAGGAATGGGAATGTCCTAGGGGCCCATGGTCTAGGATCCACATTGATTTCAGGCCCTACTAGAGGGCACTTTTCTAGTTATAGTAGATGCATATTCCAAATGGCTAGAGGTAATTCCCATGACATCCACTACAACTGAGGCTGTCATTAAGCAGCTCAGAAAATTGTTTGTAACCCATGGGTTACCAGATGTCCTTGTCTCTGACAATGACCCTCAATTCACATCTAACATTTTTGAATCCTTTCTAGCACAACAGGGTATCAGACATGCCCTCACTGCCCCTGGGCACCCTTCGCTAATGGCGGGCTGAACGATGGTACGCTTTACCAAAGAGAAGCTTCAGCAGCTGGGTCCTGGGGACATCACTGAGAAGCTTGAAAAACTTCTTAGTGTTCAGCACATCACTCCTAGCCCATCAAATAACTTATCCCCAGCAGAGTTGTTGATGGGTAGGAAACTTAGGTCTTCCCTTGACCGCCTTCATCCCACTTACGCAACGCACCACTGGATTCCACTTCCAAAGTTCGTTCTTTCAGTGTGGGAGATTCTGTATATGCTAGGGACCTTATAGGTGAACCTTTGTGGATTCCTGCTGAAATAACTCACATCACTGGCCCTCGTTCTTACAGGGTACAAACAGAGGATGGCCTCCTCTGGAGCAGGCACATTGACCAACTTAGATCCAGGTTCCCTCAGGAACATCGCCCCTGTCTCTCTCTGGGTTCCTCACCTGATGTCACTTCTAGGGGGGGAAGGGGGGGAACAGGAGGAAGATCAGCAAGCAAGAATCAACCCCTGCCCACGGCTGCAGGCTATAAGAGGCAGCCGTAGCCAAGCCAACTCGGGTCCATTCGAGCTGTAGTCACTGAATAAACTCTTTGCTGGAACTCTTCGCGTCTGACTCTTCATGCAGACTTAACAATTTTCTTTTGCGTTTTTGTATTTTATATTATACATTAATAGAAAAAGAGATTGGTAAAATGTGATTTGATAATCATGTTTAGTTTTAATCTTCAAAACCAGAACGTATCTAATGCTCTTAAGGAACTATACTGTGGTGTAGCTGAATCTTTATGTATAATCTTTGAGAAATCTGGGCCTACTCAGAAAGCTGTCTCTAATATTCAAGAAGGGGGAAAGGTGGATCAAGAGAATTAAATATTAATATCTAAGAAGATTCTAGAATAGATCACTAAAAGATCAACCTATAAGTATTTTAAAAACAACTTGATCACAAAAAGCACTGATTAGTCAAGAACAAGTAATCTTTATCTCAGTAAAGCATTTGACCAAGTACAAATGCTTTGACACTCTTTATTAGTGACTTAACTGTGACTGAATCACAAAATGTAAATGATGGAACGGACCTTGGAGATCATAATTCAATTCCCTACACATTGCAGGTGTCCACTCCTACAGCACCTTTGATACATGGTCATCAAGTCTCTATTTAAACATTTCTGTCAAACACCTCCACTTCACAGGTTGTCTGTTCCATTGGTGAACAACTGTTACCATTAAATTTTTCCTTATTTCCCACTTCCTTGTAACTTAAATTCACTCCACTTTATTCTGTCTTCTGGAACAATTCTGGAAAAAAAATCGATCCTGTCTTCTAAAAGCTAGCTCTTAAAACATTTTAAGATAGTTATTTTGCCTTCCTGGAGTCTTCTCTTGTCCATGCAAAACACATGAGAGCCAATTTGGTCCAGTGGTTAAGGCACCAGGCTAGAATCCGGAAGACTGTGAGTTCTATCCCACCTTAGATACGAAAGCCAGCTTTGGGCCTGTCACTCTCTCTCTCTCTCCAATCTAACTCACCTCACTTCACTGGGTTGTTGCCAAGGGAAAAATAGGAGAAGGAAAAAGGAAGGGTTAGATATGCTTGCCAGCTTGAGTTATTTATAAAAATAATAAAGGTAGGATAAAAACATCTAAAAAAATACATAAAGGTTCAAACTGTTCTTTGTACATTTGTCTGCTGGTGCTCTTATCGCCTTGATTGATCTCCTCTGGATGCCCTGCAATTTGTCAACATCCTTCCTAAAATATGGAAAGACACAGTTGGACACAGTATTCAATGCATCTGCAGAACTGAGATTGATAATGTCTCTTGATTTTGTCATTATACTTCTATTGATTTGGCCTAGGATTGTATTTACTTTTTCTGAAGGTGTATCATAGTACTATTCAGATTGTGTTTTACCAAGATATTAGAAGATTTTCATGTATAATGTTGCCTAATATGTTATCTCCATCATGCCTTTGATTTTTCCTCTCAGATCTAGGACTTTGGATTTGTTCTTGAAATTTATATTTTACCCAGTGCTCCAACTTGTAAAGATTTTCCTTTTAAGCACAGTTCTCACATAGGGAAAGGACTGAAGAAAGTCTCAATACCCTATTAGAACTGGCCCTTTTCCTTTGTATTTCTACAGTACTGACATAGTAAAAAAAAACTCTGTGTAGAAATATAATGATGCATGTACATAAAACCAACTATATACAGGAAACACCTAAAGGATATAATACATAGAAGTACAGGAAAAAAAAGTTCAGTCATGCTTCATCTTAGAATCCCAAGTGGTTGTGCCTTCTCTCAAACAGGAAAGAGGAGGTGGGAGAGCTATTTGTAGTTGTAAATAACTTGCTAAGGATTGGGAAATTGAACCTACTTTAAATGCTGAACAAAGGATTGCTTTTCATTGATCCATATGAATAATGTTGGTGTGATGCACTGAGCTTCTATCAATTACTAAGAATCCACAGAAAATCCTAGCCCCAGTCACTATCAATTATCCATGCCATCTTGAATGACCTCCTACAAGATGGAGAAATGATCAACAAAAGGATCTTGGCCCAAAGTGGAACATCATAACAAAAGAACAAATGAAATATTAAGTATATGTTGAATTCATTATTTTGGGTATCAACGTTAACTGGATGAACATGACTATAGAACAATAAAGTTATTATTGTTATTATGCCTAGTTTGCTGGCAAGCAAGTCCCCAGCTTGTACAATTTTCTTCCTCTCTTATATACAGCTAGTGTTAAAGAGAAGGAAACAATGTATGGTCATTCCTGGAAATAGTTTGTGAGAGCAATAAACTACTAAGAAACTACAGCAAGGCAAGAAGGTGTGCACATATGTAAATGGGTGCTGAGGATGGAAACATCATCACCTTTCACCCTAGCAGGCCCATCTCACATATATTTAGATGTTACAACAAGCACTTGATTATCTGCTATTTTCAAAAGGGATGGTTATTTGCCCACATCTATAAAGCACAGTGGAACCCAAAACCTCTTTATATTTGTATTGCACACTTTGTCCTAGGAAAGGAACAATTCAGTTGTTCTTTGCTCAATTCAGTTGATAGGAAACAACAAACAACAATTCATAGATAGCAGCACCTGGCCAACTATGGACCCCAGAAACTCAGCAGGGTTGGGCTAGGTTGTTAGCTAGAGTGCTACTAAACACCTGTATGAATGAGTTCAGGTGTTGAATTCTTCTCTCTTATTTTATTTTTCTTTACAACAAGCAATTTAAAAAGATTATTATCTCTCTCCTTCTAAACTAAACTGATTTCTTCCACTTTCCTGATATATGAACATGTATGTGAATACAGATAGTCCTCAACTTATAACAATTTCTTTAGTGACCATTCAAAGTTACAATGGTACTGAAAAAAGTGACTTATGACCATTTTTCATACTTTTGACCATTGTCGCATTCCCATGATCACATGATCAAAATTTATGACCATTGCAGTGTCCCAGGATCATGTGATCACCTTTTGCAACCTTCTGACAAGCAAAGTCAATGAGGAAGTCAGATTCACTTAATAACCATGTTACAAATTTAACAACTGCAGTGATTCACTTAACATCTGTGGCATGAGAGGTCATAAAATAGGGCAAAATTCACTTAACAACTGTCTCACTTCGCAACAGTAACTTTGGGCTCAGTTGTGGTCATTAAGTCAAGGCCTATCTGCATATGTGGTACATATAGATGTGCATGATTCACTTCACCAGTCCAAAGAATTTTGGTAGAGTCCAACATGGCTCACCAAATCAAAAAGAATGCCTCTCATCTTGCTGTAAACTAGATTAGTGAAAAGGAAAGGTTATCAAATTCCATTTGACTTAAATATCTGACATTTCCCAATAATGACACTGTTTCACTCTCACCAAATTTGTATGACGCACCCCAAACTGCCCCCTCATATGCAAATTGTATCTGCATTTCTTAAACGAATGTTGCGCATTGGCAATTGTCACATGCTAAAAGTAAACTATACACAACTGCAAAGGCATAATTAATCCTTTTCATAAAATAAAATGACTTCTATGCAGTTAATCTAATTTTCTCTATGCGGCATTTAAGCCCTGCCATTTCCATTAATAAACACTGCTAAAAATATTTTTCCAGTTATTTCTACTAACAATTGAAAGAACACTTTAATACTGTAAATACCATTTTACTTTTCTGAAAAATAAACTTTCTGAAGTACCACTGATCATATATTATACATTTATCTACCTCGGTTTTGGCAAAGAATTTCCCTTGGCAGGCTATCCTCATATTGGGGTAGTGTGTTTAGTACATGGCCAGGAGAAGAGCTGTGTCAGGCTTGATTTAGACTTGGCCACAGCTGTGCCTAGGCATTGAGGTATACCCACGCTGCAAAAGGATTGATGGGTAAGCATAGGTTATAGATGATTCCACACAGGCTAATGTGCACACCTCCCAAATCTCAACTACACATTGTGTGGAGATATGCATCTTGCATGCTGATTAGTTGATCCAACTTCCTGTTGGGAGATAGGCAGAAGGCAAGGCACATTCAAACAATGTTAACATTTGCAGAAATACAAATGCAAGAACTATGCAACTGCTTCTGAATGACAGACATATATGTTCTCTGATGTTCAGTGGCACAGAAGTCTAGATCAAGCTTTAAACAACATTGCAGAATATGTTGTTCTATGTTGAATGAGCCAGAGGAAGACAAAGGAATGGAGCGTAACTATTTCTGCATCCAAAAGTTTTTCCCTCTTGCTGTATATGCCTAGACAGGACATCCCAAGTGTAAGATTTCCAAAATACGGTAGTATTTCAAAATTCCAGTTTTGATATACATTCTCAAAGAGATGGTTTTAATCAAAGTGAGCACTCTTTCTTAATGTTCTTTTTTTTCCTTTTTAGGTCAAGTAGGGGTGAGATGAATTCTACTTTGAGATAATGGTCCTGAATGTAGCAAGGGCTGAAGGCATATAGGTCTTTGTAAGTACACTCCAACACCTTGCATGGTGTCCAGAAATACACCTACCCAGAAATGTGTTATTTTGCAGAACTGGCTGCTGTTGGATAGCAAACAGGAACCTGTATTCTGTGTCAGCTGCCACTTCCAGCTTGTCTTCAAGGGCAACCCTACTTAAAACAAATCTAACTAATGAGCCACTGTTTTCAGCATCTCCTAGTTTGACTATCAAAGCTGGCCACCTGCTGTTCCTGTAAGAGTTGTGACTCCAGGAAAACCCAGAAATTGCATTCCAGTTCCTTCAGACGAAACACAGCCTCATTTAAAATAATAGAACCACAGAGTTTCTGTAGAAATCTATCTTATTATGTTTCGGTCTCAGTCTGTTTTACTCCATGCAGTAAAGCCTGAACATGTGGGACTCTGCTCATTTTTACTCCTTGTCTTTTTGCCACATCATTCTAGGCATTTACTTTGGCACTTCATCTTCTGGAATTTCTTGGTTTGCCAAAGAGAGGCTTCCTAGGAGCAACCCTATCAAGAAAATTCTATCTGTGCGTTCTGAAAATGAAGGAAGCACCATTCAGAGCTGCCCACTAAGCAGCTAAACAGAATTTCCAATTTAATTCACCTGTTTTAGATATCATTTTTATGTCTCCGGTTTTCTGTAAGTGACATTTCCTAAGCTCAGAGAAAACAGAAATGATAAAGTTCCATATTTTGGGATTCCATTGTTATCTACAAGTGCTTTAATGGTTCATGGTTTGACAACTTTGGAAAAGAGGAGAGACATTCATCTGGTAGCTCTCCCAGATTAGAGCAGGAAGACATGCAATACAGGTAGTCATTGATTTACGATCACTATTGAGTCCAAAAATTATGCTGCTAAAAAAGATATTTCTTAAATGAGTTTTGCCCATTTTATGACTGTTCTTGCCACAGTTGTTAAGTGAATGGTTCTAGTTGTTAAATTAGTAACATGGTTGTTAAGTGAATTCAGCTTCCCCATTGACTTTGCTCATCAGACGGTTGCAAAAGGTGCATGACCCCAGGACACTGCATCCATCTAAATATAAACCAGTTGCCAAGCATCTGAATTTTCATCATGACCATAGGGATGCTGCAATGGTCATTAAGTGTGAAAAACAGTCATAAGTCACTTTTTTCAGTGGCATTGTAACTTTGAATGGTCACTAAACAAATGCTTATAAGCCAAGAGCTACCTGTACATGAACATCCCTTCCACAATAGTGGTGCCACTTCTCTATTCAAATGGGGTGTGAATATGGGGAGACAGGCTCCAGGTGCCTGACCTTCTAGGTATGGATTATCATGTAGACATGTAATTACTTTATGTAATAATAGTTTACTATTAATAATTGTTCTTTTTAGGGCAGTTATACCTTGAAGACACAAACATCTTTTGACCTTTTTTCGTCTTATGACAAAACTAAAAATATAACAAATCTTATATCTCCTGGTAAATTAGTTCTTTCACAGAAATGGGTTTAACCTGTAATTGATGATAAAAGTATTTATAGCTGTGTTCCTTTTTTCTGTTATTACTAGATATATCAAAAGATAAGTCAGCATGGTGACTTAATGATTGATTGCTTCCACAAACTAAGAAGGAATTCAGAACTACTAAGCAAAAAGTCAGGCAAACAGATAACTTTTTAAAAGTTTCACTTTGACAGAATGCAAATCATACATAATGTAGCCTGAGAGCTGAAAAATACACATATTTGGCCCAAGAGCAACTAACAATACTTACCATCAAAAGTCTTTTCAGAAGAAAATAGTACCTTTGTCAGATGTTGTATGGGGTTACTACTTACTACTACTTACTACTAGTAACAAGGAAGTGTGTGTGTGTGTGTGTGTGTGTGTGTGAGGGCGAGATAATTAATTGTATACTAATTAATACACTAATAGTATACTATTAGTATACATAGGATACTAATATATACAAAGCTATGTATATATTGAAAGCTGCTATGACAGCCAAGATGGCTACATTCTTCCCATCCCTTTCTTAGCATAGTTCATGCTACAAAATGTCCAAGATCGGTTCTGCTACAAAACTAGGCCTAAAACATTAATTCAAGTAATTGGTCTATCATTTAATATTTTAGAACAGTTAGGATTTTCAGGTACACCCCAATCGTAAGTAAAAACAAGCTGAACTGGATAAAGTTTGGTTTATTTTCTTTCTATTCTTTTGAGGGCAGGTCTCTGATTTATTTTTTCATATTGGTCTTTTAATTTAAATAACCATTGGAAAATTACCTGAAACATTTAGAAGAAGGCATGATACAGGTGGATGAAGGTCAGATTGTCACTCCAGGAAATGCTCCATTGTATGCTCCATATATGCAATAGGAAACAAGGCAACAAATGCCTTATTTCACACATTTTCTCAAATATTTAAACATTTAAGTACAAATATATTAATATCTGAATAAATTTATGATGCAGAATCTCTTCAGAAAGCAAACATGGGCATGAAATTTATTAATCAAGTCAAGGAAACTTGAGTGTTACTTAACCTTCTTCTGGTTCTAATAGTCCTGGTGTACCATAAATTCTCTTCTTTAAAGTCACACTGTCACCAGTCAAACTCTTCTCCAGGACCGCAGTGCAAGGTCTTCAGTTGTCAGCACTACAAGGTATACCAGACTAAAAGATTTTTGTAATCCACTTTCATTGTCTGGACTCCAGTTACGTTTCCCTCTTTGTTGCTTTGGTAAGGGATCTTCCCTCTCTCCATTAAGGCTGTGCTCTTTACAGAAATGAAGGAACTCTGGGTGTAGAACTGTTAATGGGAAGATTTTTATGTGCATTAAATCCTATACATTCAAAGGCTTTCCATTTAAGAAGACAATCACCTTGTACCTGATCTTCATTAACATAGCAATGTGACTTTATAGAAAAGAAGGATTGCTCACCAGTATTTTTATAAGTTGCAAACATCTTTTTAGAAGTTGAGTTGGACTTTTGTCTCTTTAAACAGAAGCTTCTATATGCAATTGTAAGTGACAAAAAGATTAGAGAAACATGTAGAATCCATTTCTTTCTCGTTTACTAAATATGGTTTGCCAGTTTGATACCAATTCCTCATAAAGAATGGTAGTAAATAGGAACAGAACTGTTTTGCCAACATGTGGCAAAATATACTATTGTGATTAACTGTACACCAACACCATCTACTGGATTCTAATGAAAATATCTAGACAGCTGAAGGTTGAAAGTAAGTTTCAGCACACAAGGATAAAAAAATTATGTGAGGTTATGCAATAACTAAAAGATTTGGTTCAGATTTCAGTTCTGAAAATAATTGAGATCATCTCCGAATTAGAGAAATCTCTAAGTCAAAAACTACCTATTTAAACACAGTCTAAATTCAAGATGAGATTAAGAAATGCAGATTTTCATTTTTCTTACTAATACTAAAAATGGGAAATTAAAATTTCTTAATAACATTTTAATAAAATTGGATGAATATAACAGCTCTGAGTAGATAGAATCTTTCATGTTTGTATTTTAAAGTTTGATTTAAAAAAACACTTCTAGAGTTTTTAAAATTTGAGGGCAAAATTGGATGAAGCTGATAGGTTTAAGGTTTTATTAGAGGGCCTGGCTCCAATGAAGCCACCATACCACCATATCCTTATTGTCAAGTTGGTGTTGTCTTTCAGCAATTGAGCCAAATGTTGTTTATTTATTTATTTATTTACTTATTTATAGTGTCACCATCTCCAAAACAACCCTGGGTGGTTTACATTTTAAAAAAGAAGTAATAAAACTAACTAATGGGACAGAAAGCAAAACAGGGATTCAGAAACCTACTCCAGTGCCTGGGAGAATAGCCAAGTTTTGAAAGACTTCTAGAATGTTATCAGTGAAAGATCCATCCGATCTCATAGAGGATATCATTCCAGAAGAAAGGAGCTGCAACAGGAAAGGCATACTTACCGGGACCCGAAAGAGAACATTTTTTAATTGAAGGGAGTCAAACTGCATTGCATCTGTCTGATCTTACAGGACAGGTTGAAACTATGTGAGACAAGTGGAACCTAAGATAACCTGGCTCACAAAGAGATTTATGGGTGATAACCAGCATCATGAATTGCATCCAGGCTTCATGACAACCAGTGTACATAGGCAACTCAGGATTGTCCAACACTGCTTGCGCTATTCCATTTTGAACCAGCTGTAGCTTCTGAGTGGTCTTCTAGAACAGTGCCCTGTTGAGTGCATTACAATAATCTAGCCGTTAGGTGACTGGAGCATGAGTGACTATCAGGAAAGCTTCCTGAGAGCCTAGGCTGCCCAAAATCCCAAAATATAATTTCCATTTTTTTTCTTTCTGACCAGAACTCCCTCTATTTTCTGCCTCCTGGTTCCTACGCTCTTCTTAAGGGCATCAAGACTAAGTGGTTTTTTATCCTTGCCATGAGAATGGCCAAGATAGTGCTGGCGATACTACCAAAAGCTGATTTTGCACTCACTTATTGCTCAACTAGGAGTGCAAACATCCCTGGCTTTTTTTTTTTTGCAACTGTGAGAGATAATTGCAATATATGTAGTCCTTGTTTAACCATTCAGTTACATCAGACTTTAAAAGCTACTTACAACCCATCCTTAATGTTATGACTGATGCCCCTCCAGAAGTTACATGATTGTATTTTGGGCACTTGGCAACTGGCTTGCATTTATGACTGGTGAAAGTGATCTTCTAGGGCATTTCTCAAATATTTGGTCTCAAAACTTTACTTAAAAATTACTAAGGAGCCAAGGAGCTTTGTTTTATGGGGGTTATATTTATCAATGTGTACTGCATTATAAATTAAAACTGAAAAGATTTAAAAAGATTTATTTACTTTGTAGATCAACTTTCAGAGATCTGGAAACTTTGGGAACTGCTGTTCTAGAGCAGGGGTACCCAAACTTGACAACTTTAATACTTGTGGACTTCAACTCCAAGAATTCCTCAGCCAACATAGCTGGCTAAGGAATTCTGGGAGTTGAAGTCCACAAGTCTTAAAGTTGCCAAGTTTGGATACCTCTGTTCTAGAGAAAGGATCAGTGAAGATCGTGAATGAAAATAATTAATGAGAAAAAAAAGAAAAAAACCCAGCATAACATAAATAATATAAATATTTCAGAAACTCAATTATTTTCTTTCGCTTCTCCTCATCCTGGCCTTTCATAGAAGAATGAAACCAAAATACCTTATTCTGTAAACCTGCTGATTGCTTTTTGCATTATTCCAAAATTCATTTGGAATTATTAGAAACATCCAGGTTAAGCCCTTCATTGCTACTGATGGAAAACTGCTTTGCTCCATTCATCTTGGGTATTTGATAAAACACAAGTTACACTGAAACACTGCTTTTTCAGAAGATATCCAGTAATTATATTTGAACTGATATTTTAATATGAAAAGAAAATATTATTCTTGCCCTTAAAGGGGGAAGGTAATTTGTTATGGGGGGGAAGCATCTAATAATTGACACACTGGCAGTGTATAGATTATAGATAGTTCAATGTATCCGTAATTGTAGTCATTTACTAAATTTTACATGATGAAAATAATATTGTTCTTTTAACAGTATAGCTCGACATGTTAATCCTCGAGGCTCAGCTTCTAACAAATCAAAATATTAGAAAAATAGCTTTCAAACGTATCGAATGGGTCGGAAAAATCACCAACGCACTTCGGAATCTGCAATAAGTGTAAATACAAAAGGAAATGTTAAAGTGAAGAAAACTACTTTCTGCTCCCCTGTGTCTCATGGACGTGGGTGGCGTGTTTCGACTCAGTTCTGACGATAAGGGCATTGTGAGCGTCTGAACCTGCAGCCCTAAGTGTCTAGGGAGATTCTCAGTCATCCAGGTCATGATTGTCCCAAAGGTACTTTTTCCCCCTTTTCTTCAAGAGGCAATTGGACTTTTTCTTTGAAGACTTTCGCTTTTGAAAGCTGAAGAGCTGAAGAAGCGAGAAGCGAAAGACTTCAAAGAAAAACCCAGAAAGTCCAGTTGGCTTTTGAGAGAGAAAAAAACAAAAACACCTTTTGGACTCCAGCCCTAAAACAGCATGCAAAGAAAGCCAGGTGAGGGACGGACAAACGCTTTCCGCGCCCTCCTCGGCCACCAAAATGCAGGCCGGGAGAAGACGCAGCCGATCCGATCCCCTTTTGGCGCAGTAAGGCGTCACTTCCTCCTTTCTCAGGAAGAGCGACGAGGCCGCCCATAATCCCCGACGAACTTTGTTATGTTTTCTTGAGGGAGGAAGACCCACGAGGGGCTGAGGGGCGGGCGACGGCGGCGGGGCCTGGCTGCGATGGGCGCGGGGGATGTTGCGGAGGCACCGGCGGCGGCGCTGCTGAACAGGCACCGAGGTCGCTGCTCCTCCGCCTGCCCGGCTGATCGCTGAGCAGCCGCCGCGCCTCCTCGCAGAGAGAGGCGGGATGGCCGAGGCGGCCGGCGAGTCCCCGGCGGCTTCCCTGCGGGAGAAAGTGGCTGCGCTGGAAGCGGAGTTGAGCGCCTGTCGGCGCCGGCTTGAGCGGGAAAAGAAGCGGCGTCTCCAAGCCCAGGCCTGCGCGGCCAAGTTACGGAGGCAGGTAAGGCGCTCTGGCGGGAGCTGTTTGGGGAGGCCCCGCGGCTCTTGCGCCTTTTCACTCCAGCCGGCTTTTCGGGGACAGGCAGTCGCTCTGCTGGGGCTGCACTCCTTAACCGTGCAGCTGAGAACCCGCGGAGTCGCTTGTTCGTCGCCTCCGTTGAAGGGACGAGGTCGTCTGTCCTCTGCCAGGCCTTGGATAGGGACAGAAGGGAACCCTGCGCCTCAGCTAAGCTCTACGTTTCCCTGTCAGGGAGTAGAGTCTGGAAAAAATGTTGGGCTTGACTTGAACCGTCCTGGTCCAGCTTTCCTTAAGTTTTCCCTCCTTAGATCCTAGCTTAGCATCAGCCAACCTTCTCTCAACATGGCAGCTGCCCTGTATTCATTTCTGTCTTGCAGTTGCCCTTTGACTGATTAAATGCTATCAGATCGTTTTTGACTCTTGGTGGCTACATACATCCCACACACACACACACATTATGATCTATCTATCTATCCCTAATACTTGTTGTATTCCAGAGGAAGGTAGGCTTAGACATAAGTTCTCTCAAATAGTTCAGAAGATTGGTTAAGGATGCTCAGTAGTCTTTCAGAGCCATGGAACAATAAGAATCTATTAAAAAGAGGGGTAAAGCAAGCCAGTGTGATGGATGAAGGATGAATTACAGATAGTGTTTGATTTCATTCAGTGACCATTTGAAATTATGATGATGCTGTAAAAAATGACTTAAACCGGTCCTTGCACTTATGACTATTGCAGCATCCCTGTCATGTGATCAAAAGTCAGGCATGTGGCAATCCATATTTACATTTGCAAAAGTTGTGGTGTCCTAGGTTCACGCAATCACCTTTAGTGACCTTCCGGGGGACTTCTGATAACAAATTCAGTAGGTGGAAGCTGAATTTGCTTAATGAACATATCTTACAAGGTTTTGTTTTGAGCTCAGTTTTTTATTTCCTCTTCCCTTTAATTAAAGAGAATAGACACAAAAACAAAAGCAAAAAAGAAGCACCCAACAATAAAAATATTATATACACAACAGCTTATATATACAAAGTTTCAATTAAGTTTGACTATAATTTTCCATACATAATCCACCTCCGTAAGCAACTCTTTCATATATTGCAAAACATTAGAACTATATGCCATAAATGTACCTTTCCAGGGATGAAGGGCAACCCCATTACTGTTAAGCAGAGCATGGAAAATCCATTTTGGTTGTTCAGTGGTCCATTTCTAAGTGCTAGTAATTCAATAGAATGTATTTATCTGAAAGTATTAAATTTTGTCTGACAGTCAAATTAACATGCATATCCAGCAACACTTTCCCCCCTTTCTATAAAAAAGAGGGTCAATTTGAAATATCTTTTTTTTGATACGTCATATTAATCTATGTTGTGGGTTTAATTTTTAACTGCTTGTTTTATTTTGTAGGTTGAAAAACTTGGTAAAGTCAGCAATGGTGAAAGAAATGAGAAGACAACATTTACTGTAGAAGTGCAAACTGAAGACTCTGCTGCATGGTTATATACAGGTAATAGGAAATAATAGAAATCCTATGAAGATTCAAAATAAGGGGTCCTTGTTGCTTTCTTAACTTGGTGGTTTTCTAGCATTGTTTGCTAGCACTGATGATAACCTAGTTTGGGTAATGAAACGTCTGCAAAAAAAAAAACCAAGCTCAGAGAACAAGAAGGAACTTGTATTTCAACCCTGAGCTACAAATATTCTCCTTTATTAGATTCAAAATAATCTTGTGGCTATTTGATACTCATACATGCCTGTTGTGTTTGCCTTGCTGATAAAGTACTTTGTCCTAACCAATAGAAAAAGTTCCAATTTGGATTATTACAGTCTGCATTTATTATTAAAAACCTTGTTATGAAATTATTTAGACAATAAGCTTCCAGTGTAACTTAAAAATAATATTTAAATAATTACTTCCCTTTATAGACTGAAATATGTACATTAGTTGAAAAGAAAAAAAGGGATGGCGGGGGGGAAGAGAAAGTAAAAGCAAGTTTAATGTAGCAGTGTTTAAAATTACAGTTCTTATCATGACCAGCTATAATGACAAAAGTTCAGTCAAGTAACTAGATATGATACAATTGGAAACAATCAAAATCAACCCTGCTTTTTTCAATTATCTGTTTGGCTATACAAATTCATTATTAATCCCTGTTATATCTTTAGGTTTAATATTTTGTCCAACAGTAAAGATTCATAATAACAATATACTTTTAAAACTAAAAAATAAATGTGTAATAAATGTAACATTCCTATTTGCTTATCCCTAGCTTCTACCTACCAAGAGAAGCTATCAAAATCAATTGCTATCAAACCGATGTTTGGGTTAAGGCTATTCCCCAAGGCAAATCCACTGAGGAAAAATATGCGTTTAGATGTTCACAATGATTGGAATGTCTGTATAGTTTTCTTGTGTATCTTTGAATACTCTAGAAGGGTCAATAGTCTCAATATTATACAGAGCCCTAGCAAAGCCAGATTAACAAGAGTCTGTATTTTTTGCATGCTTTGATGCTATTTATTTATATGTGTGTTTGTGTGTGTGTCTGTCTATCTTGTCTTAAAAGATTAAAAGACTAAAAAGATTTCTAAGCAGGTTTATAAATACCAAATTACTGTATACTATTATTTTGTGATTAAATAATGCAGCAGAAATTAAATTGAGAACTAAAAGCCTCCTTCTTAGAAGTCAGTAGAATCTTACTTTGGTATTTAAATTGTGATGGAGTTTAATGCATGAACACTAGGAAATAGGAAATATATATATCAATAACATGAATATTGTCTTGTATGTAAAGTAGTTTTTGTAACTCTTCACTCTAATTTTTAACAGATTATTACTATCCTCATAATTATTACAACTGTTCTGAATTATCCAGTGAACCAGTGCAGCCAAATAACAATAATGAAATGTTGAACTCGAATTGTACAGATCATTTACAATTAGACAGTCATTTAGATGTTAAAGACAAACAGCACGATGAGCTTGAGGAACACGGCAACATAATAAATGATGTGCAGGTAAGACTGCTTATTTGTCAAATTTATATATGTTTTCATCCAAAAATTATTTGTGACATATTTCATTGTTCATTTCATTTTTCTAACATCTTTTAAAATACCATATTTTTTGCACTGTAAGACCCTCTGAAAGTTAAGGCGCACCTAGTTTTTGGGGAGGAAAACAAGAAAAAAAGATGCATGAAAAAAGAAACGTTTCTCTAAATAAACTTAAAACTCTTTTAATTGTAGTTGTGTATTATCATGGATCAAACACATGCTGCTAAGTGTATCTTCCCTCCATATTGATCATTATTGCTATAATCTTAAAATAGCCTTATAGTCTATTTTAATTGTGGAGAGATTGTGTCTGCATAGGCAATGGTTAGTAATGAAGAGATGAAATAATATTTTTAAAAATTCAATTTTTAGTGAGTACAGCAATAACATTAGTTCATTTCACAAATGGATGGAATTAATTTTAGCAACAGTCACTACTTTCTAGTCTTTTGGAACTTAGCAGAAAACTATGAATAAAACTATTTGGGAATCTGCCATTGAATTTTATTTGCATGATTTGGGTGACTTCTAAGAATTACAAACAGAAAAATTTGGAGTAATTTTAAAATATTTTATTCTGTTAAATAAACATATCTTCTTTTTTACAGTCTACTTTTCTACAAGTTTCTACAACTCTTTAGTTAATATGATTTTTAAAAATATTTTATATGGAACATTTATCTTGTAAAAAAGATAAGATGTAATCCATACATTAATGTATTATGTTAGAGAATCACACACAAATAATTTATAGTACAAACATGAGATTGGCTGCTCTTACAAGCTAATAAATTTAGCAGATAATGTTTTGGAATGAACATATGGAATTAAATCTGTCATACAGAATGAAATCTAAACTTAGTTTGGTGAATCCTTCATAAAGTTAATATAAAATAAAGTTTGCAAAATAAAAGTTGCAATATTCCTACATAACATACTTTATCATGTTCTATTGTATTTCTTAATCCTAGAAATCAAAAGATGTTTCATTAACAGAAGGGACATTAGCAGAAAGTCTGAGAGCTGCTGCGGAAGCTGCTGTGTCACAAACAGGATTTACATATGACGAAAATACTGGATTATATTATGACCATAGCACTGGATTCTATTACAATTCGGTAAAGTTTTTTTACATTGAAGTTTTCATTGTTTACCTAAAGTATGTTCTTATGAGTAAATTTTAACTATTAGAATATAATAGCAAATCATCAAATTAAGCATGTTTGTTTTGAAAGTAATCAGCAGTTCTATTTAACAAATGAGTTGACTAAAAACAGGGCTTGTGTATCTTGGTTTCTGAAAAGGAGGGATTGTAAAAGTATTATGAGAATACATATGGGGTGACATGCCTCTGAAATTTGTTTCAGCAGATACTAGAGAATATTTTCAAGGGCCCCTACAAATGCATAATTCGTGAACTGTCCCCCCTTAAAGTGGCATGCTGGATTGCTTTGAATTACAGAAGGCAGAGGGGCATTGAATTACAGTAGGGTGATCCCATGTAATACTCATCTTCTGGGATCAGCGATACAATCAGAAGAAGGGTTTAATGTAACGGTATCAGTTAAACATTCTTAAACATATATTTTAGGACTAACTTAACAGTGCCAAATAAGGTACTGATTTTCATTGAATTAATTATAACAAAAATCTGGAAATATAGAAACTAAAATACTGAAATATAGCATCCAGAATTGTGCTAAATGTATTTACATGAAAAGTTAATTCATCCAAAAATGTTGAACAGAGGACAATAAAAGTCAGACTTGTTTTAATAGTAAAGCTTTATTTATAAAGATTATGTACCCACTTCCAACTTGAAGGATTCTAAGACGTGTACAAAGATATGTACATATAATAAGAAATACATTCAAAGAAAAAATATAGTAAATGGGGGGGAGAAAAAATAAGAGATGAATATCTGCTTTTTCTTTGTCTCTTTGTTTCTTTGTCCTTTCCTCTTCACATTTTTTTCTTTGAATGACACAGTCAATGTAAACAAAGTACAAAAAACTGCAGGAAGGATAGTATTATATTTAACAGTTACATATTTGGTGCCAGCAATTCCATACCAATTAGGCCTCAGAGGCCTTCTAAAATTCCCAAGTTTTTACAAGCTTCCAAAAGTCAATGATAGTAGAAACAATCCTTGCCTTAGTGGGCAATCTGTTCCAAGTATTCACTTGGATTGGGCAGACAGAATTTGTCTGAGATAAATGTTTTTGTAGGTATTTGAGCTACAAAGGGCTTTATGAAAACTAGTACTTTGAATTCTATTATGAAATCTGTTTATACAGGTAGTGAAATTACTATATGATATATAGTAATTGTTTACATATGATTTTAAAGAACAGTCATGTAAATTACAGTAATTCATACAGATAGAAGACAAAAAGACACAAGTGACATGTGTTACACAAACAAAAGTAGGAATGTTGCCATTACTTTACTTGCACTTCTGGAATTAAAGTTAAGTGAAGAACTACATTCAACATTATATAGATCGGTTTTTGCAGATATACCAAGACTTATTTTATGCCTCCCTCTCCACCACACACATTGTATATAGTATTGCAGACCTTGTTCCAGAGTGTCCACTATTGTCCAGAAAGGAAATAGGATTGATTGATTGATTTATTATTTAGACTTGTATGCCGCGCCATCTCTGAAGACTTGGGGCGGCTCACAACTAAAACCAACCACAACAATAAATTATTTAAAAGAATATTAAACAGTCACAAGTCCCATTATACTAAAAAACCCAGTGTGCATTATAAAATTTAACCCCCCCCAGGAGGTCAGCAAAGCCCGGCCTGTTCGAATAGCCAAGTTTTCAGGTCAAGACGGAAGGTGCGAAGGTCAGGGGCCAGGCAGAGTCCCAGGGGTAGTTGATCCCACAGGGTGGGAACCGCCACAGAGTAGGCCCGTCCCCGGGGCACCGCTAACCAGCATCGACTCGCTGATGGCACCCTGAGAAGCCCCTGTCTGTGTGCTCATACAGGGCGGATGATATATACAGTGAGGGAAAGCAGAAGAATTGTTTGAATCAAATGACATCATTTTAAAAATCAAATGCTTTTATGAATTATATCTCTTGCAAAGTGTTTTTATCAAATGTATTGTCAAGTGTTGTTGTATATATCTGTCAAACTACATAGTAACATGTATAAAATACCAGAAGTGAAGGTATGATGCATATTTAACTTTATTAAAGGAAAATCAGCTGTATTATGATCCAACCACTGGAATTTACTACTACTGTGATGTTGAAAGTGGCCGATACCAGTTCCACTCTCGAGTGGATCTGCAGTCATATGGAACTGAAACTCTTCAGAGCAGCAGAGACAGAAAAAGTAAAAAGAAACGAAAAGATGCAGAATGCTCTAGGACAAATGAGTACAAGGTATTTACTTAGCAAATGGTTTTTAGTTCGTAAAAAGGCAGCTTGTGGTGCATTAGTATAATAATCAAATGATAAATACAGTAAAATAATATTTCCTGTTGGTAACATTTATTTATCTCCTGTGTATGTATATATATATATCCGAGCAATTGTGTTGTTCACTCACACAGGCATCTGTGCTCTGAGAGAAACTTGTGCTCAGTAGGCATACATCTATGCATGTTTAGTTAGCCCTATTGAATTCTATGACTCTTTTTGCTGAGTATGTGTAAATTGCTGTTATGTTCAGACTGGATGCTTATACCCATTTATTTGGGGTGTATGTATGAAAATTGGGATCCTGCCGTAGTTGAACTGGACCAGTAGAGACCTTCCTTCTGAACTGAAAGCATAAAAAGCCTATGCTTACTATGTAATAAGATCCACTGAATTCAGTGGCTCTTACTCCAAGGTGTATTATTGACTCAGTTGAATTTGCCATTCCACAGATAATAATTTGAGAAAAAAAGTCTTCCCTTCAGGAAAATATGGAGATTATAATTCGAAATACAGAGCAGTTATGGCAACAGTTATTGTATATTTGATGTCACAATAATTCAGTGAAGTGTCATTTGTGGCTTTTCTTCTGATTATTTCAAAGCCAATTGGAACTGATAAAGGTGTTTCCTTTTGGAATACTCAGTTGGACTATACCCCCAATAAGCCATACTTCCCAATAAAATTATTTTGATGAATAAATTTTTTATACTGATCATTGGGAGGAAATTTGATTTATTACTTGCTTTTTTGCCTTTAGATAGATTAAGGCAGGTTATTTAGGTGTAAATCATCAGAAATTATCTGTTCCTACAGATAATTTACAAAATACACTTATGGGCTCTATATATTACACTTTGTCCTAAATTATGCATCTTCTGCTTTGAGGTTGCTTCTTCTGCTTTGAGGTAAAGTAATTTTTGGCCTTAACAATAAGTAAAATGAGTGGTAGATAAAACAAGTGGTAGATAGAAAACGGATGGAGTCACTGAAGCAGTAGGCATGAATTTAAATGGACTCCAGAAGATGGTAGAGGACAGGAAAGCCTGGAGGAACGTTGTCCATGTGGTCGCGATGGGTTGCACATGACTTCACAACTGACAACAAAAGGATAAAACAAGGGACTTAAATTGCTTATGGCTTCATTGTAAGAATTTGTATCCATAAAAGTGAATATAAAATAAATTAGCAGCAGCCCAGCAGCACTGAAACAGGCACAATTTCTTTTCTTTGGGAATTATAGGTCCTGGATTTTGGATGCATTTTATAAGTTAGCCATCTGAGGTACCTTGGTTGAAAACTGTTGACAAAATGCAGCATGTTGTCCAGTTAAAGATTATGGGAATAAGAGTTTTAGTAGTATATAGGAAGATAACCAGAACATTAACAAAGAATTGACAAAACAATGGTTGACAGTCTTTCTCCCATAAAAAACTATCCTGACAATTCTATCCAGAATGTAATAGATTCACTTCTGTAAAAGAAACAATTGGTCTTGTCCTTCTCTTTGGTCAAGTAATTCAGTTGGAGCTATATGTTTTTTCCTAAGAAAAGAAATTAAAAGAGATTGTTGAGATGAAAACAAATTATACCTGTTTTTCCTGGGTTTATTGACAGAATTTAGAAATGATGCTTAGTTGGCCAGCTATTCTAACAGACTACTGGATGAAAGGAAAATATAGGAAATGCATTGGGGGAAGAAAGCTAGGAGGAAAGTGACATCCCCATGTGCAAGGCACAATTTGTTTAAAAAAGAAAAAAGTGTAAGGGAATGCAACCATTATATTTTGCCATAATTGTTAAAGCGATCAAAGTTATTTCTCATTATCATGCTATATACTGTGTTTGTGTGCGTGTGTAATTTTAAATTTTAACTACATTCCTTTTTCTATAAATCTTCAGAATCTGAATAAAGAGGAGCAAAAATCACCTAGCAATCTGAATTGCCTTTTTGCCCCTAATGAACCAAGTTCTCCAGGAGAGGAAGAATTTCCAGATGTGAAAAAGGCTAAAATGGATGTTGATACAAGAAACACTCAAAAGACAAAGGAATCAGTTACTGCCAATGGAAGTAGTATAAACTCAGAGTTTACTGCTAGTATAGAAGACAGTAAAACAGATACAGAAAGTGAGCCAGAAGAAGGTGAAATCACAGACACTGAACAGGAGGAATATAGCAGTGAAAATGAAGTGACAAGTGAAGAAACTGAAAATTCAGAAGATATGGACAGTGAAGGTGAATTAAAGGTTTTTATGAAGGATATTTAGGAATAATATTTGCGGATTGGGAACGATAAAAAATAATTGTTAGAAAATTGAATTATACACATTTGAATGCAAAACTGTCAAAATCAGACTCTTCAGTGAAGTCTATAAAATAACCCAATGTCTTGCTTATGAATCCTTAAGTAGAAAAATATTGTATATCAAGTAAAAACCTACTGTGTACATTGTTGTTTACATGGATTTTGATAGAAAAAAGTAAACATGGACTCGAAAACACATGCTCAGAAAAACTATTTTTACATGTGGATATAAGATGCTTATTGATATAAATTAGTTATTAGGATGGTAATACTCTTTAAAAAGTATTTAAAGTTCACAAAAAGTTCAATAACATTTAGTCTGCTGCTGAGAAAAAGTATCACTTCTGTTTGTTCCAGACTGCTCCAGAAAAAAAAAGACAATCAAAGTAGTCTTTGATTTACGACCACAACTGAGCTCAAAATTTCTGTCATGAGACATTTGTGAATTTTGGCCCATTTTATGGCCTTTATTGTCACAGCTGTTAAGTGAATAACTGCAGTTGTTAAGTTAGTAACATGGTTGTTAAGTGAATTTGGCTTCCCCATTGATTTTGCTTGTTAGAAGGTCGCAAAAGGTGATCACATGATCCTAGGACACTGCAAAGATCATAAATGTGAGTCAGTTGCCAAGCATCTGAATTTTGATCACATGACCATGGAAATGCTGCAATGGTTGTAAGTGTAAAAAACAGTCATGTCACTTTTTTCAGTCACTAAACATAGTAACTGAACGTTCACTAAACGAACTGTTGTAAGTTGAAGACTACCTATACAGCTTTTATTAGTTTGTTGACTTCTAAAATAGACTCTTAGGGATCATCCATCTTAACAAGAGGTGTAACACCTACAAATGCATTTCCTATAAGAATTTTTCCTGTCAAATACAGCAGCTCTCTTCATTGCTGCTTTCACTTAATCTAGCAAAATTATGACATCATCAGTTTAGGATTAGCACGTTGAAATAATGACTTGTTCTCCTAAGATTATTTTAATTGTACTAATGCTTCTTTTCCCATACATGCATGTAACCAAGATGTAACTCTCTAGAGTTACATTGATTAGCATTAGTCTTTAATGGCAACACCTTAGGAAAATAAGTTTATAAATTTTTCTCTTATAGAGATGGTTACATTATTCATATTTTAATTTTTACATAGTTTTTGCACGTTTTGTATATTGCTTCCAGATATATAATGGCTGAAAATCAAATGTGCTTTCTAATTTTCTTTCGGGGATGCAGATTGCATAATACAGGAAAGTTTCTCTTTCTTAGCCATTTATTTATTTATTTATTTATTTATTTATTTATTTATTTATTTATTTATTTATTTATTTATTTAGATGAAGACAAGATCTGGCCACCCTGTATCAGAGTGATTGTAATTAGGTCACCAGTACTGCAGATGGGATCTCTGTATATCATCACAGCTGTGAAACCTGCCACAATTGGAAGGTACCACACAATTGTTAGATGTCTAGATTTCTTTGTTAATTCCATCCTGTTTATTCATATTTGTAATATTTTTAATCTTTAATTAAGACTTCATTTTGAATGAACCTGATTTCTTGTATAAGTATTGATTATAATGAATGTGCTGATTTACCACAGATTTTTTTCATTAAAATACACACACAAAAACAGATGCATGTATATGTAACTGTGTGTAGGGAGTACAGTGAGGAGATACAGATGAAGAAAAATGTCCTCAAGTTATGTCCACATTTCTTCTTTTTTCTTTCCTTACTGCTGCTTAGATAGAGACTCCTATCCTTGCATAAAAGGCATTTGCATCCATTGGAGTTGGGATTTTTTTCTTTTTTGTAATTTCCACTTTTTCTCTTAGTTTATCATCTCACTATAAGCCATTTTGGTGGACTCTTGAATCTGGTCTGCTGGATATGAGAAAATCAGCATTTTTTGTGTGTGTGGTGACTATCTGAACCTTGCTCCTTTCTAATAATAATCCTTTCTAAGTCCACTGATGGACTTATGTCTCTGGACAATATTGCCAATAACTCTGTTCTGATGGGCATTTCTAACAGTGTTGGATGAAATTACTGTTTAATTCAGATTTACACTAGGGTTTTGTAGAAAGTTATGAAAATAACTTGATTCAGATGCTTCACTGTGAAGTGGAAAAAAAATCAATTTGTACCTGGACACAGGCAAACTTTAGAGCACCTTCTCTAAGCCCATTTTGATGGAACCAGGATGTACCGTTCATTATTTAACCAAATAAAAAGCACTAAAAGATCAGCATTCCACTTTTGTAATATGAAAGGTGCTATTTTACTAAAAATAATTTTAGCCTCAAAATTCAAAGAATTATCTGTCTAGTGCACTTACAACTCTCAAAGGGTAATTTTTAAAAAGTGTGCCTCTGATAACCCAAAGGCTTCCAGCAGGCAATTAAAGGAATGCTGACATACTCACTAATGAGGGATTCTGCCAATGACTTGAGTCTGCCATGGACTGCTGAGGCTAGTCTTGCTTCTGAGTGAATTTGTATGCCATGTATCCGCAGTCTTTAACAATTATTTCTTTTTACAGAGAGAAAGGGATGGAACATACCCTGCAGATTCCAGAGGCCTCTGTCAGCAAGGTAATTAATTCTTTAAGGTTTTTTATGAAGTAGGAAAGATGATTACAGCAGGAAAAATGATTTATTATATTTTAAATGCTTTACAATATTTATGTTCTTGCTGTCAAAATATTTTTTCTGTTAGTTCCATGTGGAAGTATACTTCGATCATGAATTGCAAAGTTACGTTCTTGTGGATCAAGGCAGTCAGAATGGCACTGTGGTTAATGGAAACCAAATTCTGCAGGTAAGTATAACAATGCGACATGCTCCTGGCTGATTTTGTTGATCCCTGCTTTTGCCCAGCACTTCAAATGGCCACTTCTCTATCCTTTCTGCTCAGCTGGGACACTGCTAAATGCATGTTTTGCTGTGTCACAAACTACACTCCCTGTACGTTTCTCTCTGAAGTAATGATCCCAGGCTCTTTTGTTAGCATTTAATTTTCTGCTTTCCAGTTCTCATGTTTATTTATTTACAGCCTAAAACAAAAAGTGAGCCCCATGTTCTGGAACACGGTGATGAAGTGAAGATTGGAGAAACTGTACTATCTTTTCATATACACCCTGGTAGTGAAACCTGTGATGGATGTGAACCAGGGCAAGTCAGAGCCCATCTTCGCCTTGATAAGAAAAATGAATCTTCTAGTAAGTAATGAAATATTATGGTTAACTTCTAAGGAAAAGTTAAAACAAAATATTATATTGAAAATAATATTGTATAATTAAGTTTAACATAGCTCACCAAAAAAATCAGTAAGTAAATTGGGTAAAATCAGTAAGTCAACCTCAAAAACTCTTAGACATAGATATGTGGATCATCCAAAGATAAACACTCAATATCTTTTTATGAGGCAATATATTATAAAACTCAGATAGGATAGAAAGAGCATAGTAGAAAGTTGAAGTCATGAAGTCTGCATGGTTAAGGGTCTTGATAAAGAAAATGGGTTTATTTAATACATTAAATTTATAAGATGTCATATACTTTTCAGACTACTGAAAATGCTGATGTTTAGCAGCTACTGAGATTTGCTGAAAATTGTCTTTAATAGATGGTTTTCAGTACTGAAGCTTTTTGTTTTTAATGCACAAAATATTTGACCTAATGGTGTACGCTAATGGTCTTAGCCATTGAAGGTATGAGGTAGATCAGTACCTTGGTATAGGTGTAAGTCTAACACGGCTAATTTGATTCCTATCTACATGCAGTAAGTTACTGGTTTTGTTATTTGATAAAATCTTTTGTATTTCAGTTGTCCCTGCATTAACAAAAGAAGAAAAGGAATTAGTTAGAAGAAAAGAATTAAAACAAATACGTGTAAAATATGGCTTACAGGTAGATTTATTTTTAAATGTATTCTTAATTGATAATGCATTTTGGAACTTTTTTTAAGCATTTGGACTTTATTCTGATATACCTCAGTTATGATAGTTACCAAGGTCTGTAATACAGAACGAGATGTACTACAAATAAGAATCAGGATACCATACTAGATTGAAACTGTGGAGACATCAGCTTAAGCCCTTATTCAGTCATGGAACTCATTTAGTAATTTTGAATTAGTCATTCTCTCACCCAAGCTATTTTATGTGTCATGGAGATATACTGCCCTGAACTTCCAAAGAAAAAGCAGGGCATAAATGCATGAATTATACCCCATTTATTGATTAAGTGAGCATTTAACACAAATTTATAGGAGTGTTTTTTGCCTGGTTACAGGCAAAGGCTCTGACAGTGTCCACACCATCATTGTAAACATATTGCCTTTTTAAGGGGTTCATTTTTATAGTAACTTAAGAATGTAAAAACAAGCTTACTGGATAAAATCAAGAGACCCTTCTAATACAACTATTAGTCCTATTGCAGCTCCTTTTCAAAAACCCACAAATAAGTGGGTTTTTAAAAAACTATGTGGGTGTACAGGTCATTCTTGACTTAACAATTCATTTAATGACCGTTGGAAGTTACAACAGCACTGAAAAAGTGATTTATAGCTGTTTTTCATACTTATGACTATAGCAGCATGGTCACATGATCAGAATTTGGATGTTTGACACTGGCATGTATTTATGACTGTTGCACTGTTCCAGGGTCCTATGATCACCATTTTTAACCTTCCCAGCTTCCCAGGCTTCCGACAAGCAAAGTCAAAGGGCGAAGCCGAATTCACTCAATGACCACATGGTTCTATTAATAATTGCAGTGATTTGTTTTGCATCTGGGGCAAAAAAATGTTGTAAAATGGGGCACAATTCATTTGACAACTGTCTTACATAGCAACAAAAATTTTGGGCTCTATTGTGGTCGTAAGTCAAGGACTAACTGTACTCCAATATGAATTTGAAATAAAAAGAAAAACATGTTTGTTTCCTCTTTATTATGCATACTTTATGAGCCTGTGCCATTTTCTATCCCTCCTAGTCATTTCTTTCTAAATTAAAAGAATATAAATGATTCAGTGTTTTTAAGATCTTCCATGCCATTATTTTTACCACATTTTCCTGTAGCAATGTATATGTGTATTTTAAAAGTACACTTAATTTATGAGATTTATTTTTGTTTTTAAAAGAATACAGAATATGAAGTTGATAAGGTTGTAAAAAATCCGAATTACAAAGACAGAGCAGGAAAGCGCCGTGAAACAGTCGGAAGTGAAGGAAACTTTTATAGAGACGATGCTCCAGCCTCTATACATGTGTAAGTTGGTTTCTTTTTATTTTACATAATTAGGTGTTACATCAATATACAATACTTCATAGATTCAATTCTCTAAAAAAAATCTAAAATAATTTGGCACTTTACAAATATTGAATTAAAATAAGTCAAAACAACCAATGTTGTAGTCACAGTGAAGATTAAAATAGATCAAAATTATGGTAGATATAAATCAGGGGTCCCCAGACTTGTGGACAACTCCCAGAATGCTATGCTGGCTGAGGAATTCTGAGAGTTGAAGTCCACAAGTCTGGGGACTTAAAGTTGCCAAGTTTGGAGACTTCTGCTTTAAATTGTGTCTGATAAGAATTTGACATCTGCATTAATTGGAAGTCAGGATTGGTATAATATGATCAAAATAATAGGCACTGTAAAATATTATAGTTGTATGAAAAGTTCTTGGTGCTCTCTGAGCTTAGTTGTTTCCTTGCTTTTATTAGCCAAACCAGGTAACATCATCAATGCTGTAGGGAATGGGATTTGCTCTCCTTCTATACTCCAGTGGCTTGCCCTGTTGAGTGTTGGTGGGAGTGGCCTTGGTGATTATTTGGTTGGGCTGGTTACTGTTACCTTGTTTGGCAGTTCCTTGATTGGGATATTACTTCTTGATTGCTACTTTAATGTTAATCTTGGTGTTAATCTCTGCTCATCTGGATGTTGATTGTTTTGGTCATAGTTGTATGTTAGCTCTGGTATGCTGAGGTATTTCCTTGCATAAGAAGGCATATTTTATATATAAATATATTTTCAAAATAAGTAGTAAAATATAACCCCGATATCTTCCATTATTGAAAAATTTAAACAGTTATTATTCCAACTCCCCATTTCCATATTTGCTGCTTTACTTTTGAAGGGAAATTAGTGAGAATAACAGAGGACACAAACTCTTGAAGAAGATGGGATGGAAGAAAGGAGAAGGACTTGGAAAAAGTGGTGGTGGAATAAAAGATCCGGTAGGTATTTTTTTTTCAGTGAACAATCCCATATAAATAATACCTTCTTAATTCTGTTTTATTTGTCAAAAAAGAACCCTGTTAAAATCAGTAGAATTTATTTTGAAGTATACTTGTGCTGTAGAATGCACCATCTTGTAAACCTCTGCAGATTTACCATATGGGATTTCTGAGCGCACACAGGTATTCAGCATGGTATGAAAATAGCAATGCCAAATTATGAGTTGAAAAGGACCTTGGAGATCACTCCATTCAACCCCTTCCCAAAGTGAAGAAACCAGCACCATCACACCTGGAACAGCACATGGTCAACCTCCAGTAAAGGGCAACTCATCCTCTCCTGAGGCAGCCTGTTCCATTATTTAATTCTTATCCTTAAGACTTTTTCTTGGTGTCCAATGAAATCTACTTCCTTGTCATTTAAACCTGTTGGGATTTTATGCTGTTTTTTGGAAGAGTAATTCTGCCTTGCCTTCTATATGGTAGTCCTTTAGATACTTCAAGATAACAATCATATCCTTCCAGGTTTTTCTTCTCCAATCAAAATGTAATCAACTGTTTGGCAGTTACTAGATACATAATCTGATTGATAACTAATTATCATAATTTTTGAATTACATAAAAAGTCAATACAGGTAGTCCACACTCACTGACCATTTGAAGTTACAATGGTGCTGCAAAAATAACTTTATGGCCAATTTAAGACTATTTACAACCCTCAGTCACATGATCACAATTATAATCACTACTGGACCTGTGGTTTTTTTTTCTTCATTTTTTACCTCATTGCAGTGCAGAAAGAAAGGGACTGTAAGAGAGTAAGCAATTTACTCTTCTATCCCCTGAAAGCACCAGCCTGGAGTTGAGATCTACAGGTACATTATGGAAATAACTTGTATCCTCTTGAAATCCCTCTCCAATCTTTCCACTTCTACAAGTGGGGAAAGTTCTGGAAAAGGACTGCCTTCAGAAATTGCTTGCTTTCCCAATATCCCCTCACAGAATGGCGACATTGGAGAAGGGATTTGGATTGGATAGGATAGAATAGAATAGAATACTTTATTGGCCAAGTGTGACTGGACTTTGCGTATGCTCTCAGTGTACATAAAGAAAAAAAAATACATTCATCAAGAATCATAAGATACAACACTTAGTGATAGTCATAGGTTACTAATTAGCAATCAAATCATACCAGGAAACAAAACAATATAAATTGTAAAGATACAAGCAACATGGTTATAGTTGTGTGAAGAGATACGTACTAGGAAGGATGAGAATAGTAATAGTAATACAGTCTTAGTAATTTGACAGTGTTGTGGGAATTAGTTGTTTAGCAGAGTGATGGCATTCGGGGAAAAACTGTCCTTGTGTCTAGTTGTTCTGGTGTGCAGTGTCCTACAGTGATGTTTTGAGGGTAGAAATTAAAACAATTTATGTCCAGGACGTGAGGGGTCTGTAGATACTTTCACAGCCCTCTTTTTGACTCTGGCAGTATACAGGTCCTCAATGGAAGGCAGGTTGGTAGCAATTGTTTTTTCTGCAGTTTTAATTATCCATTGAAGTCTGTGTCTGTCTTGTTTGGTTGCAAAGCCAAACCAGACAGTTACAGAGGTGCAGATGACAGACTCAATAATTCCTCTGTAGAACTGAATCAGCTCTGGGCAGTTTGAGCTTTCTAAGTTGGCGCAGAAAGAACATTCTTTGTTGTGCTTTTTTGATGACATTTTTGACATTAGATGTCCATTTTAAGTCTTGAGATATGATAGAACCTAGAAACTTGAAGGTCTCTACTGTTGATACTGTGTTGTCTAGTAAGAGGTGGTAGTATAGGAGGTTTTCTCCTAAAACCTACCACCATTTCTACGGTTTGAGTGTATTTAGTTCAAGATCGTTCTATAAGTTGTTTGTGTAGCACGCCTGTGGCTGCCAGTCTGGACTGCTAGCACCATTGCATTGTTTTCAATGTGTACAAGACAGTAAGCAGCCACTGTCCTTTCCAAAGGGCAGTGGAATGGGTGGGAGGCAAATAAAAGCTGAAAGTGTGAAACTGCTTAGTTTTGTCTCTTTCCAGACAGAAAGCACAGTTGCAGTCATTTAGCCATTAGCTTTGCTTAACTGTGGAGTTGCTGGTCCCAATTAGGGTTAAGTAAGGACACTTATAACCACTTACGGCTTAACACAAACTAGATTTTAGACCCAAAAAACCTCGAGCGTACAATCCGCTAAGTACCTAGGTTATCAGAGGCATATATTTTCTGCCATCACAATTCCTTTGGAGAAGAGCCTAAGATTTACTGCTGCTTATTCAAGCACTACTTAGCCTCTATATCTGCCAACAAGAAGTTCAGAAATTCAGCTGGCCAATTCTGAGCAGGTCATGATTTATCCAGGCTGAAACTCTAATAAGCATTTTAATTGCTTGTGGTTTCATCTGGGGAAAAACTTCAAGGGTTTTACAAGCAAGTAGACTATGATGTCTTGCCCATCCTGTTCCCTGTGCCCATATGCTCGGCTTATCTTCTTTCTGCTGCCACACATAAATTCAAGTGCAAGATACCTGGCTGTCCTCCACCCCTCTTCGTGATCTCCCAGCACCCTCCTTCACCTGTGGCTACCAGTCTCCTGCCATAACCTGTTATCTGCCCCTCCTCACTTGACCAGTGTATTTTGTTCCCTTACTTCTCTGCTTTGTATGGCACACCTAAGCTTACCCACTTGCTCTCCATCCTATCTTTTCATCACCTTATTCTCCATTACATGCATTTTACTGCTGTTGTGTGCAAATATTGATGGTTTTGTATTTTCTTCTGTTTCCCTCACCAGAACAGCTCTGTTCAGAATGTTATATTCAGGCATAGATTCTAGTCTCTGCCTGAACATAACACATGCTTTGGACAGCTATTGCTTGTTCCATGCTGTGATGACCCAGAGTTTCTCAGAAATATAACAAAATCCAAAACGTAACTAAAAGTCCTTTAATGCCTTCAACTTGGCTTCACTGTTTAATTGTTCACAGTGGAGGAGTCAAAATAACATTTCAAAGCAAGAAACACAGTTCACATTCAAAGAGCCGATAACGAAGCAAAAAAACAAAAACAAACAGCATTCAATAAATTTCCTCGACAGACCAGGATAGATAATTGCCAGCTTCAGGAAGATAACCAGGAACAGTCCGTTGGAAGAACGCCAACCAAGATAAACCTTCTTTAGAAATCAAACACTAATTTGTCTCCAGTGTCTGTTAGCACGCAGGTCCACACTCTTATGCAAATCTCCCACCTGCAACTCATGAAGAGGATCATGGCCCTCTCCTCCTGAGCAGACCATGTTTTACCCTGATCCTCTCCTCCCTTCCTGCCCTGGGATGGATAGGGGATGGGCCTGGGTCCTCCTGACTGCTCAGCCAGCCTCTGCCCTTCCCCAGCCTCCTCCACCACCACCTCTGGAGCCACACTTCCACTCCCTGTTGGCTGTTCCTCCTCTTCCTCAGAGTCAGTCTCCACCAGGGGCATGACACATGCATGCAACATTTTGTAATCCCTCCTCAGTATTAAAATACCTGTGATTGGATGAGCAAACCATTCCAATGAGATGCTTTTACAATGTGCAGGAACAATAGCAAAGCATATCTTCAATCATTAAAACGAAAGCTCCATTTTTGTAAGGTTGGTGCAACTATCTCCCAACTGTAGTAAAGTAGTTGTGCATTTGTATGCATGCAGAGACATCTGTGTGAACCTTTTCTGGTGTTTCAGTAATTAAAGTTGACTTTATACATGATTGTTTGCTTTGCAAAATACCTCTTTCAAATGTTTTGCACAATCCTACACACAGGCATATGGAGTTAGGAATAACTGCCATTTTTGACCAAATGCAAAGTTTTGCTTTAAAAGCAAAGGGTTCTAGGCACAGATGTCATATGAAATTGTATTTGCAAGGATATAGTTTCTGCACTGTAATACATTTACTGGAACTGATAAAGCAAACAAATTCAAATTTCTCAGTTCTATTTTCATTTTTACTGCTTACTAACAAGCCTAAGAAACATGATATGCATGCATGATACGCATGGTTGTCTTGCTAACATGATATGCAACAGGGTTAAGAAATTAAGAAATCTGGTCTGAAACAGCAGTAAGACACAAGGATGATTGAATTTGGAAAAAGTCTTTCAAACTGTAAAAGCTTTGTCAGAGGTGATAAGTTTCAGTTTTTCATATCTGATCATTATGAGGGAAAGTGGGAAACTTAGTGTCTGAAGAGTGGCTGCTAAACTCACATTAGGTTTAATTAAGTTGTCTTAAGAAAATTGAAAATTTTCCATGTATGATAAAATTAAATGGTGAACTAGTAGTCCACTTGATTGAAACATACACTTGAAATTTGACATGGCATATTTACTTGTTTTGTTAAAACAAATTAGCTTTAGAGACACTTGAATATACTGGAAATTTATCGATTAATATCTGATCTTGGAATATACTTGATAAAATCTAAGTGTACTATGCAGTGTGACTTCCCCATCTGCCTCCTTCCCTCTCTATAGCCTGAATATATTTTGAGAATGTGGCCAGAAGAATGAATTATATCAGTCCATATATTTCTATATGTTATTATATTTTCCCATTGGCCGTTTTAGGTATCTTAGTGCCCCAAAAGACAGATGGTCTTGTATATGCAAAGCATGAATACACACCAACAGTACCTTAATATTTTAGCAAAGTAATAAGAACATTATTTCCAATGCACACAAGTGTTTTTCCATGTCTAAAAAAAATAATAGAATGCATATTTATTGAATCTAATTTATAAAAATTCAATGTTTAACAGATCAAACTTCAGTTACACAGAAAGCATGCAGGCTTAGGTGCAAGTATGCCTATTTCTGCTGAAGAGATTCAGATCATCAGTACCAAAAACAAAAGGAACTGGGAAAAAGCGAGAGAAAGATTTGCAGAAACGTTTCAGGATTCTAAAACACTGCAAAAATGCACTGAAGAATCTAACCCAAATTAGAAGAGCAGCAGAATTAAGTTCATAATTTGTTAGCTTGTTTATGTAATTATGGTTTTTTTACCTTAAAGGTGGAAATGTTATTTGTTGTATATTAACTGCTATATATGCTCACTTAATTGTAAAGCACTGTTATTGTACATGTTGATTTGTTTCTCTGACACCAATTTTAATCATAAGATGTGCATGGCCTGAAGTGGCCCAGTTCTTTTTGAAGAGTTTTGGAAGCAAGTATGAGGGTAATTCAGGATTATTTTTATCCTACCACTTTGTTGAAATAGTTAATTTCTGTAACTTTTTTGATTCCTCATGAATTTCAAAGGAGTCTGTGGCCTGATGAAACAGAAAGCAAGAAACAAGAGCCAAAAGAAAAGCAATACTGATGCATCTCACTTTCATAAAATGAAATCAATAGATTTTCTAAAATTAGACAACAATTCTGTTCTAAATGCAATATCACTATTTTTGGTGAGGAAATAATATACAAAAGGCCATACAGAAGGCCTTATTTTCTTCCGTGAAGAAGGGTTGTACGTCAAGCTTCTAGTATTCTATTCAGGTAGCAGGTTTAGAAAAATGATACTATACTCTGATCTTCTGTACTTTTTAGAATTCAGAATTACACAGTTCAGGGACTGAACTATTATAAAATTCAGCATCTTTCTGGATTCAATTATTGTTTTTGATGACATTGCAAGGATGTTTCTACTCCAGTTTAGCTTTTTCAATATGCAGGGAATTCTGAGGTAGAAAATGCAATCATAGATTTGGAAGTGACACAGTCTTAGGACTTTGGTACCATAAACTAGTCCTATATAGATGAACCCTATTAGCCTTCTTCAGTCTGTATTGCCATATACCTTAAGATTTTTAATAGACAAACACTATTTATTAACCTTTGTCCATTGCTGGCAATGGAATTTAGGCTGGATTCTATTTTTTTCTCCATTTTTCTTCAAGGTAGAGACTGAACATTTATTTATTGAAATGTTAATAAACATGCTTTCAAAAGATGTGCTGTGAATTTTTAACTCACAAAAAAGATAAGAAAAATTAGATCAAATTTCATTTATATTTGTGTTTATGGAGATTCTCAGTCATCCAAGTCATGACATGACATTTGTGTTTTGTAATTATAATCTGCATTTTGGGTAATTGATCTGAACAATGGCTAATAGATCAATACTTGTTTTTATTTTTTGTTTTTTTAAGATGCTGGAATTCTTACATCAAAGATCATTCAGCCCACATTTCATCCAAATATCACTATTTAAATTTCTAGGGATGAAACTGATTTAATTTTAAAACTATTTAATCTTTCAGATTAAATTACTGGGAATAGCAGCTTGAAGTGGCATGTTCATTCTTAATTAATCAAAAATGCCTTCTGTTCTTTAATGGCACCTATTATAGCTCAATCATGTCTTCTTCCTTAGCTCTCAGACAGCTAATAATAAAAAAATTGTACTGAAATACTTGTAACATAATAATGCTAATATCAAGCATCCACATAGTTCTGTCAACCTCAAACAGTAATGTTTCAGGAACAGACACGTTTTTAATGGAAATTTTTTCAATTGCCTTGTTCTGCCTAAGAGAAGAACAAAATGACAATCATGATAATTTAAGTTATAATAATTTATAAATGAAACCTTGAACCGTTTCATACAAAAACAAGACAATTCTCAAAGCAAGCCAGCATGTTTTTAAATATTAATGGAATTAGGACCAAGGCAGCATGTATTATTTGATAACTATATTTTAATTTAAGAATGTTTAAAGAGGTTCACATAAGTGTATAAAATGGAAAAATACTTGAATATGCTGGGTTCGTGTATTAAAACAAATAAAGGTATTTGTTTGATTTTGGTTTAGAAGTACACAACAAAGGCCCTAGATTCTTGGAAAGTTTTACCACAACACTACATTTTTCAATGCAATAGCAAGTGAAAGTGTTAAATATGTGTTGCACTTCATCAACTGTATTATGAAAAAGTTATATAACGTAACAATATAGGTGATTCTATGGTAGACTTAGGTATTTAAAACACTGCTCTGTAAAGGACATGTTGAAAGGAAATCTTAAGTATTTTGTTCAATGTTTATAAGATACCTACTGTAGCAAGATCTCTTTTTCAGTTTTTTTATCATCCTATTGGAAGGAAAACAGGTTTGAATTAATATTTATCATATAATTCATCTACATCTAAATTCAGGTATGCAACCTATTGTGCTATAGATTTACAAATCATCAAAATTTTATATATGTTTCAAGATCAAACATGATTTAAAAAAATAATACTATTTAATAATATAGAAAAGCTAGTTTAAGCTGCCATGACCTTTGGGAAAAATATGTGCAAGTAGCAATGGTATTCCTATATCCAGTAAGTTAAAGGAATATGACTTGCTTTTGCACAATTTTATTTTGGAGGTTGTAACCAATAAACACAGTACTTGGAACTGCCTTATTTTCTCAGACCTCCTTCGTGGGCCACTTATTAATTGCACAAGAGGCAATAACATAGCCCATGAGATTTCATGGACATGATGCGATATCTGGAAAAGTGGCTACTGGCGGAGAACTTACACAACAATCAAGAATTCACTTTGGCCCAACAGTGAAAGCCATTTTATTAAGCTTATTACTTTCATTGTGGTACAATTTAAGTATCTGCCAATTCTTCATTCACCCCCACATAGAAAGTTTCAGAGATGTACTGATATAAAGGAACTGAAAATGCAAACAGTTTAAGAATTATGATTTTCACATTTAGAGTACAGGCAAATAAATTACAGAGTGTACTGAGTTTGTCTCCTTGTCCCAGCATACCCGTGTAAGCCTCACTGCTGCAATCATCTACTAAATAAGGATCCCCAGATTCTCTTGCTGCTGGCAACGTGCGAGCTTGAAAGGCTAAGGCGCAATTGTGTGTGTGGGTTTTGCTCCACGTGCACTAAGTAGTACAGTTTAACCTTGAAAAGTACGTAAAATTTTGTTATCCTAAAGATGTGCACATTTCTCTTGGCTTTAATTACACTAGGAATCCATTTATGTTTGTAAGAAACTTTCTTTTTCTGCCTAAGAGGTGGAAGAGTAAAAATCATTTCCAACTTTTTTTTAAACAGCAAGCATCGTTAAACTAGGTTACAAAAAAAATCGGTAGCAAGCTACGCCATGCTGCCTTTTGTCTCCTTTTAGATTTTACTTTTGGGACAAGGTATAACTGCAGCCAATGAATTATACAGAAAGGTCTTGGAATTTAACGTTTCTATTCCCGCCCATTTTGCTTGGATTTAATTTGGATTCTTTCCAACTACTTACCCTTCCCGGCAAAATCTTCCAAATTGTAAGCCGTTTTAATCTCTACCCAACTCATTTTCAATAAGTCCTGACGTTTATAGAATGTTCTCGACAACAACAGCCTTACGAAAAGCAATCGCTGTCCTTTTAAAAACACAAAGAGAGAAAGTATCCTCGGCAATTCCCCAATTTTCCCCATCGTCTTCCGCTTTTGAGGTACGGGCCATCACGTGCTTTGCCTTAAAGAACCAGTGCGCAATTTTAATGCAGAAATGCTGTTTTCTGCATTTCAACTGACAATTTCTTTAACTGGCTGAAGGATTCTGGGAGTTGAAGTCCAGACATCTTAAAGTTGCCAAGTTTGAAAAACACCGCTCAGAGTCTCTTGGTTTCTGGTGCCTTAACTAGTACACCAAACTGACTCTCCTATTTTATATTTAATAGAAAACTTAATCATATAAAGGTGCCACCATTTTATTTATTTGATTTATTTGATTTGTCAATCGCTTACAAAATAATAGGTATAAGAATAAACATGAGTAAGAATACAGAACATAGCTACAATTAAATGGAGACAATAGGACAGGGACGGGAGGCATGATAGTGCACTTATGCATGCCCCTTACAGACCTCTACCTCATATTTTATATTGCTGGAAGTTATTTATTTATTTGATTTATTTGATTTGTCAGTCGCTTACAAAATAATAGCTATAAGTATAAACATGAGTAAGAATACAGAAAATAGGTACGATTAAATGGGGACAATAGGACAGGGACGGGAGGCACGATGGTGCACTTATGCACGCCCCTTACAGACCTCTTAGGAATATATCTCATATTTTATATTGCTGGAAGTTAAAACCTACCCCTCTCCTAGGAAAATGAAATATTTTAGAATATACTAAAAAGACAGAATATTTCCTTTCATGCCCCATGCTTAAGATGACCAGATTTTAACATTGGTAAAGCGGGACACAGGTCAGAACGCATCAAGAAGACAACACACACGGAAGTCTACTCGGGTGAGGCAGCCCCTAGCGAGGTTTGGGTGCCTCTTTTATTAGTTTAATGCGGAAGCGTTTACAGTGTTATTCCCATTGGATTAGGTGAGTAATATCTCCATATATGGTCAAATTAATTTTAGCCAATCCTAGCGGAATTGAACCTTTTGGTGTCTAGGGTCTGCGCCTGTCTGTTAGCCGGTGTGTCCTTGGCCTAGTTCACTGCTGATGCAGCCACCCGGACACAGCGCTCCTACATCTCCTCTGTTTTTGTTTAATTTTTGCAGCCTATATCCAAGGCAGGTACTGCCTCCAAGGAGTTCCCTCCCTTTTGGCACGTCCACCCTTCCGATGTTTCAGCTACAGGGCAGCCTCCTCGTCTGAGGAATGCTGATAGGGAGCTTTCAGGAGCACAACTGTTTCGGGGGCGGTGAGGACCATTGCCTCCACGGTGGCTAGGCGAGTTTTAATGAACCGCAGGGCTCGATTAAGGACACAAGGTGCAACAGCGCAGACCAGAAGTAGCAGAATCAGGGGGCCGGCTATGGCGCTAAGCAAGGTTGTCAGCCAGGGGGAGAGGTTAAACATATTTTGGTACCAGAATTGCTGTTCTGCACGTTCTCTCCTTCTGCGGGCTAATCCCTCCCTTAGTTTTTCCATGGAGTCTCCCACGATACCGGAATGGTCCGCGTAGAAACAGCACTCTTCCCTCAATGCCACGCAAAGACCCCCTTCTTGCAGAAAGAGAAGGTCCAAACCCCTTCTATTTTGGAGAACAACCTCAGATAATGAGGTCAAGGATTCCTGAAGATGAGTGATGGAAGTCTCAATCCTTTCTAGGTCAGTGTCTATATCTAGTCGGAGAGAATCATATTGTTGCCTTCCCGCAACTAGGGCAGTGATGCTAGTGCTGGCTCCCGCCACCCCCAATCCCAGCAATACCGACAAGGTCAGGTCTGTAGCCACTTCGCGTTTCTGGAGGCGTGGGGGAGAGCTATACTGTTGTAACATTTGGTCCGGAGGATAGTATAGGATCTTTGGCAGGATCTGAACCTGGATGCAAAACCCTTGTTGAGAAGCAAGAGTGGGTCCGTGCATGCAGGCGGTGAGCCCCGTGGAACAAGCCCACCAGGAATCGGGCCCTAGGAGGAAGAAAAAGTCCTTAAAGCTGGCGGTAAAGTTCGCTCGGTGCTTATCAGAGTTGTTGTAGGGCTGCCAGACTGGCACATAATGCGTCCCATTGTACAGTGTGGTGGTATTATCACAGTAGGAAGAGTAGCTATGGGGAACATTTCCCAAGCAGCGGCCGGTGCCGATAAGGGAATGGAGGGTTTGGGTGCCATTCCTCCATCGGCAATTACTGTCAGACTTATTCATGGAGGGGGTTTCAATACTATCTACAGCCTCATAAAAGGTGGGTACGGCCGAGACGCAAAGCCAACAAGAAGTTGTCCAATTTGGCTGAGAAGCATTAAGGAATGAGAAGGTGGAGTTCAACAGGGAAAGGAGAGGGTGGGGAGTTGAGGTACAGGGTTGTAAGAATGAGTATTGTACAACCTTGGAATTAGGTCCAAGCGGAAGACTAGGAGGGAGAGCAACTCTTCTAGTGATGGTGAAGATATTGCCATAATCATACCCAGCTGCATATATTCTCCCCCCCCAGGTGACTCCCCTTTCCCACCCTTTATATTTCCTGCCTTCTGATGTGAACAAAAGCTTGACAGGGTTACAGAGGGGCCAATCATCCCTCCCCATGGAGTCATCGTCTTCCTCCCAAGTCCCCCTACCATACCCTGGGCATGGCACGTATTCCAATCCCTTTTGCAGCCTTATGTAGTCACCCTTCATAGGGGGATCCCACCAGATGTTGCCAGGCGATACACAGTCCCAATGTTTGCAAAAGTAGTCAGACGCCCCCCCGCATCTATATCTGTAGTCAGCGTTGGTCATGTGGCGGGACAGACATAAAAATGGTATTTGTGGACAAACCCAGGACTAGGGGAGGGGGCATCTCTACTGTGGTTATATGCAGTCACCCCTAGCAGCATCTGTCCATAGTCAAAATACAGATCAGGGAACCAAGAATCAACAATAGTCTGATTAAAGGTAGAGTTCAGAGTTTGTCCATAAGCGTCGGTGATGAGCCAGGATATATCGTGAGGTCAATGCTCATTGCGGCTATTGCTCAGGGGAGCAAGGGAGATAAGGGGCATGTCCAGCAGGAGAAAGAATAGGGAAATCAGCATGGTCGTGGATTAATCTATTGCGCAGCGCAGCAGCAACCGTCGGCGTGAGGAGCAGAGAGGATATCGGTGGTCGATCAGTGAAGGTCCGCAGGTAGGGGGTTAAGACTTCCTCTATTATGACGATATCACAGAGGATTGTGCAGGAGATGCAGCAGATGCAATTGATGCAGTGAGCACAGCAGCAGCAGCCACAAAGGCAGTGGCAAAACCAGCACATCAATGAGGGGATTCGGTGTTAGGCAGGAAGGGGCGAACACAGCGACCTGGGACCCATAGCACTCGATCAGGCAGTTGTATGGCCGCGTACCCCCGTCCCCAGGTGATGAGGCTAGCGGGGCCTTTCCAGGTCCGGTCCGGGAGGTGACGGTAATAAACCTGTGGCTTAGGCTGATCTGCAGGGGGAGAGGAAGGGAAATGGCACTCTGCAGCGGTAGTTAGCTGGTGGCCAGTTAGATTAACAAAATTCAAGGTATATAGGCATAAATTCAAGGTATTTTGTATCGCTGGGAGGCCAGGGGGGTTTTTCCCCTGTTTCAAATATCGATTGAGGGCATGTTTAAGTGTTTGGTTGGCGCGCTCTACCAAGGCCTGGCCCTGGCTGTTGTAAGGAATTCCAAATTTGTGGATAATGTCCCATCGATTGCAAAACTCTGACATAGCAGAGCTTGTATACGCAGGGCCATTATCTGTTTTTAGCTCTTTTGGGCGTCCCAGCGAAGCAAAGGTTTGAATACAGTGATTGATCACATGTTTAGAGGCCTCGCCTCTTTGAGGAGTAGCCATAATAAACCCTGAAAATGTATCAATGGAAACATGCATAAATTTCCAGGGGGCAAACGGAGCATATTGGGTAACATCCATTTGCCATATCTGGCAGGCCTGAGTTCCTCTGGGGTTGACTCCCATGGGAATGGCAGTAGCCTGCTGACTGCAAGTAGGGCATTGCTGCCGTATGGCCGCTGCCTCAGCAGCTGTAATGCCAAATTGCATAATGAGCGCTTTTGTATTTTGGTGAAAGTATGAGTGGCTTTCCCAAGGTGTCACAGGTTGTAAAGGCAAGATCAAATGCGCAGCTGCATCGTCTGCCCTATTGTTACCTTCTTGGAGCATGCCAGGGAAAGGTTGGTGGCTCCTAATATGAGCAACAAAAAATGGACAATTTCGTTCTGCGATTAGGGACTGCAGGGTACAAAATAATGCCAATAAGTCAGGTTCAATAGATGGTGATAGGTATGAGTCAAATATTGTGGAGACAATTTGAGAGACATACATGCTATCGAGAATCAAGTTAAGTGGGACTTTAGAAAAAAGCTGAAAAGCCAAAATCACAGCGACTAATTCAGCACGCTGCACATTCAGGGCATGGTGTGGCAGGAATCGCCGGCCTAGGAGGACGAGGGCGAGGCGGGGCTCTACACTGTGCTCTAAAATGGCCTGGCTTCCCGCAGTTGAAGCAATTCCCATGTGGGCGGGGCGGGTAGCCTCCGGGGGGGCGACCTGGAGAGGGGGGTGGGGACTGCATGCCACAAAGCGCAACCGCCAGCGCCTCCATTTTATGTGCGGTGGTGCCGATGATTCTGCACGCCTGCAGGAAGTCTGCAAGGGTCACCCCTGGCTTGTTGGCAATGGGCTGGAGCACCTTTGGCAATCGGAGTTGGCATTTTCATATGCCAGCTTCAGGGCTAACTCCTCCCTTGCCATGGCATTGTCAATTTGGCGTTCCAAAGCGACTTGTAGTCGGCTGAGGAACTCCGAATAGTTTTCGTTAGGCTGTTGGTAAATTTTGGAGAATGTTTGAATGGGCTTCGAGGTGGAATCATCTACTCGTTTGATGGCAGCCAAGGCACACTGCGTGATGATGGGGAAGACTGCCCTATCGGAAGCCATCTGGAGCGCTGCAGTCGTTCTAGTGCCTACCCCCAGGACGTCGTCCCTAACAACATTATTTGGTAAACCCCCTTGTATTGCGATGTTTGCATATTTCTCATACTCGGACCACCAGACCACGTACTGTGACGGGGTCAGAAGCATGTTAAAGAGCAATTGCCAATCTGCCACTAACATGTCAGTGGTGGCCGTGGTAAGAGCATTTAGTATGCCTTGAGTGAAGCGGGAATGCAGCCCATAGTCTTTCACCGCTTGTTTAATTTCTTTCACTATCTTAAATGACAGGGGGTTGTAGAAAGGCATGGCATTTGCGTTGGCCGGTGCATTGGCCGGCACTATAAATGTAACGGGGAAAGCTGCACAAGCCTCCATGTCTTCCGGAGACAGCTCACCCCGCTCTCTGGCGTTAAGAACAGCCCTAATTAAATGACCTCCTGCCTGCGGGGGATCTGGGGCCGAAGGGGGTTTAATCTCCGGAAGAGCGTTGGTCGGGCGTGGAGGCGTGGGTTCGTTCGGCACGGGCTCATATGGGGGAGGAGCAGAACCCGTGCCCTGTGGAGTGGCATACTTATGGTGGATCATGAGACACTCTATTACAACTCGCCAAGTGGTTAATATCTGTACAGGAGCTCTAGGCGGGTTTTGTCCAGGTTGAAATTTTTAAGTTGCCCTTTTCCGGGTAAGACGGGCAATTTTGCCAAATTAAAGTCAAAAGGTTCACCAAATCTTTAGTTTTTGGTCGGGGAAGAGCTCCATCCCCGTTATTTGCCAATTTGCAGGACGTCTCGGTTAGCCTCCCAACCTCCCGCAGGTGTGTAACCTGCTCTTGGGACAACTTTCCGCCCATACTCACCAATCTCGAAAGGGCCGCTGGCCGGCTCTCAGGTGTCGTATAGGGGCCTGATAAGCTGAGAGACCGCCTGGCGCAGCTCAACCGCAGCTGGCGCGTCTCAGGCTGCTCTCACACTTGTCCTTCACGTGTCGCTTTTTGCGATCACGTCGGGGTCACCAGTTGCGGATTTGTTCCGCATCCAGTGGGTCGCTCACTCAGGGGTCAGAACACATCAAGAAGACAACACACACGGAAGTCTACTCGGGTGAGGCAGCCCCTAGCGAGGCTTGGGTGCCTCTTTTATTAGTTTAATGTGGAAGTGTTTACAGTGTTATTCCCATTGGATTAGGCGAGCAATATCTCCATATATGGTCAAATTAATTTTAGCCAATCCTAGCAGAATTGAACCTTTTGGTGTCTAGGGTCTGCGCTTGTCTGTTAGCCGGTGTGTCCTTGGCCTAGTTCACTGCTGATGCAGCCACCCGGACACAGCGCTCCTACAATTAAAATTTCGGTCTATATGAAACAGTTCTTGCTTAAGGCAGAATCTCCCTCTTCCCCCCCCCTTAAAAAAAAGACGCGGGCAAGCCACCTTGAAAAAAAGAGCCACCGGAACAAATAAAAAAAACATGCAGTGGCAGAAATGCCAGGTTGAAGGTAGAACACAATATATTTGGGTATAAGTTATTATTTGTTAGAAGTTATATAGGATTGCTATGTAATCTACACCACAGGTAGTCGTTAAGGAATAATATACTTTTAATGTTTTGATGTTGTATGTTTGTGTGTTTGATGTTTTGTTTTGTCTTTTTAATATAATAAAAGTTAATAAAGTTTTAAAAAAAGAAATTATATAGGCACGAGACCAAGAGACGATGGTTAAAGATATGGAAGATGGGGGATTCCACATGGAAATGTACTTTGGTATTTTAGAACATAGATACATAGGTTAGGGAGCCTTGGAATTAAAGGTTTACTGGGAATTATTGTTAAAAATAAGCAAATAATTTAACTGGAATAGAAATGGAAATAAGCCTTTATTATAAGAATTCCATTTAAGACACAGTTATGTGATGAGGAAAGTGAATGTGGAGTAAGAGAAGCCAAAATGATTATATTGTTATTAATTTTATATAATGGACTAAATGGCAATGAAATAAAAAAATATAATTTGCCGTATAAGTGTAACTGGAAGAATAAAGAGTATGAAAATTAAACATGATTATAATATTAAATAAGAATTTAAAATAAATTATATAATAATTAGTAAGGTGATGAAGAAAATGAATACAGAGCATGGAAATCAAAAATTATAATATTGTTATTAATATTTACAATTGGTTTATTATATAAATGCTTTTGGAATAAACATAAGATTTATTATGTAATAGGGAAAGAACACCATGTGGGACCTGATTGGGGGAAAAAGAAATATATGCATATATAATAGTAAATAGGAGATCATTATGGTTAATATAGGATGTAGTAACTAAAAATGGCTATATTGATATGTGTTTTTTTATTATTTTTTAATTTCTTATATATTGGGTTTAATGGAATAAAAAGGGGAAAATATATAAAATAAAAATAGGTGGCAAGATTATATTGACAATGAAAGGGGATAAATACTGGATAACATATTTTAGGATGACACTTTTTTCTGTCCGGAAATGATGGATGAAATAACATGAAGTGATAAAACATATTAAAACAAAAATGGAATAGGTAATGATATGGTATGAAACTGGATAAGAAAGCTGAAAATGTAATTATGATGTATGTAAACCTGGGATCACATTGTTCACTCAAAGAAATGTTTAAAGAATAAAAAAATGGGGATATAATTATTTTGGCTTGGGCAAATACACTCATGTATGCATGGATATGAGCACAGAAACACACACCTATGAATGTATGCAGACAATCTATGCGTATCCCATGTGCAAAATGTCCCAAAGTGCATTCACTCAAATTCTTTGATCTAAATTCAGAAAGGGGGGCGGAGGGGACGCTAATAGAGGAAACGGTGCCCAACTCCTAGTCGAGACACAAAGCATCCGTTTTGCCCACGAAGACCCTCGCTTGCCAGGAAAACCCCAGGTCAACCAAGTCACAAGGAATCAACAGGGACGTGGATGCTGGTGTTTAAAATGCGGGTTTAAGAAATATGAATTTTTAAAAAAATCTCCCAGCAGAAAATCACAGGCAGAATTCTTTTTAAGTCGTGCAGCCCCAGAGGAATATAATTCGGGGAGGGGAAGAATATGCAGCAGCAGCCAACATGTTTCAGCTTCCTCTTCTGCTTCCCCACCATGGAGGAACCCAAAGGGCCCGACTTGCTCCCAGCTTCTCCTCCACTCACCTCCCAGGAGCCGCTTCGACCCTCCAAACAGCACAAGAGGCTCCGCAGACTCAATCATCCTCCCGTGGGTGATGAGCCGGAAGAGGAAGTTCCTCTGCCCTTCGCCTACGCGGCTCTCTCTACATCCTATCCAGCAATTCACTAATCTATCGTTTTAAGCCGTTAAACCTCAACCTCTGCTCGTTTTCTAGAATAGCTCAGTCGCCGCTTTACCGTGTTGTTTCTCTGTAGTGCGCCATCTAGCGACATAAGGTGGAAGAACGGTCTAGTTCTACCTTAAGGCATTTGAAGATGTTCTCACTGATTCCGGGCTTCCTTAAGTGCCATCAAGTGAAGCCCCACCCTGAAGTTGGAACTTTCGTGCATTCTTTCTGAAAAATCGGGACTTTTTAAAAAACCCGAGGGACGCGGGACAAATTGTGAAAACTCGGGACTGTCCTGCCAAAAGTGGGACGTTTGGTCACCTTACCCATGCTCCTGAATGCTTTTAAGGAGCCTGGGACAAGCAGTCCTGTTGGAAGAAATATCCTTCTGGGTTCAGTTCCAAGTGGGGAAAAAGACACTGGAAACATGGAGGCTGCTTGGAAGGTTTAATGGTGGACAGGACCACATGGCCTGGAGCTCCAGAGTGAAAAGGAAGAGATCACATGCTTCAAGGTGAAAAGAGAAGGTCAAGAAGGGCTGAGTTGCTGAGAGTGGCTGGGTTTTATACCCTCTTGTTAAGTTTGCATCAAGAGTCAGACGCGAAGAGCTTCAGTGAAGAGTTTATTAAGTGACTACAGCTCGAATGGACCCGACTTGGCTGGGCTACGGCTGCTTCTTATAGCCAGCAGCTGTAGTTGCCAGCCAATCAGGGTGCAGGGTTTTCCCGCGCTATTTAAACCAATCCCATTTGACATTTTACAAGAGCAATTCAAACTAAACCAATAACATTCAAACCTACATACATAACACCTCTGTTGGGATTTGAATTTTAGCTTGTATTCTGATTGGTTGTCAGACTCCCATGGGCAACTCTGTAGGTTGTCCTGAGTTCCAGGCTTGGTCTAGCCTTGCTGGATGATTTATGCCCTTAAAAGGGCTTTTAGCAATTGTTATAGCTTTACCTGTAGATCTTTCTTATGTAAAGTATTCTGGCCTAGGCCTTAATGGCCCACCCATTAACAAAGGTGGGGGTGAGTTTCTGCTTCTGAGTTTCTACTCTTTTTAGAGGAAATATTCTGCCTTTTTAATATTTCCTAGGCTATTTCAATTTTCTAGGAGAGGGGTGGGTGCTAACTTCTTACAGTCCAACACTACAAAGGCTTCCATGCAAAGTTAATTTATTGGATTTTATTAGGCATCTTCAAAGTATAACTCACAGTTATGTTGAGATTCATCTAACGTCCAATCTTTGCCTCAATAGTCACCTCAATAGTGTGAAAAGATGGTTATCTTCATCCCATAGCATTATAGCAAATAAAACTCCAGCAAGATGCTGGAGTCCAGGTGAGAATGCCCAAAAGCTCTCTCAGCCCAACCAGAGATCAATTCAGTGACCAATCAGGATTATAGATGTGACCACATGACATGAACTACATCTCCCAAGAGACATTAACTACATTTCCCATGAAGCATTTCCTTAAAGGAGCAGCTCTCACTCCTAGACTAACCATATACTGTCTAACCAGCACATTTCCCCTAAAAAGAAAAGTAGAAACTCAGAGGCAGAAACTCAGTCCCCCACCTTTGCTAATGGACCATTACTCTGACCTGGGCCAGTCTATTTTACATAACAAAGATCTACTCCATGTAGAGCTCTAATAGGAATTTGCCCAAAGCCCTTTCATTACCTCATCATCCAGCAAGACTCAACCAAGCCTGGGACTCAGGACAGCCTACAGAGTTGTCCCTGCCTGGCCCCATGGGAGACTGACAACCAATCAGAATGCAAGCTCAAATTCAAATTCCAACAGAGGACATAAAACCCTCAGCATCTCTGCCCTTTTTTTTCTGCTCAGGAACCCATCCTGTTCAGGAATAAACCATCTTTCCAAGCAGTCACCATGTTTCCAGTGTCTTTCTTCCCCACTTGGAACTGAACCCAGAAGGATATTTCTTCCAACAGTGTTGAACAGCCAAAGTCAAAATGCTATTTGTATTTCTCTGCCAGAAAATTCTGTTTACTCTTTAGATTCCCTCAGGATGAAGATGAACCTTTAGAAAAGCTTTAGCAGCAGATTAATGTTTTTCCAGCCAGGCTGGACATTGAGAGAAGACTGTTCCTTAGCCTGTAGTTTGGTGACACAGAATATGATCTGAGTTTCACCCAAGTTTCATTATTAAAGAGATACAGATTAAATAAGCACACCAAATTGTGTACTGCATTTGCCATCTTTTCTGAGAGAAGTACAAATAATTCTTGCTTAATAGCTACTCCTTCAGTGACTGTTAGAACTTATAACCAGTCCTTTGCAGTGTTTCCCTGATGCCGTTTTCACCATCCAGGTACTCAAAGAGACCAGCTCAGAATTCCAATATGTGGCAATCATGTGATATTGCATTTAACAATGGTGGGGATTCTCTTAATGACAGCAGTCAGAAGTGCTGGAACTGCTATCGCTAAGTGGTGTGGTCATGTGACATCATGCTTTATGACTGCATTGCTTAGCAATGAAAATTCCAGTCCCGATTACCATCATTAACTGAGGACTCCACCTGTAGTGTTAAACTTCCTGGATTTGTAGATTTTTGTTCCAATTGCTCCTTTCGGCCACTAGAGGCCGTCATAGCTAAACGAGAATCAATCAGCGATTTTGGTGAGCTGTAAAGAACAAGAGTGAAAGGAATAGCAGTAATTAAAAATCCTGGTAACTGTTTCTTAGCAAAGGAAATTCTGGTGCAAATACCATCATTAAATGAGGACCATCTATACATGCGAAGCTTTGGAATTACAACTGATGACCCTTCCTCAAGCACAATAACTTCAACCAAACATATCCTGTACCAGCTGATTTGTTCACAGAGAACAATTTATTTGGGTCTGTTTTATAAAAACTATAGGCATTTCAGTTGGATTAAGGTCAGAATTTTGAAAAATGGAATTTCCTCCTTGAATGCCTTCTAGAACATTTCCATAAGAGATCTTTGCATCAGTTCTAGACTTGGCCAATATCACAGTTGATCATAGCAATAGCAATAGCACTTAGACTTATATACCGCTTTACAGTGCTTTACAGCCCTCTCTAAGCGGTTTACAGAGTCAGCATATTGCTTCCAACAATCTGGGTCCTCATGTTACCAGTCTCGGAAGGATGGAAGGCTGAGTCAACAATCATGTCCGAGATCTGAGCCAATTTATTACTAAAAATTAAAAAAAGGTTCTTATCTGGTACATCTAAAATTGTAACAAAAGTGATTTACTGATCTGTTTTAAATTTGCAGAGCTTGTAGGTGAACATTTGCCCCACTCCATCTTCTGTTCCCACAGGACAAGAGTCTCAACCCCCGGTCCGTAGACACAACTGGTCCGTGGCAGCAACAAGGCCACACAGACGAACGAAGCCCCATTTGCAGAATGCAGGCAGCATGCAAAACCAAGCCCCCTCGGGTCCATGGAACTGGTCCCTAGTTCTCCCAGGAACCCATCCCTGGTGCCCAAAAGATTGGGGGCCACTGCCACAGGTGTTCAGTGGCCACAGCTTTATTCTCAGCAATAGTCTGAAGCTGACAAAAATGAACACATTTATGTAGATTTGGAAAGGCCACCCAGTGCCCAAAGGACTCTGGGCAGCTTACATAGTTCAAAGAAGTAAAAAAAAACATGTACACCTAAATAACATCACCCATTGCAAAAAATAAACAAACCCCATAAGTGCTAAACAAACCAACGACCTTAGGAAACCTTTTCAAAGGTTCCAAAGGAACCTTTTCAAAGACAAGATCAGTGTAGGGTGAGAGCCATGCAAACCTCTGGGGAGATGTTGTGCCAAAGAGCAGATACATTGATAGAGAAGGCATGCCTCCGGATGATACTAGATGGCATTGTTTAAATGAAGGCACCTGGATCATCCCTAGTGTATTTTATTGGATAGGCAGAAATAATTGGAGACAAATGGTGCCTCAACACCCTATGTCATGAAGATTTTTTAAGGTGGCAACTGGCATCTTAAATTGCACCTAAATGCTAACTGTCCAGCAATGTAATTACTCACATATGGGTGCATTTAAGTACATAGCAAATACATGTGTATATTTGAATGTAGGTATGTCAAGATCGCGGTTGTAACCATCTCCTTTTTTAGTTACGAGCACCCTTGACTAGTTCTCATGCATCTGGGATTAAAGAAAAGAACCTTTTAGTCAGAGGTCACAGATTCTAATTAAACTGTGCTGATGTATCGTTTCCTCTCTTGGCTTATTGTTTGTTTGCTCTGCTTAATTTTTGAAACATCAGCTAATTTCTTTTGTATGTCCAATATAACATATTTTTCCATGACATTCCTGTAGCCAGTCATTTATAAGTCCATTCTTAACTCAGTCTCTGCCTTGATCCTCTTTTGTTACATCTTTTAGACAGTTTATTCATAAAGACAGATCTTGCTTTTGACATTGTTAACATTAATTTTTGACATGATTTTTTTGAAAGTATCAGTATTTCATGTTAGAATGCACCAATCTGTAACTGTTAGTCAAGTTTATATGCTCTTCTCCTTTAACTGAAATCATTAGTTCCCTCTAGTGTCCAATTTTTAAATTTTTTATGATTTTTTTAAATAAAAAATAAAAGTATTTTCCTGCTAGAAGGATTGTTATAATTAATTCCAAAATCTTATTTCAAATTTATATGGATCCTTACTTATTTGTAGCTTTATAAAATCAAAGTTTTAATCAACATTTTGCATTTATTTAAAAACCTTTTTAAAAAATTTAACCTTGTAGTTAAAATTATTTTTTTACTAAGAATTGAAGGCAGAGTCACCTGGTGTTTTCAAACTTGTTGGATCAAAAAAATTATAACAGCTGAAAAGTAGTTAATAAGAAATTTCCAAAAGTGATTATAAAAAGAAGTTAGTGTGTTTTTAAAGGCATTGACCATGGTATGAGCAAGATTACTATTCCCTTGTCTTCTAGTGCTCAAAATCCATTGGAGACTCTGTCTTGCGGTCTCCTTTCAAGAGCAACTGTTTGGATTCCTTGTGGCTGGTCCTCTCCTTGGTTTGGAGACGTTCAAAGAAGTGGTCAACTTGCCACCTCTTCCTTCCTCACTGCAGTTATTAGCTTTCATTTTTATACAGCTGTCTTCAGTCCATCATTTCTTCCTCCAGACATCAGGCTTGTCCTTTATTTTTTTTCCAAGAAAATACGGTCACAGAGTCAAGACTCATATTCAGAACTGTGTTGAAGCTTCCTGAACGTATTGGTTGTAAATTTTGTTTATCTGGAACTAAGGAATATCAATGGAATATATATGCCCTATATTTTTTTTGAAGATTTTCCAAAGCACCTGAGGGCAGGACAAGAAGCAATGGGTGGAAACTAATCAAGGAGAGAAGCAACCTAGAACTAAGGAGAAATTTCCTGACAGTTAGAACAATTAATCAGTGGAACAACCTGCCTCCAGAAGTTGTGAATGCTCCAACACTGGAAGTTGTTTAAAAGTTGTTGGATAACCATTTGTCTGAAGTGGTGTAGGGTTTCCTGCCTAGGCAGGGGGTTGGACTAGAAGACCTCCAAGGTCCCTTCCAACTCTGTTATTCTATTCTATTTATTATTGATTATATACATCTTTCAATATTTAAGTAGCTATACAGAATTAAAGAATTAGCCTATAATGGACAAAATAAACTTGACAAACTAAATGGAGATTGAACCCCTACTATTGTTTTTTTAAATATAGCCAAGGTCAAATCCAGTTCTTCTTGAAATGAACAGTAGGTTTAGGCACCCCTTGTTTTTTATACCTCTTTGTACATGGCCTAAAACAAAATTGGTAGCTTGTTGTTACTGAAAGAGAGCTACAGCAAATGACTGGAATGGGGTGTGTTCAGATAAACTCAGAGATACTATCTGGGTTTTCTGTTATTTTAGTGGATGAAGTAGAAAGTCTCTGAAACTGACCCTGAAATGATTTAACTGTATTTTTCCTTTGTGGTTATATTAAATGTAAATCAACTGAGAATATTTATTTACTTCAGTGTGTTTGGAGACTAAAACATTTATTTTCTGTTATTGATCAAAGCCCACCTTTTTCACAGCTCAGTGCACAACTATGTGGTAGATTCTGTGAAGTTGCTTGGCATAGCTGCCATCTTCCCTTCCTCATTAACTGTATTTACTACCAGGATGGAGATTGTTTTCTGGTGAAGGCCTCAGACCATTTAGCGGGTGGGAGGAATAGGAGGGGGTGAGTGTGTGCGTGCATATGCACTCCCTCTTATATTCTCTCTGACACATGCACATTATATTCTCTCTGACACATGCACATTAAATACATTATATTGTATTTTACACGCACATAGTGTGTGTGTGTGTGTGTGTGTGTGTGTGTGTGTGTGTATTCGTAGATTATATATATACTCGTAGATTATATAGAATATATATTATATATATATTCGTAGATTTTCATGGGTAAAGGTATGTAGGTCTTGGTCTATTCGGGTCTTGTCCCATGTAAGATTGAGAATACCTTGGCGGCGTTTAGATCCCACTCGCCATCTTCAGGCTGGTGCTTTCGGCTTCGTGCTGCAAGCGAGCGAATAAATCTCAATCTTACAGGACAAGACTTCGAAAGACCTATATATATATATATATATATATATATATATATATATATATATTTTTATAGAGGTAAAGGTATTGGCAGCGTTTGACGAAATCTCATCCGTCATCTTCAGGCTGGTGTCTTCAGCTTCGTTCTTCTGGGAGAAGTGTGTGATAGTGGCTGTTTTTCCCTTTTAAACTCCAGAGTTGGCTGTGTTGTTACTTCTTGATTGGTTGATGGAGTTGATGTATGCAGATTGGATGGCTTTTTCCTGAGACCCTGTGTGGCTGACGTGCTGGCTGTGTGTCTCTCAGCCTTTTGTGCTGTAACGACCTGGGTAATGGGCTGTGTGATGACCTTCTGAGTTCTATTGTTGTGACATCCTGGGTGTGGTGCTGTAATCTCCTGGGTCGTTGTCTGTGTTGCAACCTCCTGATGTTTTGTGTTGTAATCTCCTGAGTTCTGTGATGTAGTGTCCTGGGTGGAAGGCTGTGATGTGACATTCGGGCCTTGGTCTGGCTCGAGTTTGAGGTCTGGCTATGTGTTTATAGCGTGTGTCAGTTTGCTTAGTTTGGGGGTCGGAGGGGGTGTAGCAGCTGGTGTTGCAGCCATGGTCTGGTTTCTGGATGGTGGTTGCCTTTCATCTGTGGCGTGGGCTTGGGTTTGAGTCTGGTGAAGGAGATTGGTGGTGGCATCATGTGTTATTTTGGGTCGGTGTTGGTTTTGTGGCTGGGACTCGTTGGTTGATTAGGGCTAGTTTCCAGATGTCTGGTAGGCGGAAGTATCATCCCGTTTATTCATGTTATGGGGTGGTTCTCTATTTCGATGGCTTCCCTAATTATTCTCTTGTTGAAGTGTTCAGTATTGGAGATAAGTTTGGATCCCTCAAAATCAATTTCATGTCCTGTGGCTTTAAGGTGCTGGAAAAGGGAGGAAGTTTTTCTTCTTTTCTGACTGCGTTCTTGTGTTCTGCGATGCGTGCATTTATTCTCCTGTTGGTGTGTCCAATGTATGTGGCTGTGCAAATTTTGCATGGTATTTTATAAACTCCTTGGTTTTCTAGCTGGATCTTGTCTTTGGGGTTTCTTAAGATGTTGGCTATTTTTTGGTCAGTGTCAAAGGCTGTCCTGATATTGTGTTTGTGGAGAATTTTGCTGATTTTATCTGTGGTGCCTTTGATGTAAGGGAGGAGGGCGATGCCATTGTCCTGTTCTGTGTTTTGGTTTTTGGGGGGAGTCTCCCTTAGGATTAGGTTGGTGATTGTGCTTCTTTGGAATCCATTGGACATTAATACGTTAGTGAGGGTGTGTAATTCAAGAGAATAATTAGGGAAGCCATCGAAATAGAGAAACACCCCCATAACATGAATAAACGGGATGATACTTCCCACCTACCAGACATCTGGAAACTAGCCCTAATCAACAAACGAGTCCCAGCCACGAAAACCAACACCGGACCCAAAATAACACATGATGCCACCACCAATCTCCTTCACCAGACTCAAACCCAAGCCCATACAGATGAAAGGCAACCACCATCCAGAAACCAGACCATGGCTGCAACACCAGCTGCTACGCCCCCCTCCGACCCCCTCCGACCCCCAAACTAAGCAAACTGACACACGCTATAAACACATAGCCAGACCTCAAACTCGGAGCCAGACCAAGGCCGAATGTCACATCACAGCCTTCCACCCAGGACACTACATCACAGAACTCAGGAGATTACAACACAAAACATCAGGAGGTTGCAACACAGACAATGACCCAGGAGATTACAGCACCACACCCAGGATGTCACAACAATAGAACTCAGAAGGTCATCACACAGCCCATTACCCAGGTTGTTACAACACAAAAGGCTGAGAGACACACAGCCAGCACCTCAGCCACACAGGGTCTCAGGAAAAAGCCATCCAATCTGCATACATCAACTCCACAAACCAATCAAGAAGTAACAACACAGCCAACTCTGGAGTTTAAAAGGGAAAAACAGCCACTATCACACACTTCTCCCAGAAGAACGAAGCTGAAGACACCAGCCTGAAGATGACGGATGAGATTTCATCGAAACGTTGCCAAGGTATTCATATATATATATATATATATATATATATATATATATATATAACATATACATGTCTTCTGAAGCATAATTATTACTTCCTGTAGGTCTTAAGGAAGCCATATGCTGATCAGACAAGCTGACTCCAACTTTATCCTGCAATATTTGGACAGGGACTTGTGAACAGTCAGATTATACTATTGTGGTTAATTTTTTCCATTCCATCAGGCAACAATCTTTTATTGTTATAATATGCTGTATGGAAGAAATAGATTTGCAATGTTCTGCAGTTTCTTATTATAGAGTTTGTTATTTACAAAACCCTTAGCCCCTGTCCTTTGAACATCTGGAAGCCACAGGGTGGTGCTTGGGCCTTGGTTTCTGGTTTTGGTTTTGATTGTTTGTTCATCCATGTTTACATCAATTGTCAAGTTATCCCATCACCAGCTGGCACTTCTCAAATGATCTCATCTCAGCTTGCTGAGCACCTGTATCGCTTTAAGGGCCAAGTATTGTTCTTCATGTGCTTCCTTTGTTTTATTTTCTGGCCATTCATTCTTGTTTGGCTTTGTGTCATGGGGATAATTCCAAGAGCATTAAAAACATATGGTGAAGTTTCCCAATAAATTTTATTTTGAGAATGCCTTGCTTATAGTTATGTTCAGGTGCTGATAAATCCAGGATATTTAAAATGGAGAGGGGATTGAGTTTGCTATTACTTTTAAGATTCAATGGCTGGATAAAAGTAGCCAAGTTACAGGAATTCATGCTATATTCTACTAACCTCCAAGTTGAGAAGGCATTTGGGATTTATAATATGGAATAACTATCCTTGACAACCATTTCAAAGCTCTAACTGTTACATAGCTTAGCTGCTAAAATTGTCATAGCATCTGTAGGTCACCTTGCAGTCTCAATTTCCTCGGCTGAAATTTGGCAGCAAACAATCAGAATTTGCCTGCACAATTTGCCCTTTAAAAAGAACAAGTTATTTAAAATGTCTTACTTAGCAATGGAAATGTTGAACTCAATTATGGTCATAAATCAAGGACTATCTGTACTGACTTTTAATACCAACGTATAGTATTTCAGTCACTGACTTGGTTGACAATAGTCCCTTGTAGTTGTTGGGCACTCCCTCCTTCAGGTCTCTAGGTTTTATTCTGGATTCAGAATAAAATGGGTATCAAATTTGCAGCGTCACGTTGCCGTCATGTGATGTTTCATGACATTTTTCCCCTTCGCAGAGCTGGGGTGGGTGTGGCCTGCACATGACACATTTGGCTTGTGGGCTACCAGTTTGAAACCCCTGTTAATATACCAGAAATGTTAAAGCAAAGAAAAAAGGATCAATAAGCATGTTAAAGACTACAATGTTGTATGAAAGGCTTGGGAGAACAAAAAAAATACATAAGTAGGTTCCAGAGGAGTCAATTTTGCTAAGAATATTCTATAACCACCAGTACTTTTTCACCTGTACTGACCAGCCATTTCTTAACTGAGGACACCTGAAAGAAACATCCCAAGGGGGGGGCATGAATTAGAAGGATTTCTCCAAATATCAAAGTATCAAATTGTAATTGCTGAGGACTTTCAGAGTGAAAGTGAAATATGCATTTTATTTCACTGTGTGCTCAGTAGATATTAATCTGCACCATACACACATACACAATGTGATAGATCTATCAATTATAATTAGCTGTCACATTAAATAAAACCTCTAATATGATTTGTTATTTCCCGGGAGTAAACAACTTCCTTTCTAGTAGCATTTAAATCACTAATTCTGGCTTAGAGGAATAAACCATACTCTCACTGTGGATCTTACATTAAAGATTCTGCAAGAATTTTTGCAGAATACAATTGATTTCAGATGTGAAATAAATGCCCAAAGGAGATTTGACAACAAAAAAATCAGAATATTGGCAGCTGGCAATGTATTTTCTTTTTATTAGATTTTGCAGCCAGGGATCTGTGGCATTGAATCAGGTACTTTTATTTTCAAAGATCTTTAGTTTTAAGAATAATGATCCAGTTGGTGACTATTGGATAAGTCAAATTACAAACAATAATTATTTTGCACTAACTGCTTTTCATCGGCTATCTCATGGTTGCTTTGTAAAAAGGTTTTGTAAGAGAATGATGCGGACTCATTCATTCATGTAAGATCCTGCTTCTTTTCGAAACATCTACAGCACCATGCCTTTTCATGGTTCTAAACAGGGTGTTCTCCACCTGAAAGTACCCCACACTGGTTCAAAAACTTGGTATGTACTCACTCCAAATGCAGCAACCATGCCTTGACTGAAACTGCCTCAGCTATAATGCATGGTCTTGTAAGTTTCTTATTTGGAGAAGTTGACTTGAGAGTCATAACATGATCAAGATGGATTGCTTTTGCTGATCCATCTTTCTGATGCAGATAACAATCTGGAACTGCCCCTATATACTACTGCGTGACAGGAGATTGCTGGGTGCTACTGGAACTCCAGGAAGCTTCAGTTACAGAAAAGGAACCTGCTTTTCTTACAACAATGTCAGCAGAAGCCGGAATCTTTTAAGAATCGGAAATGAGAAGAAAGTGAGTAGAGAGAGATATGAAAACTGATAAAGGAACTGTAAGCCATAACTGATCCTAGCAGGAAGCATATATATACCCAACGTTTCTCTTGCAACATCTGAGTTTTGAAACAAACAGCCCAGTGAGATGCATCTGTCTTGCTGAGGCCAACCTGAAAATAAATCAACACTGAAAGAAAATCTAAAGCCATTTCCAGCCTAAGAATGACTGCGTTAAAAGTGAATGGAAGTAGCCACCAGAGTTTGAATGTACCACATGGGAAGGTAAAGCATGAATGACAGAGAATGTTAGAGATCCATTAAACAGAAAGAAAAACTGAAGGAACAGGGATAGTTAATGATTTTTTTCTCATGGTAAATGTATTTTAATTGTATTGTACGGTGATCAATGTTACATAATTAGTTTTCTCCCTATCTCCTCTCTCTGAATGGTACCCAGTCTGTTACACGGTTTCTCCCTACTTTCGTTCCACTAGTGGTCCATTAGTATCAAATACAATTTGATGCTTTTAATTTTGCTAAATAATACAATAGAAAGGTTAGATAATGAACAGAATCAATGTGTTCTAAGTGCTGGAATCAAGATTGATTTTATGTTTTATATCCTGGAAATGCCCAATGTCATTGTCATCTGTCAGGAAATTATGATTGCTGTTCCTAATTCCAATAAATGTATCATTAACCAATGTCTGACTTGCTACTCTTCTATATGCCCTTGAATTCATGGAGGCAGAGAATCCTTTAGTAAGGATATAAGGCAGAGATGGCATTCAGCAGGTTCTGACCAGTTCCGGAGAACCAGTGGTGGAAATTTTGAGTACTTCAGAGAACCGGTAAATACCACCTCTGACTGGCCCCGCCCCCATCTATTCTCTGCCTCTTGAGTCCCAGCTCTGATTGGCTGGGTCTTCTTTTGTTGCCCTGCACAGGAGAAAGGAGCTGGAAAGCAGGTTATTGGGATGGGGAGGGAATGGAGATTTTGCAGTAACCTTCCCCCAGGAGTGGGGAGGGAATGGGGATTTTACAGTATCCTTCCCCTGTCATGCCCACCAAGCCACGCTCACCAAGCCACATCATACCCATCAAGCCACGCCCACAGAACCGGTAGTAAAAAAATTTGAATCCTACCACTGATATATTGATATAAGAGTAATTTGTTTCTATTTCTCTAATATATTTTCTATGTTACACTTGCCGTTTCTGGCTGTAAAACCAACCATTCATAGAAGTGTTTGAAAACAACAGATAAGGTGCTTAATGCTTATGTAGCAATGTGCTTTGTTTATTGTGTAATCTCAGGCTATAGTCCATAATCCTTTAATTTACTGTCTCAGCTCATACCCATTTTTTAACTTTATACAGGAAATCTTCCAATAATCAATTGTTCTATGCTTCTATATGTTTTTCCTAGTGGCGGAAAGTTTCATGAATATTGCTAAGAAGCTGTGCTTCCTTATAATAAAAGAGAAAAGGACATTTAAAACATCTTTACTTTTTTTTTTAGTTTGGAAATATGAGAACATTTACTAAGGTAGGAGCGACTTCCCTACAATAGATCTAGACAAAACAAGCTAGACAAATAGAAATGTTATTTTCTAAGTGTTTTGCTTTTACCACCAACAGTTCTCTTTGCCCTTTTCTGCTGGGTATTGTCAACAGTGATGTTTGGCTTTTGGTATTTGTACAACAGTGAGAGACCTCTGTAGTTTCCGCAATCTCATTTGCTTCCCTTATTTTTATAGAGAGCCTTAATGACCACACTGGGGAAGTTGTCAGGCATCCCCTCTGTGGAGCAAATGTCTTCCATGATATCTTGAAGCTCCTACAATGTGTTTAGCTTTAGTGCTTTGTAGGACTCAGCAGGAATGCCATGCTGCTCTGTTGTTTTATTTGAGTTCATTTGTGAGATTGCTTTCTTGATCTAATAAGTAGAGGGTGTCTGGTCTAGGACAACCAAGACTGGCTGCTGAGGAATCTGCTGTAAGACATCAGGATCAACTGTGGATAGTCTACTGAGTAGGTTAGAAAAGTGTTCAGCCCAACAATTTTTCAGTCCTTCCTGGTCTTTGATCAGGCTTGGCCCGTCAGATGATAGCAAGAGGGAACATCCTGATTTAGAAGGACCATAAACTGCTTTATGACTCTGAATAACTTTCTGGTGGCACGCATGTCTGTGTAGCTCCACCAACTCGGCTTTTCTCTGCCGCAACTTGTTCTGCATTACTTGAGGTTCTGCCTGTACTTTGGACTGCAGGTGTTTAAACTTGTCTTTCTTTGAGACAGATGGTGGATCATTCTGTCAGTCTGCATAGGCCTTGTTTTTGGCCTGGAGGACTGTTGAAATTGTCTTGTGATTTTCATCAAACCAGGGTATGACTAGGTTTTCAGTAAGCGTACAGTTGTTGTAGTATACATGATGACATCTTTGAACTGCATCGACTTTTAAGAATAGGCTCCTGTAAGCAGTAAATGAAAGAGTTTTTCATTCAATAATCTTGTAAACATTGGATTTGGACTGGATCTTGGAGTCTGCTAAAGATGAATGATGTTCTGGTAGTCCCTGGTGGCTTACAATATAAAGGGATCATGTGCAGGTTGAGAATTGACAAGACCAGCCTATGATCTTCCATCTCACATAATCCAGGTAATGGGGACATCTTTAAGGTCATGCTGACATACTATGGCATAATTAATTACGTACCAGTGTTTGGACCTGATATACATACAGGTTGTTGCAAGTCTGAACATTGTATTAGTGATGCACAGGTTGTGCTCAGCATCCTTATTCAGAAGCAGGATGCCATTACTGTTGACTATTCTCACCCCATGTCTGCCAAGGACTCCTTTCTTTTCTTGATTTGAAATTTGGTCAGTTATCTCAGTAGGTCCTCTTAGGATTGAACTATGTTGCTATTCTTAAAGCTTCCATTTGAATTATTGTCATTGTATCAAAATTCAAAACGAAAATACAGAATACAAGGCTGATGACAGTTGAACTGATAACAGTACTCCAATTTATTTTCCTTCTCTGAATCTTCCAATGTATGAAAAACATCTGTATCAATCCTGTGAATGTCAGGATTAGCCGCATTCATACATTTATTAGGAATAATAGTGCTTACAAGGCACCTATATCTAAGTGTCCTTGTGTAAAAACCTAAGACTAATAAATAATAATAAAAAACATACTAGTAAATTATGTTGCCAAACAGGCCTTGTTTAAATATAAAAGATGAATTTAGTGATACATAAAGAATGAATAACCTTTTTTGGTTTGTGAAGTGCATTTAACCTTCAAGAAATATACCAGAGGCCCAAATATTTTTAAAATAAATTAAATTAAATTGATAAAAAACTCAAATATTATTCCATATATGTATGGAATATCTATATAATTACAATTGAACAATTGAGCCCCTTTTAGAGAGGCTCTGGATCTCTTTTTTTTCCCATAGAAAACTTTGAAGTCATAGTTGAACCCTCTTGGTTTATAGCAGTGGTAAGCAGTCCAATGCTTTTGGAGCCAATTGCTTCTTTTTTCATGGTAATGAGGCTTAACACAATTTCTTCATGTAGTGATGCTCTTGAAGATAGTTCAGCTGCTTCATCTGGTCTAAAATGCGACTGCAAAGGTTGTGGTGGGATCGATCCATTCCGATTATGTAAGATCAGTTCTCTCTCTTCTCACTAGCTACCAGTCTATTTTTGAACTCAGTGCTGGCTTTAAATATTAAAACCTTAAAAATATGGAAGCATATCTTACTTATTTTACTCCTCTACTGTCATCCCCTATGACTCCACCCAGGAGTTTTATTTCATAAACACATATTTGTATTTCTTTGCCTTTTGAGATTGCACAGGTTCAATTATTTCAGTTTATCAAACTCAGCAAACTTTAAGATGTACAGGTAGTCCTCAACTTACAACAGTTCGTTTAGTGACTGTTCAAAGTTACAATGGCACTGAAAAAAGTGACTTATGATCATTTCCCACACTTACGACTGTTTACTGCAGCTCCATGGACATCAGAGGTGGTATTTAGCAGGTTCTGACCAGTTCTGGAGAACCAGTAGCGGAAATTTTGAGTAATTTGGAGAACTGGCAAATACCACCTCTGACTGGCCCCACCCCCATCTATTATCTGCCTCTTGAGTCCCAGCAGATCAGCTGGGTCTTCTTTTGTTGCCCTGTACAGAAGAACGGAGCTGGAAAGCAGGTTACTGGGGTGGGGAGGGAATGGGGATTTTGCAGTATATCCTTCCCCTACTATGGCCATCAAGCCACACCATGCCCACCAAGTCACCCCCACTGAACCGGTAGTAAAAAATTTTGAATCCCACTACTGATGGACATGTGATCAAAATTCAAACGCTTAGCAACTGACCCATATTGGTTAGTAGTGATGGTCCCGGGCCCACCGTTGACTTTAGTCCTTTCCTGGGGCAGCCCTCGCCGAGACGCCACCTATTTTCTGCCCTGCCGCCCTTCCCCTGCTGCTCCCTATGGCTTGACTCTGGACTTTTCCACCGACCATCGTGTTTGGTCATTCTGCCTTATCTGTGTTACTTCTTCCACTTATACCATCTGTTCCATCTTCGCCAATTACAAGGTACTCTAATTACTGGGACTGAATCATCTATACCGTACCACAGGCCATGGAGGGGTGGGCTTGGACACCCTAGTGACCTGGGCCCGGATTCCCAGTGCCGATTGTACACCCTTGAACTTGGTTTGTGGCTATCAGATCTTGTTGTGTCCCTTGCCGTGGTGAGAGAACGGCAATGGGGACTCACTTTCTTTCTAGATAGCCATTTAACATCTGTTTACCAACTGTCCAACTGGTGCCCATTGGGGATACCCACGGTGAGAGTGCGGGACTTGATCTGGAGGAGGGTCTCAAACATCAACCACAGGTCTGCTGTGAGAGGGCAGCCTGGTTCCTGGATCCCCCAATGGGTACTTAGGACTCCACCAAGTTCCTATATTCCGGACTTTATTATTTCCATCTGCAGACCCTTGTGCTGGTTCCTTGACATCTTTGGATCTGTAACATTCGAACTTTTACAGCAGCAGAGCTCCAGGCCTTTAGGAGGCTCCCTCCCTCCAGGACATGGCCTGCTATACTATCACTGGCCTACCTCGAGGATGGGTTATGGAACCTGGAGAGATGGCATGGCAGGGAGTTGGGTTGGGGTCGGGGCTCTAAGAAAGCAAAAAAGAGGGTCACTAGGGCCCCTTTAATTAAATTTTTAAACAAATTTTTAAGTAGGTTAGGGGGGAGGGTGGGAAATGATGCCGGGAGGGTGGACTGCAGCCCGGCTCACAGCGGGGGGGGCGGGGGTTGGGGGCTGGTGGGGGCCTGGAGTGCGGGCCGGGGACCGTGATCCCCAGGGTGGTCGGGATCTGTGGGAGACGATGAGGCATAGGGCCAGATCATGTGTTGGGAGCGCTATCTTCGAGTGGTGGCCCCGACCCTATGACCTCCTCCCCTGGGGGCAGGGGAATGGGGACCCCTGGGCTCAAGCTGGTGTATTTTAATGCCAGGTCCGTGGCTAATAAGTCTTCCCTCCTCCGTGAGGTGATTGAGGAGGAGGCTGCGGACCTGGCCTGCATCACTGAGACCTGGTTGGGTCCAGAGGGAGGAGTCCCTCTGGTTGACTTATGCCCCCCAGGTTTTCGGATTTTGCACTGGTCGCGGGCTCAGGGGAGGGGTGGTGGAGTGGCTGTGGTTATTCGGGAGACCCTGACTCCAAGGGAGGTCACTGTTCCTGAGATAGGCGGAAGTGAGACCCTCCTCCTGAGGTAGGGGCCTGGTGGTCGGGTGGGTTTGCTGCTGACATACCTTTCTCCCAGCTGTGTGGCAGCAACCCTGCCTGGGTTTCTCGGTGTCCTCTCGGGAGTGGCGGTGGATCTCCCAGGGCTTATGGTCCTGGGTGATTTCAATCTGCCTTCCCTTGGGGGGGGCATCGGGTTTGGCCCAGGAATTCATGGCCTCCATGGGGACCATGGGCCTGACCCAGTTAATTCAGGGCCCGACTCACAAGGGGGGAAACACTCTCAACCTAGTTTTTGTCTCGGAACAGTGGCGTAGTGATATAGGGCAGGCTAGTTGTACAACACTGCCCGTCCCATGGTCTGATCACTATCTCCTGCGGCTGGTCTTCCAACAGGCTGCTCCCCACTGCTGGGATGAGGAGCCACTTAGATGGTTCTGCCCCAGATGCCTAATGGACCCTGAGAGGTTCCAGGCAGAACTGGGGTTTTTCCCCACTTCCCTTGCCCACAACTCTGCCAAGGACCTTGACAGGGTTGTCCCCATGCGTCCCCTCACACGCCGTGGATCCCGGGTAGCTCCTTGGTACACTGAGGAGCTTCGGGAGATGAAGTGCCGTCAGAGGGGTTTAGAGAGCAGGTGGAGGGCCACCCGCTCCCAAACCGATTGAGCCCAGCTAAGAGCCCATATTAGGACTTACCTGGTAGCTGTGGGGGTGGCGAGAAGGTCCTATCTCTCCACCCTCATAGCGTCCGCAGATAACTGCCCAGCCGCCCTGTTTAGGGCCACCCGCTCCCTCCTACATCCGGGGGAGGTGGTGGACCCTCTCCAGGGAAGGGCTGAGGAATTTGGTCAATATCTGTCGGATAAGATCGCACGGATTCGGGGCGGGCTGTGTTCTACCTTGCAGTGGTCTGAGGATCGTGGTGCAAGCAGTCTGGCCGATGTGATCTGGGCTGAGTTCAATCCTGTTTCCGAGGATGAAGTGGACAGGATTATGCGGCGTCTGAGTTCCACCACATGTTTGTTGGACCTGTGCCCTTCCTGGTTGGCTTATGCCGCCAGGGAGGTCACCTGCGGTTGGCTCCGGGCAGTGGTCAACACTTCGTTAAGGGAGGGTGTCTTTCCCTCCACCTTGAAAGAGGCGGTGGTGAGGCCCCTCCTGAAGAAGCCTGCCCTGGACCCGACCGTGTTAGACAACTTTTGTCCAGTCTCCAACCTTCGTTTTTTGGTGAAGGTTGTTGAGAGTGTGGTGGCTCAGCAGTTTCCACTTTTCCTGGATGAAGCGGACTACCTAGATCCGTATCAATCGGGCTTCCAGCCTGGTTTCAGCACGGAGACGGCATTGGTCGCACTGATGGATGATCTCTGGAGGGCCCGGGACAGGGGTTTTTCCTCTGTCCTGGTCCTATTAGACCTCTCAGCGGCTTTTGATACCATCGACCATGGTATCCTTTGCGAGGGGCTGGGAGTGGGGGCACTGTTCTTCGGTGGCTCTCCTCCTACCTCTCGGGGCAGTCGCAATCGGTGTTGACAGGGGGACAGAGGTCGGCCCTGAGGGCGCTCACTTGTGGGATCCCTCAGGGGTCGGTCCTCTCCCCTTTTATTTAATATCTACATGAAACCGCTGGGTGAGATCATTCGTGGTTTTGGGGTGAGGTATCACCAGTATGCTGACGATACCCAGTTATACATCTCCACCCCAAACCAGATCAGTGATGCCCTCTCCGTGATGACTTGCTGTCTGGATGCGGTACGGCTCTGGATGGACAGAAACATGCTTCGCTCAACCCGCCAAGACTGAGTGGCTGTACATACCGGCATCTCGGTCCAGTCAAGATTATCCATCGCTGACCATAGGGGAGTGGTGTTGCCCCCTGTGGATAGGGCGCAGAACCTGGGGGTCCTCCCAGACACGCGGCTCCAGTTGGAGGAGCAGGTGGGGGCCGTCGCCAGGGAGGCCTTTGCCCAGGTCCGGCTGATTCACCAGCTTCGCCCGCTTCTGGACCGAGATGCCCTGCGATAGTCACTCATGCCCTTGTTAACCGCGACTCGACTACTGCAATGCCCTCTATTTAGGACTGCCCTTGCACACCATCCGGAAGTTGCAGCTGGTGCAAAATGCGGCTGCGCGGGTTATGATGGGAGTTACCCGATTCTCCCATATTACCCCCCTCCTGCGCGCCTGCATTGGTTGCCGGTTGCGCTCCGGGTGAGGTTCAAGGTCTTGTCTTTAACATTCAAAGTCCTACATGACATGGGTCGACAATATTTAAGGGAGCGCCTCCTGCCGATATCGAGGACCAACCGCCCTGTACGGGCACACAGGCAGGGGCTCCTCGGGGTCCCGTCGGCAAGTCAATGTTGGCTGGCGGTCCCCCGGCGGCGAGCCTATTCTGTGGCGGCCCCCGACTTATGGAATCAACTGCCTCTGGACCTCTGTCTGGCCCCTGACCTCCGCACCTTCCGCCACGATATAAAGACCTGGTTATTTGACCAAGTCAGGCTGTGATTACCTCACGGGGGGTATGGGATAGTTTTATCTTTTTAATTCGGTTTCATTGGACGTTATAGTGGTTTAATTCTTTTTAATTATTTATTGTATTTGTATGTTTTAACTGTGAGCCACCCCGAGTCTTCGGAGATGGGGCGGCATATAAGTCTAATAAAATAAAAAATAAATAAATAAATATTTAAATGACTGGGTCCCAGGAACATGTGATCACCTTTTGCAACTTTCTAACGAGCAAAGTCAATGGGGAAACCAGATTCATTTTACAACCATGTTATTAACTAAACAACTCATCGTTTAAGTGGGGTCTTTCTCTACCCCTCAGTGTGACTGTGGTGCTCCTCAACAAAATAGCAATAGCAATAGCTTATATACCACTTTATAGTGCTTTACAGCACTCTCTAAGAGGTTTACAGAGTCAGCCTATTGCCCCCAACAATTTGGGTCCTCATTTTACCCACCTTGGAAGGATGGAAAGCTGAGTCAACCTTGAGCCTGGTGGGATTTGAACTGCCAGATTGTAGGCAGCTGGCTGTAGAAGTAGCTTGCAATACTGCACTCCAACCACTGTACCACAGAGGTTCCTTATATCCATCACATTGTGTCTGAATGTCCATCAAGAGCTTACACTGGCCTGATGTCTGATATTTTTTCAATATAGATCACCCTGTCTTTGAATGGCTCGGTGGACTGGACATTAACATTTGAACCTGTATTTGCCATACGCTAAAGAAATAAATAAACTCAACAACTGCAGTAATTCATTTAACAAATGTGGCAAGAAAGGTCGTAAAATGGGTAAAATTCACGTGACATAAAAAAATCTGGGCTCAATTATGGTTGTAAGTTGAGGACTATCTGTGTGATTTTCAGCTTCCAGAATTCCCTAGCCACCATGCTCCCCAGGGAGTTCTGGGAACTGAAGTTCACACAGCTTAAAGTTGTTGAGGTTAAAACCCCTGGGTTATATTGCACCCAACACTCAAAATGACCTTGTAAAGAAATCCTTGTGCTCAATAACCTCCTCTCCAAAGGCACCTGGTTTAATGTACTATATTTTATTTTTGAAGCCAGTTTTTGTTAATAAGAAAGTCCCATTACTTATTCACACATATATTCAAAGATATTCCTTGATTTGTGGATAGCTCATAATCCAGAAACTATAGGATGGCTGGTATGTTTGAAGAGAAGGAGTCCCTGTCTATTGGTGCCCAAAGGTTCTCATTAAGGCAGTTTGGAGAAAACAAACTAATGGCAAATTTGGAAGAGCATTCACAGAAGAAAACTCTGGATTTGTCAGAGAGAAAGCAGGTAAAATTTTGTTCAAAGGGAATGAGAAGGCTCTTTTTCACTTCATACAGTGTTGTATAGTGTGTTTTCCCCAGAGGGATGAAGTAGTTGACTGGGCAGCCAGCTGCTTGCTGCTCTAGTCCAAATTTTTTGGCCTCCTATCAAAACCTTGGGTGAAAATTCTTCCTCTTCTAGGAGGAGAGGCTAAGATACCCACCGTGCCCTTTATGAACTGAAGGGGGGGGGGAGGAATGTGGCCCGTTCTCCTTTCACAAATATTCAGCTCGTCGCCGTTTCCTTTAGTTTATTCTCAGCCGAAACGAATGGCAGCTGCCCCCGATGCGTTGGAAGCTGTGGCTGCAGGCGATCCGTATAGGAGGGACGGCGGCTGAGGGCCCGGAATAGAGGGTAAAGGTAGAGAGGAGGAAGCCGAAGTGCAGCCAGAGAGGACGCTGAGCGATTCCGGAAGGCGAATTGAGGGAACGGGGATCGGCGGCGGCTGCCGGCTGGGGTGAGCTGCGCAGCGCCGGGCGCCCGGCCGTCGTGCTCCAAGTTTCCGTCAGGCGGGCAGCCTCCGCCTCCTCCCTGACGCGGGCTGTGAGGGATGCCCTCATGATGGAGCGCGGCGGACTCGCACTCCCGTCTCTGCCTGGCGGCGGGGAAGGACAGGGCGCCCTCGCCGCAGGGAAACGGCACTGCGGGGACCGGCGGGGCTCTCCGGAGGGCTGCTGCCTGCGCCCCGAGTCCGGCAGCGCGTAGCCTCCGCCAACGGAGAGGAGGAGATGGCGAGTCGCAATCGCCGCCGCCGCCGCCCAAGGCCGACGGCCGATGTTCCCGCTCTGGGCTGAGCTGGCCGGTCCGGTCCGGTCCGCTCGGCTCGGCGTTCCGCAGAGCTCGAGAGCTGCGAGGGCAGCTTGGTGTGGCCCCCGCCTGCTTGTTCGGTCGGTGCGAGGGCGGCGCGGCGGCGGCGCGGCAGAGGGATGGGCTGCGCTCCCAGCATCCACGTCTCGCAGAGCGGCGTGATCTACTGCCGCGACTCGGACGAGTCCAATTCGCCGCGTCAGACCTCGCAGGGAACGGCCGCCACTTTGCACGGGCTCTTCATCAAGACTGACGCGGCCGACTCCATCCCTTCGGTGCTCGCCTACCAGAGTCGCCAACCGCCGCCGAACTGCCCGGCCTACCCGCGCAGGGAGGTGGGCAGGAGCGGGAGTCACCACTGCTGTGGCGTCGTCGAGGCGGAGACCCAGACCAGTCAGAGTAGCGTCAAGGTAAGGGCTGCTCACCTGCTGGGCGTGCGGAGTGGGGGGGCTATCCAGACCTCTTGCAGATGGCTGGAAGACAGAGCAGCCTTCCTTCAACCTGCTTCCCACCAGATGTGTTGGACCAGGTTCTCTACAGCTGTCATTATCTTTCCCTGATGTGAAGGTGTGAAGGTCTGGACTGACATAGAGATAATGTAGTCCAACACATTAAGGGAAGATCAGCAGGTCATGAGATTGGGTTGAAGAGGAAGAACCTCATGATGAAGAAAAGGATGAGTTTTCTGTCCTTCCATCATCAGAGATCATCCTTTCAGGTAATAGAGACATTTTGAGGAAGTTGCGGTAACAGGGATTTCTAACTAAAACCTGACACTATGGTCAAAATAGTAATTATCTCAGTGGGACTCTCAATATTCCCCAGAAGAAGAACCTTACTTGGGCAATTCTTTCCCCCACATTTCTTCTCCAGTATTCCTTAATTCCTAGTTAGGAGTCACTCATTTGAAATAACCAGCCAAGCCAGAGTACTCTTGAGTACTTTTGCCCAGTTTATCTCACACCCCCTTTCATAATTTAGTCCAGTTTTCTCCCATCTAAGATTCTCTTGTGGGGTTCAGCTGCAGCTTTTGCTTTTGACACAGTCTCAAGTTCCAACTCACCTGGCTTCAGCTGGGGAAAGACTGATTTAAAAGCTGCTTGAATCCTAAAAATGAACAGATGAAGCGCCTTTAGCCACCTAACCTAAAACTCTCTTTGGGCTGTTTAGTGAAGTCTTTTTATCTGTTTCCCAGGAGTTGAGCAATAAAAGCCAAAATGAGACAAGGGGACTACTAGTGAAAAGGCAGTGTGTTTAGTCTCCTACACAATATTGCTTTGGCTGTTGGGGCAGAACCTCCCATGCTCTACAGAAGGTGATAAGGGAGAGAGAGCGTAAGGCTGACAATCAGAAAGGCTGCAGCAAATGCATATGGGATGCAGTGGTTGCCATGGCATCCAATGGCTTACTTCTTCTCCAGCTTTTTCCTGTCTAGTCAGATACAAGCACATTGGCCAATATCTTCTCCTGTACATTGGCTGATAGGAATCATGTTGAAATTCAGGGTTAAGGTTCTGTATATTTTGGGAACTTCATTGTATTTACCTTTATTAATCCATGGGCTTTATCTACCAGAATGCGTCCCAAATGCATCTTTATCTAAATGTACATATGCTATGGTGGAATATGAGTTAAAACAGGACCACCTTATGAAAGCACAAAATAAGTAAAGTCTCCCTTGAGAGAGGGAGGTCAATTCTTGGTGACTACGTCAATAAGTCCATTTATTTTCTTAATAACAGAGAATACATAAATTCATTTAAGTTGGTGCAGGGATGATATTTGTCCAGTTCCTCCAGGCAGCACATCAGTGTTCCTGGAAAACTGTCAGATGTGAGTAGTAAGTGCTCAAAGTATACTTAAACTGTGGGAATCCATGGGATTTGACAGGATTGTTACAGTAATCACAGAAGAGTTTGGGAATCTTGTGCTATGTTGGCTGGCACCAACTGGAGTCGAGTTTGAAATATTTGGACTTGATTGCCTTTTTCTTGATTACAATATAGAATTTGACATAGGGCCCCTGTTTCTTCATGTAATTTTATCCGAATTAGTTATTGACTCTAAGCCCATCTTTCTTCTATTCTGATGTTTAAATGAGGATAACTTGTTCATTTCTTGAAACTCTTTGGTGGAATTTTAAGAAATAAGGGCAGGAGTCAGTCATTTATATGCTTCTTTGGAATTTCTAGCTACTGCATTTTCATAAAAATATTTTAAAATACATTTTAAAATATATATTGGACATTTTGAAATACATATTGGAGTACAACTGAAAGAAAGGAAAGGGGAGGATAACAAAACAGCAATAGCAATAGCACTTATGTACCGCTTCATAGTGCTTTAGAGCCCTCTTTAAGCAGTTTACAGAGTCAGCATATTGCCCCCAATAATCTGGGTCCTGGTGAGAATTGAACTGCTGGCAGTCAGCAGAATTAGCCTGCAATACTGCATTCTAACCATTGCATCACCATGGGTCTTAGAAAGCATTGGATTAGCATTCACCAGATAGTTCTTAAAAGATACATCAAGGACTGGAATAAATTACGGATAGTCTTTGCTTTAAAACCACCATTAGGATCAGAGTTCCTCTTCCCAGGCAAGATAGTTGTTATGTGAGTTGTATCCTAATTTACAACTTTTTTGGGCAGGATTGTTATGCAAATCACTGCAGTTGTTAAGTGAATCATGCAGTCATTAAGCAAATCCAGTTTCCCCCAGTGATTTTGCTTGTCAGAATGATGTTCACATGGTGTTCAGGAATAGTGATCATATGAATGGGACACTGCAATTGTCATTAATACATGCCAGTTTCCAAGCATCTGAATTTTGAATAAGTGACCATAGGGCAGGGGTGGGATTCTATTTATTTATTTTATTTATTTATTGTTTGGACTTGTATGCCGCCCTATCTCCTGAAGGACTCAGGGCGGCTCACATCATAAAAACACAGAATACAAAAATTTAAAATTATTTAAAAGTTATTAAACCCAAGCCAAACAGTATCTAAAACCCACAAAAGACACTAACATTTAAAACAACTAATCTACCAGTTCTGTCCACTTTTGTAGAACTGGTTGCTCTGAAGAGCAGCAAACAGAGAGTATACATAGAGCCGGTTCTATGTCTGCTGCTGTTTTGACCCACCTGCCCGCCTGGGCTCTTACCTGACCTTTATTTCGTGCTTTTTCAACCGCAGCTGCTTTGTGCGACACAGCTGAGGTTGAAAAAGCAGGAAAAAAGGGCTTTTCCAACCGCTACGCACTTGCACACAGCACTGCTCAACTGTCCGGGCAGCTCAGCAAGGTCGTAAATTGCACTCGCGCGACTTGCGCGAGTTGCTCATGTGCACGCAATGCAAAGCAACAGAACCTGTAGTTATACTGGTCGGATCCCATCCCTGCCATAGGGATGCTGCAACAGTGCAAGGACCACTTGTAAGTCACTTTTTTCAGAGTCATTGTAACTTCAAACGGTCACTAAACAAACGGTTGTAAGTCAAGGACCATCTGTACCTGATCCATGGACGTACATATGGACCTCATAAAAATGAATATAGGGATGAAATTTTGGAGGTGCTCAGAACTCCTTTTCTTCAGTATTTTGGTATCTTTTTTGAACAGACTTACTATACTGTTTATTCTTATACATTAATCCCAATGTGCAGGAATTGAGATTATAAACAACAAATATAATTTCTGTGAGGTCAGACCAAGACTGCTCAGTAAAAGGCAAGCTAAGGCTGGCAAAGAGTTAAGGCTTAGGCTAAGATCAGCTCCTGATTGGGAGAAGTACAGGTGAGGTCATAGATTACATATGATCTCCAAATCTTTTTCAGCCCTGAAATCCACTGGTCACGAAGCACAAATAATTCTGGTCCTATATATATATATATATATGTAGGTCTTGGTGTATTCGGGTCTTGTCCCGTGTAAGGTTGAGAATACCTTGGCAACGTTTCGACGAAATCTCATCCGTCATCTTCAGGCTGGTGTCTTCAGCTTCGTTCTCCTGGGAGAAGTGTGTGATCCTGGCTGTTTTTCCCTTTTAAACTCTAGAGTTGGATGTGTTGTTACTTTTTGATTGGTTTGTGGAGTTGATGTATGCAGATTGGATGGCTTTTTCCTGAGACCCTGTGTGGCTGAGGTGCTGGAGGTGTGTCTCTCAGCCTTTTGTGTTGTAACGACCTGGGTAATGGGCTGTGTGATGACCTTCTGAGTTCTATTGTTGTGATGTCCTGGGTGTGGTGCTGTAATCTCCTGGGTCGTTGTCTGTGCTGCAACCTCCTGATGTTTTGTGTTGTGATCTCCTGAGTTCTGTGATGTAGTATCCTGGGTGGAAGGCTGTGATGTGGCATTCTGGGCCTTGGTTTGGCTCCGAGTTTGAGGTCTGGCTATGTGTTTATAGCGTGTGTCAGTTTGCTTAGTTTGGGGGTTGGAGGGGGTGTAGCAGCTGGTGTTGCAGCCATGGTCTGGTTTCTGGATGGTGGTTGCCTTTCATCTGTGGCGTGGGCTTGGGTTTGAGTCTGGTGAAGGAGATTGGTGGTGGCATCATGTGTTATTTTGGGTCCGGTGTTGGTTTTGTGGCTGGGACTCGTTTGTTGATTAGGGCTAGTTTCCAGATGTCTGGTAGGCGGAAGTATCATCCCGTTTATTCATGTTATGGGGTGTTTCTCTATTTCGATGGCTTCCCTAATTATTCTCTTGTTGAAGTGTTCAGTATTGGAGATGAGTTTGGATCCCTCAAAATCAATTTCATGTCCTGTGGCTTTAAGGTGCTGGAAAAGGGAGGAAGTTTTTCTTCTTTTCTGACTGCGTTCTTGTGTTCTGCGATGCGTGCATTTATTCTCCTGTTGGTTTGTCCAATGTATGTGGCTGGGCAAATTTTGCATGGTATTTTATAAACTCCTTGGTTTTCTAGCTGGATCTTGTCTTTGGGGTTTCTTAAGATGTTGGCTATTTTTGATCAGTGCCAAAGGCTGTCCTGATATTGTGTTTGTGCAGAATTTTGCTGATTTTATCTGTGGTGCCTTTGATGTAAGGGAGGAGGGCGATGCCATTGTCCTGTTCTGTGTCTTGGTTTTGGGGAGTCTCCCTTCGGATTAGGTTGGTGATTGTGCTTCTTTGGAATCCATTGGACATTAATACGTTAGTGAGGGTGTGTAATTCTGTTCTCAAGTGGTCTTTGTCAGCTAGGCGTTTGGTTCTGGAGATGAGGGTCTTGGCTACGGAGTTGATCTGTGCAGGGTGGTGATGGGATTGTGCATTTAAGTAGCGGTTAGTGTGTGTCTTTTCTGGTAGATGGTGTGTCCTAGGGAGCCGTTGGGTTTTTGTAAATTAGGACGTCCAGGAACGGAAGTTGATTGTTGGTTTCTGTTTCCATGGTAAATTGTATTTTGGGGTGTAGGCTGTTGAGATGTGTGAGGAAGTTGTCCAGTTTTTCTTTCCGTGTGGCCAAATTACGAAAGTGTCATCTACATATCTAAGCCAGAGTTTGGGTTTGTATTCGGATTTGTCTAGAGCATTGGTTTCAAAATGTTCCATGTATAGGTTAGCTATGACGGGTGAGAGGGGTGATCCCATAGGTGCTCCTTCTATCTGTTTATATCTTTGTCCATTGTGGATGAAGTACGTGTTGGAATACACCAAGAATACACCAAGACCTACATACCTTTACCCGTGAAAATCTACGAAAACAAATATATATATATATATATATATATATATATATATATATATATATATATTCTTGTAGCTTTTAGCTTGCAGTTCTTGTTATTAATATACATGCAATGTAATAATAGTTAAGTTGCATTTATGATCTGCATTTGGTTTATTTCAAGTAATTTATTCTTAAATTTGCTTAAATGTTGATTTGTGGTTTTATGAATATGTCATTGATTTGCATGATTTATTTGGTTACATAATCTCTTTTCCTTTTGTATGGTAAATTACATCAATTCTTTCAGAAGAAAGAATGATCCATAATAGGTACAAATGAATAAATACCTTGGCCAGGATGGAGTTTTAATAGATGGCTAATAAATATAGTCAGTATATAAATGCATAAATGGAAACAATCTAAATCTAGTTAAAAATCTTGCAACCTGATGCACAGAACTGTGTTTGCATATTTTCCGACTGTGCCAGAAAATGGACAAAAGCATATGACCCATCATTGGTTAGAAACCTCTCATATTCTGCTACAAATAAATATGAGAGGATATATATTCCATTATGGTTCAACTAAGCACAAAACCATTGATTAGATGGATGCAATTTCAAATGCTTTGCAAATTAGAAATGTCACATTGCAACTTGCTATATTCTCTTGGCATAATTTGTGTTTTCCTCAACTACTATATTCTGCAAAAGTGTGAAGAGAATATTGCATCTCTTTTAAGTAGAGTAACAACAATGGAAACACCTCCATATTTTATGTTTTTCTCACCTCTCTTTATATTTAAAGATGGGTCACTTTGTAAAGAACCAGTAATCTCATGGTTTATATTTGCAAGTTCAATGCCATCTGTCTTCTGTGAGGTTCCTTCAAGTCAATCCGTAATTATATTGAAATATGGTACTGTCTGGTTACAGACTTGTCAATCATAGAGTTACGCCAGCAGTTTTAGCCAACACAGGCACATGGTATTGATTTATTATTAGTGTTTAATATAAATCCACCTTTTATAGACAGGACACATCAGTATTAGGCTAAATGGGTGCATAACCCTCAAAAATTGATGGGATTCTACTAGCCAGTTCCACTGGGTTACTGGATAAACTTTTGATGGTCAAGAATACCACAGAATAAGAGGGTAGCAATAGACTGAAGCCAAAAGTACTGTTATAGATGTCCTTATTGTGTTCTCTTCCTCAAATTTTGGAGAATCACTTGCGGGGAGGTCATACCACTGATTTCAAGCAATAGTCTCAGACAGAACTCTGGAGACTTCAAAAAAAGAGAGGAGATTTGGGACACTGAAGATTACCAATCACTGCTTTGCATAGCCCATTTTGCTTTCAAGATAATGCAGAAGACTTTCTGTGAAATTTCCATAAATAAGGCTTCTTAGCAGAGTTTCAGAGCTGTCAGTTATTTTCATTGTGAATATATTCAGCCATTAGTTATATAACTTAAATTAGGAATGTACTTTTCTTGAGGAGAAAGGGGGATAATTTTCCCCCTTCTGTTCTTATATTAAAGTCATTTATATAACAATAAAGTTGGGCAAAGATCAGCCTGAAAATTGGCCCTGTTTTATTGTAATCTAAAATAAGCTAAGAAGAACATGCCATTTTATGCTAATGCATCCTCTTCAACAATAACATTGCAACTAAAATGAGATAATTTGATACAGCAAAAGAAATTTCTTAAAGGATTTCTAAGTTTGGTTAATACTTACTCTGCAGAATAAAGGTTATTTTTTCTTTTTTTAAATTGAAGAGAGCTCAAAATGATACTTTGCAAATGACAGCTGAAAGGAGAAGAAAAGATACATTAAACATTGAGCAGTCTGGATATGCTGGCTCAGTGCATTATAACAATCCAAAATGAGCACATGGAGTATTTGAAATTCAGGTCCAAGATCTGTTATAAAATTAAACTTACATATTGCACTCATGTTCATTAGAACGATGTGACAGGTTTTTTTTTGAAACCACTTCAGAAGAGCAAGCAAATAGGTCATCTTCCTTGCAAATTTAGGCTGGATTACTTAACATTGGGTACCAGGCACTTTCCATAATTATAATTAAGGGTTTTTTGGAAGAGCTATTTTTTGTGTTTTATGTTCTTGGTGTGCACTGTCCTTTCATTACAAGCAACTTGCTTGGGGCAAAGTTACTGTCCATTGGACAACGTCACTACAGTATTCTCCCAAAGAGGAAAGGAATTATTGAAATTCTGTAGCCTTGAATGACTAAAGGGAGTTGCAGACCCAGTTTCTTTTCTTTGGTGTGTTAGTTGTATCATGAATACTGTGAAAAAGGGATATGCATCTAGGGAAAATGGGAAACTCTGGAGAAGAGATTTTAAGAATTACCCATTATCGAACATCAGTAAAACAGGTCACAAGAAGCCAGAACGCAACAACAACCCTTGGATCATATTTATTTATGTATTTATTTGTTCAATTTCTATAATTAGTAGTTTTATATTAAAGAAGTTCTGAGTCTCCTTGGAAAGTGTCCAATGCATTGATAAGAATTTAGACCACTATACTTTCTCTGTTTCTCTGCTGTTATACTAGAATACAACTTTTGCTTCTTTTGACTCTAACAGGCTTAATGCGCTCACAAATCTAAATTCCAGAAGTATTTTAAAGAAACACTGTATGACAAGGACAATTGTACCTTGATTTATGGCTCCAAAATAGCAATAGAGTTTGGTTTTATAAAGTATGAAGAGTAGAATAGTTCCATTTCTAATGAGAACAAAATATACATGTTAGCTATTAATGAGAAAGAAATATAAGGAATGTACAGGAAAAATGTGTGCGTTGTGGAATCAAATAATGTTGCATGGAGTTCAAGGTAAATTATCTGATTATCCATTTAGGAATCCAGTTAATCAAGGAGAGTTACAATCTAGAACTAAGGAGAAATTTCCTGAGAGTGAGAACAATTAATCAGTGGAATGGTTTGCCTTCAGAAGTTGTGGGTGCTCCATTATAGAGGCTTTCAAAAAGAGAATGGACGGTCATTTGTCTGGAATGGAATTGGGTATTGGGTAATTGGGATGCGATGGATATTTTGCTAGAGCAGTAAAATAACTGTCTCAGCAACTATCCGGCCATATCTGAATCTGGAAAATATAGCAATTAGGGCTGAGCTCAGCAGCTTAAAATAAGCTCCCATAGAAAACTATAAAAGGCAGGCTCTTGGCAGACATAAGGGGAGTTGATCTGTCCCTACATTAGAGGATCTCTGCTGTAAGATGGTCCAAAGAAGGTGTATAAAAATCTGAGAAGGGAAAGATCAAATGATTATACAAAAGATAATGAACTGTGCGGAAATGGATAAATTATCGCTAAGTCTTAAAGATAAAGAAGATTCAGTATTCTATATGGTGTGGGTACAAATGGCTAGAGAGGAGATAGAAGAAGGAATAGGAATTATCAATAGAGGTATAGATGGAGTATAATATATTTAAGTACGAGTTAATACTTGATAGAATATATAAAAGATTGCTAAGTAAATATCGCCACAGGTTGTTCTGAACACAATATTTTTTTTAATAAATTTTATTGTATAATCACACACAGACAAACATAAACTTAAACAACATATAACCAAACACAAAACATACATTAAATTTGAACAGGTATTGCTGAGCTCATATCACTTATTGTCCAATGTGCATCAAGTCCAGTTTAAGAAAGGCTATTGGATCTTTCTCCTGTCCAGCCATCCATAAAAATTGTTCCATATTTTATAATAGTCCGTTTCTTCCTTGTTTTTTATTTCCATAGTCAATTTGTCCATCTCCGCGCACATAATGATTTTCCTTAGTATTTCTGCTTCAGTTGGAGTTTTAGTATTTTTCCAGTTTTGTGCAAAAGCCATCCTTGCTGCTGTAACAATGTGAATCGTTAAGTAAAAAGTGTCTTTCGGGTATGTCCTTTTTGTAATTCCAAGTAGAAAGAATTCTGGAGTAAAGTATATCTCCTCGTTGCACATTTCCTGTAACCATTTATGTACTTGATTCCAAAATTCCTGGGCCTTTCTGCAACGCCACCATATGAACACAATATTTTTAATGGTTTAATGGTTTATGTTGGTGTGTCTGACAGTTTGTGTTTGGTGTGGGTTTGTTTGTGTGTTTTTAAGGTAATAAAAGTTAATAAAGTTTTTCTAAAAAAAAAATCTGAGAAGGGACATAAAACAAATCCCAAAGACAATAAAGCTTAAACTTCTCCAGCTTCAACCACAGTAGGAGACCATCAGGGAATTTCTTGTATTAGATTGGGAAATAATTTAAAAAATCTTCCCTCCCTAATAGGGAAGGCAAAGTTATTCTGTCTTGTTGGCAGGAAAATCACCCTGTTGTCTTACCAGGACCTGAGCTCTATTCAAGGATACAGTTGTTTAGGGGATAAAATTAAAAAGGTCAAATCGTCAATATTAGATGAAATAATCAGGAAGTTCAGCAGTAAGTTTAATATTTCCAAGTTTGGATTTGCATGCATTTTGATTTTGTATGTATATATATATATATATATATATATATATATATATATATATATATCAGTAATTATAGATTTTTTATTTCATAGGAGATGATAGCATGTGTTCATAATGGCCTATTGTTTTACCCAAAGAAATATACAAATCATGTTCAAAATAAGTGCTTTAGTCCCAATAGTAAAAATACAAATGCAGTCATATTAGTAACTTCTCCATAGTAAGTCTAGGAATTACTTGACTTTTCTTTTCTAGTTAGTTTTAGGACTTGTTTTCTGGTTAGTTTTAGATCTTGCTTTAGTTGAATACTGCAGTCCTATCATTATGTTATTTTTCTGTCATTTCATTCCATGATATATAAAAAAAGCATATTAGTTCCATTAAAACTGTGTTACAGGAAGAGATTGCTATTTCAGGTTTTGGCTTAAATTGCTGACAGTTTTGTGCCAGTGTTCCCTGTTTCTAAGGATGCTTTGGAAATGTGGACAGAGGTTTCAGCATAAAGAAATGGGGTAACATATACTGTTCTTTCAATAATAGCAAGGAAAATGAAATGTTTATTAAATGCTGAGACATATGCGTTGCTTCTTCTCTGATGTATTCTCCTCTCCCCCCTCCCCCCCAAAAACTAGGCTGGATTAATAATCAAGCAATCAGCCAAAAGCTCTTTATATAAAAACCACACTGTAGTGAAACTATTCTGTGAACTGGATTCGTTTTAGTAATGTGAAGATTATAGTGTGAACATTGGAAACTATCTTATGCTAATTCAGACTAATTGCCAGTCTAAATAGCACATACTAAAGCCATTCAGAGCCTTGGAAAAAACATTAATTCAATGTGCAGGAATGGGTATGAAACAGGCTTTTTTTTGAATAATTAAAGCATTTCACAGAAGTTGTAGGTCTGCAGATGTGTCTTGGGCTGAATTCTCTGCTTTTCTCTCTCTCTCAAAAGAGGAATCCCACAGGAGAGTGTGATGTTAGTGCCAAAAATAGAATACAGAGCTCAAGGATAAATATTCTGCAGGCATGCAGTACGTGGTCCCAGAATCTGTCAGTTGAAATGATACCTCAGTACCCCAGAGGTTAACTGAGCTTTTAACTCCTGCTGACGTCATTCAAAGTCTTTTTGTTCCTATCAGGGTAGCCCTGACAGCCATTAGGCAGAATAAAAAGAGCTTCTTCAGGTAGCAAATATAGCAGTATCTTTAACACCATTGCCCTCAGCTTTGGAGAATGGCCTTGTGGTTGTCAGTGATGAAGTAAGCTGCTCTTTACCAACATACCCCTTTGTTTATTAAAACTGGTGTGTCATCTGTGCATTATAAGCACCCACTGTCACATCTAGTTTGACTCTTAGAAGTTTGCACAATGGGATGGCAATGAAGGAGAAATATTGGTGAATCTCGTTACCACTTCTGTCACGAATAATATAGGCTATGTACTCCTGACAAGTCATGCAGTACTATTCAATGCTGCAATTACATTAGAGCACTATGTCTAGTTTCCCTGGTACTGTACAAAAGTGGAGTTGTTCTAGTGTCCAGAAAATTATAGTCTTGAAGAAAAATGCATAGAGCTTCCAACAAATCCGTAAGAACTATTGTTCTGGAAATGATTCTGCCAGCCATAAGAAGCTATTTGTGTGATATTTTGAAGTCTCTGCACAGAAAAGACATCAAAACTCTTAATCAGTTATGAAAATGAAGAAAGTTTGTTATTCACTGTGTGTCATTAGCTTTTAAGTGCTTTCACATTTCTTTGTTCTAAATTCTTTAGCAAGAATGGATGAATCAGTAGCATGGATTGATGCATACGCGCGGAGGATAAGGGACGTCATGATACTGTTCCGCTATATCTTAGGAACAGATAATTGGATACTAAATAAAACTTTAGAATTGCCTTACTCTGAGCTCAGATTTCTATTCCACCACCATGAGTAATTATGGGCAGCATCTTTCTAGGATGCCGGTGAGGGATTTGGGACTTGGTGCTCATGTAACATGTACCCTGCCATGGTTGTTTGCACAGGTGGGCAGTATGAGGTAGATGACAAATCAACTATCATGACCTTACAATACAAAGCTCTGTCTTATATAGGTATGGTGGCATTGTACAAACATGTGCAAGGGAGGATGTTTTCATCACACAACACATTGATGCTCGTTTTGTTATTCTGAGATTTGTGGAAAAAAAAAGATCAGAGTACAAATCAATGCTTCTTTAAAGGTTAACTCGATTAGGGCTACCAGATTTGGGTGGTGGAAATCAAAGGAAACTGGCAGGAAAGAATTAGGAACTTCTATTTTTTATTTTATTTTTTTACCTGTTAAGTTTGCATGAAGAGACCGACGCGGAGTGCTTCAAGCTCTTTGTTTATTAGTGACTACAGCTCAGAATAGACCCACTTTGGCTGGGCTGCGGCTGCTACTTATAGCCAGCAGCCACAGTTGCCAGCCAATCAGAGTGCAGGGTTTTCCCGCACTTTTTAAACCAATCATTTCTTACATTTTACAAGAACAGTTCAAACTAAACCAATGACTTTAAACCTGCATACATAACATCCCTCCCCACTAGGTTCAGTCCATACTCAAACCCCAGCCTATCTAATGTATTCTTTTAAATAGGTGGGGCTCTTACGTGTACGTTGAGATCTACGTGGTTCAGATGTTTTAAGGTTCTCACCTTGTGAGGGAGGAAATGTGTCTGCTGACATTTCCTTACTAGGACTTACAGTAATGCTAGAACCTGTTTGGTTACTACAACCTGGTCTCTCCTCCCAACCCATCTCCAACCCAATGTCAGCACCTAAATCAGGTAGTGATGTGCAATCTTCCATTTGTGAGAATGGTTGTTGGTATTGTGACAGGTTTTGGGATGGTTCCTGTCGTGTTAGCTCGTTACACATGGGGTTGATTCTTGCTTGCTGATTACACTCATGATCCTCCCTTCCCCCTAGAAGAGGCAGTAGGTATGGGAACCAGAGAGGAGCAAAAGCGATGCTCCTGAGGCAATCTGGATCTTAACTGATCAATGTTCCTGCTCCAGAGGACACCATCCTCTGTTTGTACCCTGTAAGACCTGGGGCCTGTGATTTGGGTTATCTCAGCAGGAATCCATAATGGTTCACCCATAAGGTTTTTAGCATAAACAGAATCACCCACAGTGAATGTGCAAATTTTGCTAGTGGAATCTAGTGGTGCATTGGGTGCGTAAGTGGGATGAAGGCGATCAAGGGGAGACCTGAGTTTCCTACCCATCAACAATTCAGCTGGGGACAAATTAGTTGAGGGGTTGGGAGTGATATGCTGAACACTGAGAAGTTTTTCAACTCTCCCAGTGATATCCCCTGGACCCAATTGTTGAAGTTTTTCCTTGGTAAATCGTACCATACGTTCAGCCCGGCCGTTAGCCGAAGGATGCCCAGGGGCTGTCAGGGCATGTCTGATACCCTGTTGTGCTAGATATGATTCAAAAAGGTTGGATGTAAGTTGAGGGCCATTGTCAGAAACAAGCACATCAGGTAACCCATGAGTTACAAAAAGCTTTTTAAGCTGTTTGATGACAGCTTCAGTTGTGGTGGATGCCATAGGGATTACCTCTAGCCATTTGGAATATGCATCAACTATAATAAGGAAAGTATGCCCTCTGGTGCCAGCAAAATCAATGTGAATCCTGGACCATGGGCCCCTAGGACATTCCCATTCCTGTGTGGGGGCGTGAGGTGGGGCAGGCCTGACTACCTGACAGTTGGGACAAGATGCAACCCAGTTTTCAACCATTTTGTCAATACCTGGCCACCATACATAACTCCTGGCCAATCCCTTCATTCTGACAATTCCCGGATGACCCTCATGTAACATTTCCAAAACCTCTTTTTGTAGTTTTGCAGGAATAACCACCCTGTTACCCCACAAAATACATCCTCTTAATACAGATAATTCAGTTTGCCTGGATTTGAAAGGTTGGGCGAGTTGAGGTAGATCTTGAAGTGGCCAACCCTTCTTAATCCAGCCTATAACAGGAGCCAATAAAGTGTCTTTGGCAGTCTCTCTGGCAATTTGAGCAGCATGTACTGGAAGCTTGGCAATAGTTTCTAGGAAAAAGGTATGAGTCTCAGGAACAGGGTCTTCAATGTGTGAAGGAAGTGGGCAGCGACTCAAAGCATCTGCATGCCCAGTGTCTTTACCAGGTCAGTGGATCAGTTTGCATGAATAAGCAGCAAGAAATTCAGTCCATCTCAGCATTCTTGGTGACAGGATCGTGGGCATTGGTTTGTCCCCTGCCACAATACCTAAAAGAGGTTTGTGGTCTGTAACAACAGTAAATGTTCTCCCATATAAATACTCATGGAATTTCTTGACAGCTGCTACAATTGCCAAGGCTTCCTTATCCAGTTGGCTGTAGTTCCTCTCTGCTTTAGTCAAGGTGCGAGAGTAAAATGCAATAGGAGCTTCCCTCCCGCTGGGAAGCATATGGCTCAATACCCCCACACTCCAAAAGGGGAGGCATCACAAGTCAGAACAACAGGAAGATTCTCAGAGAACTGTATCAGCATAGCATCAGACGTGATTTGTCTCTTGATATTGTTAAATGCAGCTTGTTCCTTCCTCCCGCAGACCCAAACAGATTTCTTGTCCAGCAACCTATGTAGGGGTTCTGCAATGGTTGCCTTCTGAGGTAGAAACATATGATAAAAGTTAATGAGTCCCAAAATGCTTGCAGATCTGTTTTGCATTTTGGCCTGGGGGCTTCTTTGATTGCCTGAACCTTTGCTTCTGTGGGGTGGATGCCATGTTTATCAATCATGTAACCCAAGAATTCCACTTTATCTGTTCTAAGTGTGCATTTTTCTTCTTTGACTTTTAACCCGCTTTTTGAATCTGGTTAAGACTTCCCTGAGTCTCTCATGTAACTGAGTGTCATTTTCAGCAGAAATTAAAACATCATCAAAATAGGGCACCACCCCGGCAATCCTTGTAACATTCTTTCCATAAGGCTTTGGAAGATGCCTGGTGCCACGCTTACTCCAAACTGCAACCTTTTGCATTTGAAAGCACCTCTATGGGTTACAATGGTTTGGGCTTCAGCAGTGGCATCATCAACTGTTAATTGTTGATATGCCTGTGCCAGGTCCAACTTGGCAAAAACTGTGCCCCCTCCAAGGGAATGTAATAAATGGTGCACCACTGGAACTGGATATGCGCTCTGTTGTAGCGCATGGTTCAATGTCCCCTTGTAGTCTCCACAGATTCTCACTGACCCATCAGTCTTGACTGGTGTGACTATGGGTGTCTCCCACCTGGAGTGATCAGTGGGCTCTAAAACCCCTTGGGCTATTAGTTTATCTAATTGTGCATCAATTTTTTCCTTTAAGGCAAATGGGACCCTTCTGGGTTTTAAATGGATTGGTTGTACCTTGGGATCTAGGTTAAAGGAGATAGGGGTCCCCAAGTACTTGCCTAATCCGTTGCTGAAGACCTCTGGAAACTCAGACTTCAAGGCCTCTTCCCACTCCGTGTTGCACACGTGATTGATGCCAGTCATCTCGATGCCCAGCGGGTTGAACCACTCAAGGCCCAGCAGGCTTGGCCGGTCCTTGTCCACGATGGTCAGTGGTAGGCGTTTGGTGTGGCCCTTGAACTTCACGTTGAATTCTCTTGTTCCAACTACTGGAATCTTGTTCCCTTGGTAGTCTTTAAGTGTCAATGCTTGCTTCTTGAAGTGCTTCTTCTGGATGTTGGGAAGAAGACTGTGAATAGTGTCCCATGACACCATAGATAGGTATGAGCCTGAGTCCACTTCCATTTGGCAAGGCCTTCCTTCAATAAATACCTTGACATGCACTTTTCTACTTCTTAAGGGTGATGAATGACCAATGGTGACTGTTTGATGAGTTTCATTCTTCCCATTTGCTTCTGTGCTGCACCCCATTTTGTCACAGAAATTGTTAGGCTTGAATTCTTTGTCTTTGCTTGTAGCAAACTTTCTTCTGATGGGTGGAGTTCTGGATGATTTGCAGACTCTTGCTAGGTGTCCTCTTTTATCACAACAGAGGCAAATGGTGTCTAAAAACTTGCATTCAGTGCGGGGGTGGCTTCCCCCACATCCTCTGCAGTAGAAATCTTGCCTTTTTCTTCCCAGGTCTTTCTTTTTCCGCTCCATTCTGAGTCTGTAAATTCCTTCCTCCACCCCACTACAGTCTGACTCAGAATCTATTTGCTCACAATGAGTTTTTGTGGACTTTTCCACATCAGGATGGCTTGTGGCCTTGTTGATTTTCTTCATGGCTGCTGCTGAGGACTTGGTAGCTTCTGCTGAAGAGGCCTCTTCTATTGCTTCCTTCAGCGTGATCTTAGATCTTAGTAATAACTTGCTCTGAAGCACCTTGTCTTTAAGGCCCAGAACAAATCGCATGGCCTCTTCTAAATTGTTAAATTCACATGCACCCCCAATGTCTCTTAAACTTGCCACGAAGTTGTTTACGTTTTCGCTTTCCCCTTGATCCCAACGGTAAAACTCGTGTCTCTTAATGAGGCACGATACTTGTGGGGCGTAATGGGCTCTTAACAACTTTTCTAAGTCAGGCCATTCCATTACCTTCATGTCTGCAGCTCCCGCCAATGCCTTCGCCATCTTGAAAACTGCCGGACCGCAGTGCGTGAGAAAGACCACCCTCTTCCGCTTCTCGGAAATGTCGGCGAGATCGTTTCCTTCCAGATACATTTGGAAACGATCTGCATACGACTCCCAGTCTTCTGCCGTCGGATCGAACAGGGCTGGGGGGGTGTTCAGCACAGCCATCTCTCTCTTCTTCTGTTCCGCGTTGCCTTCTTCTTCAGGGAGATCCCACCCTCGTCGCCAGTGTTAAGTTTGCATAAAGAGACAGACGCGGAGTGCTTCAAGCTCTTTGTTTATTAGTGACTACAGCTCAGAACGGACCCACTTTGGCTGGGCTGTGGCTGCTACTTATAGCCAGCAGCTGCAGTTGCCAGCCAATCAGAGTGCAGGGTTTTCCCGCACTTTTTAAACCAATCATTTCTTACATTTTACAAGAACAGTTCAAACTAAACCAATGACTTTAAACCTGCATACATAACATTACCCATCTAGTGTTTGTCCAGATTTGTACTTCCCCAGAGCTGGTAGTTCTATATGAAACAGTAGAGAGCCAGGTTGGTGTAGTGATTAAGGATTAGGCCAGATATCTGGTGATGGTGATATGGAGTTCTAGTCCCTTCTTAGGCACAAAGTCAGTTGAGTGACCCTGGGCCAGACACTTTATCTCACTCCTAAGAAGGAGACCACAACAAACCCCATCAAAAACAAACTTTGCCAAGAAAACTGTAACTATCAGATGTCTACACTGATTCAAAGGCCCCCACCCTGAGATAGTAGTTGGAACTAGATGTTAAAATGTGCACTTAAAAAAGAAGAGACAGAGTATTTAATTGGCATACTTATATGTCCAAATTTTATTTCTTGTTTATAGGAATCATATTCTATTATAGAGAGATGAGAGTATCTCAAGAAGGAGAACTTCTGAGGTACCTTATACAGTATTATAACACATTATTATGAAAAAAGTCTGTTTAACTATCGCCTTTTCCATGTTGATATGCCCATCATCACACTACATTCTGCAATAATAAAAAAAATGGTTGCATTTAAAATGCCTACCTTTAAAGACATGTACTATGTTGAGAATAGCTATTTGGAGTACTTGTTATGAACAAGTCTGTCTTTAAAGGAAGAACTGGCACAGGAATCTTACAATAATACTAATTTAACTTGCTGCGCAAAAATTATCATGAAATTGGCACGATGACAGCTTTGTAGCACTCTTTTGTGCAGTGCAGCCACAGTTTTCGTGAGCTGCCATTAATGTAAATGCTTAGCTACATATTACTGACAGTGTTAATGAAATGTACATACATTCTGCATTGTGCTTATGGTGTAACTCAGTAAGAGAGTTTGAATTGGGCTAATTGAGCAGCCTATTAATGTTAGAATAAACAATTTAGTTTACGTTGGATACCACATCAATGAGGCAGATTATAGATTAGGAAAATATAGGATTCATGCTGAGTATTATTTCTTGATGTTGGATGTTTGGAAGTGTTCCAAACAACACAATATTTAGTCCAATAAAAGTGGAATTGTGTCACCATATTAAAACCAGTTATAATTCTCAAAAGCATTTTTCCAAATTCTCTTCACTAAAATTTCATTTCATTTTATTTTTTTGGCAACCAAAATAGTTTGGGTGAGCTAGATTCATGCTGAAGGAGTGGATCAGGTGCATTTGGGTCCTTGCAACAGTGACTTATCATAGGGCAGTGCCTAATGTGGTGTGCTTTACTTTGGGCTATCACTAAGACCATGAAGACCACTAAGTTGGTCCAGTATTGCATCCAGCCAGTTCCTGGCTAGTGACACTGCTACAATGCTTTTGTAGATGTTGCACTGAATAACAGAGTTAGAAAGGACCTTGGAGGTGTTCCAGTCCAACTCCCTGCTTAAGCAAGAAACCCTATACCATTTCAGACAAGTGACTGTCCAATCTTTTCTTAAAAACCTCCAGCATTGGAGCACCCACAACTTCTGGAGGCACTGATGAATTATTCTAATTGTCCAAAATTTTTTTCCTTAGTTCTAGGTTGCTTTTCTCCTTGATTAGTTTCCATCCATTGCTTCTAGTCCTATCTTCAGCTGCTTTGAAGAATAGGTTGGCTTCCTCTTTTCTGTGGCAGCTCCTTAGATATTGGAACACTGCTATCACATTACTCCTAGACAGTGGTGGGATTCAAATTGTTTTACCACCGGTTCGGTGGGCGTGGCTTGGTGGGTGTGGCTTGGTGGGCATGCTTTGCCTATAGAGGCACACAGCTTTCCCCACACCAGCTGAGACCCGCAGCACCAATCAGCTGAGTGGATAAAGGAGATAAAAGCACAGGGGAGGGTGGGAGGGCCAATCCTGCATTTTTCTCTTCTTTTTCCTCTCAGCTGAGGATTTTTTTCCTCCTCTCAGCTGATTGTCGGCTTTTTTTACTACCGGTTCGGCCAAACCGGTCCGAACAGGTAGCATATGACCACTGCTCCTAGTCCTTCTCTTCATTAAAGATTTCATTAAAGTTTCTGGTTGCAATTCAAAGTTCTAGTTAATCTATGAAGTTCTACATGGCTTGACTCCTGGATGCTTTAGTAACGTCTTCTTCAAGCAGTTCTTCATTACCTGGCATTAAAGAACCTATCCGGTATGATGTCAAGCTTGGGGCTCCTTGCCTAAGAGAGGTAGTGCTGATGATAAATCCTCTCAATTGTTTCTCTTTTATCTGTGAAGGGATCCCCCTGCCACAAAGGATAGACAATATTTTAAGAGGATGGAAAAAACAGTTATGTTCTGTCAAGTGTTTGTCAAGTAATGGGATCATCAGAATTTGGGCTGTGGATTAGTTGCATTGTTTGTCGAGATTTTATGATGTTTAATGTTACCATGGTTTTTATTAATGGTGGTTATTCTGTTGGTCATTTTTGAGAACTATCCTGAATCTAACAATGGAATAGAAATTTGTCAACATGACATACTATAGAGGTGCTTTATGTCTTACAGGAATAAAAATCTCCTTGAACACTGAAAACTAGTCTTCTATATAGAGAAAGGGCTTGTTAGACTACAATTGAGGTGTGTACCTGACATATAAATTGTGTGAATGAAACAATAAGCAAGACTGTTCTGACAGAATGTGATTATGAAATCACAAGCCCCAATCATTTCCATAGTCTTTTCCTGCCAGAAGAATAGTTAATCTGATTTGTTACAAGAGCAAAATGTGATTTTGACTGAGTTGTTCTAAGAATAACAGGAAGCGTTTCTGTTTCAGAACTATCAATAAATATAGCTGTGCTCCCTAGCAGGAAAGTCCAGAATTCTGAACAAATAGGAAAGAATAATTCAGTACAGGCCTAAGGACCATTCTTTTGGCTTAAAACACAAACATATATATGACTGTGTTTTGTTTGAAACCAGAACTGTAGAGAAAAGTATCACACAATAAATTATTTTTATGCACTAGTTTAATCATTGTAATGAAATGCCATTAATATAGACTCAGAATGGGACAAAACAAAGTCTTACATGCTGCTTTTTTTTTTAGCAGTCTTCAACTACTGAGACAGAAATTGGACCTATGAGACTGACACAAGATCCTATTCAGGTAGGACTTCTCTTACTGGGCAATACAAAAACCTATCTGTCTTACTTTACTGTTAAGTTTGCATGAAGAGTCAGACGCGAGGAGTTCCAGCAAAGAGTTTATTAGTGACTACAGCTCGAATGGACCCGTTCTGGCTTGGCTACGGCTGCTTCTTATAGCCTGCAGCCGTAGCTGCCAGCCAATGGGAGTGCAGGGTTTCTTCCCGCACTATTTAAACCAATACCATTTGACATTTTACAAGAACAGTTCAAATAAACCAATAACATTCAAACCTACATACATAACACCCCTCCCCACTAGGTTCAGTCCATACCAAACCCCAACCTATCTAATGTATTCCTTTAAATAGGTGGGGCTCTTACGTGTACGTTGAGACCTTCGTGGTTCAGAAGCTTTAACGTTCTCACCCAGTGAGAGGGAAATGTGTCTACTGACATTTCCCTGTTGGGACTTCCTGAGGAAGAAGACCCTGTTAGACTGTTAGAATCTGGTCTCTCCTCCCAACCCATCTCCATTCCAATATCAGCACCCAAGTCAGGTAGTGATGTGCAATCTTCCACTTCTAAGGATGGATCTTGGCTTTGTGACAGGGTTTGGGATGGTTCCTGTCGCAATGGCTCGTTACACATGGGGTTGATTCCTGTTTGCTGATTTTCCTCCTGTTCCCCTCCTTCCCCTAGAAGAGATATCAGGTGAGGGACCTAGAGAGAGACAGGGTCGATGTTCCTGAGGGAACCTGGATCTAAGTTGGTCAATGTGCCTGCTCCAGAGGAGGCCATCCTCTGTTTGTACCCTGTAAGAACGAGGGCCCATGATGTGAGTTATTTCAGCAGGAATCCACAAAGGTTCACCTATAAGGTTCCTAGCATAGACAGAATCTCCCCACTAAAAGAACGAACTTTGGAAGTGGAATCCAGAGGTGCGTTGGGTGCGTAAGTGGGATGAAGGCGGTCAAGGGAAGACCTAAGTTTCCTGCCCATCAACAACTCTGCTGGGGACAAGTTATTTGATGGGCTAGGAGTGATGTGTTGAACACTAAGAAGTTTTTCAAGCTTCTCAGTGATGTCCCCAGGACCCAGCTGCTGAAGCTTCTCTTTGGTGAAGCGTACCATGCTTCAGCCCGGCCATTGCGAAGGGTGCCCAGGGGCAGTGAGGGCATGTCTGATGCCCTGTTGAGCTAGAAAGGATTCAAAAATGTTAGATGTGAATTGAGGGCCATAGTCAGAAACAAGGACATCTGGTAGCCCATGGGTGACAAACAATTTTCTGAGCTGCTTGATGACAGCCTCAGTTGTAGTGGATGTCATGGGAATTACCTCTAGCCATTTAGAGTATGCATCTACTAGCACTAGAAAAGTGTGCCCTCTTGTAGGGCCTGCAAAATCAATGTGGATTCTAGACCATGGGCCCCTAGGACATTCCCATTCCTGTTTGGGGGCGTGAGTGGGGCAGGCCTGACTACCTGGCAATTGGGACAAGATGCTACCCAGTTTTCAACCATTTTGTCAATACCTGGCCACCATACATAACTCCTGGCCAAACCTTTCATCCTTACAATCCCAGGATGACCCTCATGTAACATTTCCAAAACTCCCTTTGCAGTTTTGCAGGATAACCACCCTGTTACCCCCCAAAATACATCCTCTTAATACAGATAATTCAGTTTGCCTGGACTTAAAAGGTTGGGCAAGGTGAGGTATCTTGAAGAGGCCAACCTTTCTTAATCCAGCCCATAACAGGTGCTAATACAGCATCTTTGGTAGTTTCTCTGGCAATCTCAGCAGCATGGACTGGAAGCTTAGCCACGGTCTCCAGGAAAAGTGTGAGTTTCAAGTTCAAAGTCCTCCTTGTGGCAAGGTAGTGGGCAACGACTCAGTGCATCAGCATGTCCAATGTCCTTGCCAGGCCTGTGAATCAGTTTGTATGAATAGGCTGCAAGACATTCAGTCCACCTCAGCAATCTTGGTGACAGGATATTAGGTGTAGGTTTGTCTCTTGCCACAATGCCTAATAAAGGTTTGTGATCTGTAACAATGGTGAATGACCTGCCATACAGATATTCATGAAATTTCTTAACAGCTGCAACAACTGCTAAAGCCTCCTTGTCCAATTGGCTATAATTCCTCTCTGCTTTGGACAAAGTGCGAGAGTAAAATGCAATTGGGGCTTCCCTTCCATTGGGAAGCCTGTGACTCAAAAACCCCCCCACTCCAAAAGGGGATGCATCACAAGTCAGAACAACAGGCAAATTCTCAGAGAATTGTATCAACACAGCATCAGGCGTGATTAGTCTCTTAATACTGTTAAATGCTGGCTGTTCCTCCTTCCCCCCAGATCCAAACAGCTTTCTTATCAAGCAGGGCATGTAAGGGCTCAGGAATAGATGCTTGTGAGGTAGAAACATGTGGTAAAAGTTAATAAGTCCAGGAAGACTTGCAAATCTGCCTTGCATCGAGGTTTAGGGGCTTCCTTGATTGCTTTAACCTTGGCATCAGTAGGATGGATGCCATGCTTGTCAATCATATACCCAGGAACTCAACTCTGTCTGTTTTGAGTGTACATTTGTCTTCCTTGACTTTTAAACCCGCTTTTCTGAATCTGGTAAGGACTTCTCTGAGTCTTTCTTGAAGCTGAGTGTCATTTTCAGCAGAGATTAATACATCATCAAAATAAGGCACTACCCCTGGCAGTCCTTGCAACATTCTTTCCATAAGGCTTTGAAAATGCCAGGTGCCAGCTTACTCCAAATTGTAGTCTTTTACATTTGAAGGCACCTCTATGAGTCACAATTGTTTGTGCCTCTGCAGTGGCATCATCAACTGTTAATTGTTGATATGCCTGAGCTAAGTCCAGTTTAGCAAATACTGTACCCCTGCCAAGGGAATGGAGCAGATGATGCACAACTGGTACAGGATATGCGCTCTGCTGCAGCACATGGTTAAGTGTCCCCTTGTAGTCACCACAGATTCTCACTGACCCATCAGCCTTGACTGGTGTGACTATGGGTGTTTCCCATCTGGAGTGGTCAGTAGGCTCTAAAACCCTTGAGCAATGAGCTTATCTAATTGTGCATCAATTTTTCCTTTAAAGCAAATGGGACCCTCCTGGGCTTTAAACGAATTGGGGGCACCTTGGGGTCTAAGCTGAAAGCAATAGGGGTCCCCATATACTTGCCCAGTCCTTCGCTGAAGACCTCTGGAAACTCAGACTTCAATGACTCTTCCCAGTCAGAACTGCTCACGTGATGGATGCCAGTCACCTCGATGCCAAGTGGCTTGAACCACTCAAGTCCCAGCAAACTTGGGCGATCCTTGTCCACGATGGTCAGGGGCAAACGTTTGGTGTGGCCTTTAAACTGCACGTTGAAATCTCTCGCTCCAACTACTGGAATCTTGTTCCCTTGGTAGTCTTTGAGAGTCAGTGCTTGCTTCTGGAAATGCTTTTCTGAATTTTGGGAAAGAGTCTGTGGATAGTGTCCCATGATACCATAGATAAATAAGAGCCTGAGTCCACTTCCATTTGGCAAGGCCTTCCTTCAATAAACATCTTCACATGTACTTTTCTGCTTTTTAAGGGTGAAGAATGACCAATAGTGATTGTTTGGTGAGTTTCATTCTTGCCATTTGCTTCTAAATTTCGCCCCATTTTTCAAGGAAATTGTTGGGCTTAAAGTCTCTATCAGGAAATTTCTTCCTAACTGGTGGAGTTCTGGATGATTTGCAGACTCTGGCTATGTGACCCCGTTTCTCACAACGTAGGCAAATGGAGTCAAAGAACTTGCATTCAGTGCGCGGTGGCCCCCACAGCCTCTGCAATAGAATCCTTGCCTGTTTTTCCCAGAGTCTTTTCTTTTCTTCTCCATTCTGAGTTTAAAAATCCCCCCTCTGCCTCACTGCCATCAGAATCAGAGTCTATTTGTTCGCAATGAGCTGTTGTGGATTTTTCCCCATCAGAATGGCTTGAGGCCTGGCTTGAGGCCTTGTTAATCTTTTCATGGCTGCAGCTGAGGACTTGGTGGCTTCCGCTGAAACAGCTTCTTCAATGGCCTCTTTAAACGTGATCTTAGGTTTCATTAAAAGTTTGCTTTGTAAGACCTTATCTTTTAGGCCTAAAACAAACTGATCACGCATGGCCTCTTCTAAGTTGGTAAGTCACAAGCACCCCAATGTCCCTTAAACTTGCCACGAAGTCATTAACATTCTCGCTATCCCCTTGATCCCGACGGTAAAATTCGTGTCTCTTAATGAGGCACGATACTTGTGGGGCGTAATGGGCTCTTAAAAGTTTCTCTAAATCGGGCCATTCCATTACCTTCAGCTCTGCTGCTCCCGCCAACGCCTTCGCCATTTTGAAGACTGCTGGATCGCAGTGCGTGAGAAAGACCGCCCTCTTCCGTCTCTCGGGGATGCCGGCGAGATCGTTCCCTTCCAGATACATGTGGAAACGATCCGCATACGATTCCCAGTCTTCCGTCGCCGGATCGAACGGTGCTGGGGGAGTGTTCAGCGCAGCCATCTCGCTCTGTTGCTTGTTCGTCGCGTCGTCTTCTCTTCAGGGAAATCCCACCCTCGTCGCCAGTGTTAAGTTTGCATGAAGAGTCAGACACGAGGAGTTCCAGCAAAGAGTTTATTAGTGACTATAGCTCGAATGGACCCGTTCTGGCTTGGCTACGGCTGCTTCTTATAGCCTGCAGCCGTAGCTGCCAGCCAATGGGAGTGCAGGGTTTCTTCCCGCACTATTTAAACCAATACCATTTGACATTTTACAAGAACAGTTCAAATAAACCAATAACATTCAAACCTACATACATAACATTTACCAGTAAACATTCAGTGCTATGGTTCCAAAAAACGTTTTGCAGGGGGCTTCTTTACTTTGAATCAGACAGAATCCTTTAAAGATACTTGGGAGGAATTTTCTGAAAGTTGAGGAAAGTCTATAGTTTAGGTAGGTAGGTAGGTAGGAAGATAGATAGATAGATAGATAGATAGATAGATAGATAGATAGATAGATAGATAGTCTAGATGTAGCATAATTTTATTCACTGAACTGAAAGGGGGAGGTAGTGGCATCGTTATCTTCTGGACCAATGATGACATTATTAGTAGTGAAATAGACATACCGGTAGTTAAGAATAGAAACTTTATAGACACATTCACAAGCCCACGGACATCCCTTCAACAATATAAAGCTTATGTATTTAAAAGCAAAAATAATATTCAAATATGTACATACATTTAAAACATTGTTTTTTACTTCTTGCTTTTGAAAAGTGAATGCATCTATGGGGCTCTAAAGATTTTTTTAAAAATTCAGTACTATACATTACTGAGTCAACTATATAGTGAAAGAAGTTAGTTTTAATTGTTATTTTATTTTACTTTTTTATTTTATTATTTTATTGACATAGGCCAAAATTATTGTTTTAAATGCATAGTAATTTTAAACTATCTTCTGTATTTTATAGGTATTGTTAATCTTTGCAAAAGAAGACAAACAGAGTGATGGATTCTGGTGGGCTTGTAATAAAGCTGGGTATAGGTGTAACATTGCTCGGACACCAGAATCAGCACTTGAATGCTTTCTTGATAAACATCATGAAATAATTATTATAGATCATCGAAACCACAGACACTTTGATGCAGAAGCCATCTGTAGGTAATTACTTGTTTTTGTATTTCATACCACCCTGGCAGTATAGGAAAATACTATTATGCAATTTCCATATTCATTTCCTAACATCAATGACAAAACTGTTTCTGGACAATTGAGTAGGCTATCATATGATGAGATGTTCTTCCTTATGAAATCAGTGTGTGAAATCTCTGAATATAAAAAAAGTTAGATTTTAAGGAGAAGGATTTATCAATTCTCTACATGGAGCATTTCTGGGAAAGAGGTAAAAAAAAATCAAGGTGATAGCTGCACCCTTTTAACATGTTTCACATGTGCAACATATGTGAAAAAGCAGCAGGGCTTTGATCATGCAGTCATGGCAACTTCCCACTCTGTGGAAGATGTGCCAGAATCCTATGGTACCATGGCATTTGTTCCTTGTTCTGTGTTCCAATGACAGACATAAAGTCGAATAAAAGACATGCCTGGCTCTCCATAAACCAAAAATTACATCAGCAGTCTTGCTGAGAAAGTGAAGATTATGATGACTAAACTTAAGTGATGGTTGGGTCAGATGCATCTATATTGCAGACAGTTACTTACATAGCAGTGCAATCAATGATCTGATCCTCCAAAGTCCATCCATTAAGGCACGGGTGTCAAACTCGATCATGTCACATGACATCACATGACATATTGTGCCGTTTTTTGCCTTTGCAGAGCTGGGGTGGGCGTGACCTGCGCATGATGCATCCAGCCCACAGTCTGCCAGTTTGACACCCCTGCATGATTAAGGCACTTATGAAATTCAGTTCCTGTATAAACAGTAGAAGTACATCCTATTGATGATTGCTGGCCAGTCAGATGAAGCATAAGCAAATACAACAAAAGGAACATAGAAAATTAAACATGAGAGTAAAATCAAAACCAGAAACAATTCACTTATGGGGAGAGAGAGAAATTGCACTAACTTGTTGATAAAAGATATAGGGATTCATTTGAGCTGTGCAACTTTTTATTTCTGGACCCTGGACCTCCATACATGTTATTTATAGTAGTAGCATCATTAGTAATCTGAGTAGTTTCAAATATTTCGTAGTTATTCTTCTATGCTATTGCTATGGAAAATCCAAGAGTGTATTTTCATGACTGCTAAACAAAATATGTCTGTGAAATATATAATATTGAACTGACAGTGGGATAGGAGGAATGAGATCTATATTTCATCTTCTCTGCCAGGAGAGGGGCATGTTTAATATGGCTCATAAATCTCTGTAAAAATTGCAAAATAATAAGACAGGGCCTACATCCTCTGTTGCATGAGAACCATAGTAGCAAAAAAATTCAAAACAGTGGATCTTATCATGACTAACAGCTGAATGAAATATGTCAAATCTGGCTAGGAAAAATGCAACAGTCAGCTGGACTGGCATAGAGAAGCATAAACGAAGATTCTAATTCATAGACTAGGTTCTGAAGTACACACAAACATGTAATTTGTTGTTCCACTTCATATACTACAAAAGAGACAATAGATGTTTTGCTTTAACACTATGTCTAAGTTCTGCCTAAAACTTATATCTTCAGCATTAAGTACTTGTGTAAAAAAATCAAAGTACAGCAGTAGAATGATGAAAATGAGGCTGATATTGCTTTCCTTGGGAAAGAACATCTGGTCCCATGTTCAGGATCTTGTGACAAAAAAGTCGTTGTTTTGTTATTATAAGCTGAGTGGGATAAATAAATAGTCAATATGGGCTTTGATAGAACCTTGTTCTTGCCAGCTTTGTAGAAACCAAAATGTTAGGCTTTGAACAACCCATATTCCTTCTCTGACTGCTGACCACCATCCATATGGTCCATTTAATGTTTCAGTTGAATTATGTTATGTATGCAGGTTTGAATGTCATTGGTTAAGTTTGAACTGTTCTTGTAAAATGTAAGAAATGATTGGTTTAAAAAGTGCGGGAAAACCCTGCACTCTGATTGGCTGGCAACTGCGGCTGCTGGCTATAAGTAGCAGCGCAGACCAGCCAAATCGGGTCTGTTATGAGCTGTAGTCACTAATAAACTCTTCACTGAAGCACTCCGCGTCTGACTCTTCATGCAAATTTAACACTGGCGATGAGGATGGGATCCTTCCCGAAGAAGAAGACAACGTGGAAAAGAAGCCGAGAGAGATGGCTGTGCTGAACACCCCCCCAGCCCCGTCCGATCCGACGGCAGAAGACTGGGACTCGTATGCAGATCGTTTCCAAATGTATTTGGAGGGAAACGATCTCGCCGACATTTCCGAGAAGCGGAAGAGGCGGTCTTTCTCACCCACTGCGGTCCGGCCGTTTTCAAGATGGCGAAGGCATTGGCGGGAGCTGCAGATGTGAAGGTAATGGACTGGCCCGACTTAGAAAAGTTATTAAGAGCCCATTACCCGCCACAAGTATCGTGCCTCATTAAGAGACACGAATTCTACCGTCGGGATCAAGGGGAAAGCGAAAACGTTAATGACTTTGTGGCAAGTTTAAGGGACATTGGGGGTGCATGTGAATTGATCAACTTAGAAGAGGCCATGCGCAATCGATTTGTTCTAGGCCTAAAAGACAAGGTTTTGCAGAGCAAATTATTAATGAAACCTAAGATCACGCTTAAGGAGGCCATAGAAGAAGCTTCTTCAGCAGAAGCTACCAAGTCCTCAGCAGCAGCCATGAAGAAAATTAACAAGGCCGCAAGCCATCCTGATGTGGAAAAACCCACAACAACCCATTGCGAGCAATTAGATTCTGATTCAGACTGTAGCGAGGTGGAGGAAGGAATTTATAGACTCAGAATGGAGAAGAAAAGGAAAGACCTTGGAAGAAAGAGGCAAGACTTTTATTGCAGAGGTTGTGGGGGAGCCACCCCCGCACTGAATGCAAGTTTTTTGATACCATCTGTCTCCGTTGAGAAAAAAGAGGTCACCTAGCAAGAGTCTGCAAATCATCCAGAACTCCACCAAGCAGAAAGAAGTTTCCTGACAAAGATTTCAAGCCTAACAACTTCAGTGAGAAAATGGGGCGCAATACAGAAGCAAATGGGAAGAATGAAACTCATCAAACAGTCACCATTGGTCATTCTTCACCCTTAAGAAGCAGAAAAGTACATGTGAAGGTACTAATTGAAGGAAGGCCTTGCCAAATGGAAGTGGACTCCGGCTCCTATTTATCTATGGTGTCATGGGACACTATTCACAGGCTACTTCCCAACATTCAGAAGAAGCATTTCCAGAAGCAAGCACTGACTCTTAAAGACTACCAAGGGAACAAGATTCCAGTAGTTGGAACAAGATAATTCAATGTGAAGTTCAAAGGCCACACCAAACGTTTGCCCCTGACCATCGTGGACAAGGATCGCCCAAGCTTGCTGGACTTGAGTGGTTCAATCCATTAGGCATCAAGGTGACTGGCATCAATCACGTGAGCAACACTGAATGGGAGGAGGCCTTGAAGTCTGAGTTTCCAGAGGTCTTCAGCGCGGATTGGGCAAGTATATGGGGACCCCTATCACTTTCAACCTAGATCCCAAGGTGCCCCCAATTCGTTTAAAGCCCAGAAGGGTCCCATTTGCATTAAAGGAAAAAATTGATGCATAATTAGATAAACTAATAGCTCAAGGAGTTTTAGAGCCCACTGACCACTCCAGATGGGAGACACCCATAGTCACACCAGTCAAGACTGATGGGTCAGTAAGAATCTGTGGAGACTATAAGGGGACATTGAACCATGCGCTTCAACAGAGCGCATATCCAGTTCCAGTGGTGCATCATTTATTACATTCACTTGGCAGGGGTACAGTCTTTGCCAAATTGGATCTGGCCCAGGCATATCAACAACTAACAGTTGATGATGCCACTGCAGAGGCCCAAACCATTGTGACTCATAGAAGTGCCTTCAAATGTAAAAGGTTACAATTTGGAGTAAGCGTGGCACCAGGCATCTTCCAAAGCCTTATGGAAAGGATGCTCCAAGGACTGCCAGGGGTAGTGCCTTACTTTGATGATGTGTTAATCTCTGCTGAAAATGACACTCAATTACAAGAGAGACTCAGAAAAGTCCTTACCAGATTCAAGAAAGTGGGGTTAAAAGTCAAAGAAGAAAAATGCACTCTTAGAACTGACAAGGTTGAGTTCTTGGGCTACATGATTGACAAGCATGGCATCCACCCTACAGATGCCAAGGTTCAAGCAATCAAAGAAGCCCCTAGACCAAAATGCAAAACAGATTTACAAGCCTTCCTTGGACTTATTAACTTTTATCACATGTTCCTACCTCAGAAGGCAACCATTGCAGAACCATTACACAGACTACTGGACAAAAAGTCTGTTTGGGTCTGGGGCAGGAAAGAACAATCAGCATTTAACAGTATTAAAAGACTAATCACGTCTGATGCTGTACTCATACAGTTCTCTGAGAATTTACCTGTTGTACTGACTTGTGATGCATGCCCCTTTGGAGTGAGGGGGGGTTTGAGCCACAGGTTTCCCAGCGGGAGGGAAGCCCCTATTGCATTTTACTCTCGTACCTTGACCAAAGCAGAGAGGAATTACAGCCAATTGGACAAGGAAGCATTGGCAATTGTTGCAGCTATCAAGAAATTTCATGAGTTTATATGGGAGAACATTTACCATTGTCACAGATCACAAACCTTTGTTAGGCATTGTGGCAGGAGACAAACCTACACCCATTATCCTGTCACCAAGAATGCTGAGGTGGACTGAATTTCTTGCTGCTTATTCATACAACCTTATCCACAAGCCTGGCAAGGACATTGGACATGCTGATGCCTTGAGTCGTTGCCCACTTCCTTGTCACAAGGAGGACTTTGAACCTGACGCACACAGCTTTTTCCTAGAAACTGTTGCCAATCTTCCAGTACACGCTGCTGAAATTGCCAGAGAGACTGCCAAAGACACTTTATTGGCTCCTATTATAGGCTGGATTAAGAAAGGTTGGCCTCTTCAAGATCTACCTCACCTTGCCCAACCTTTTAAATCCAGGCAAACTGAATTATCTGTATTAAGAGGATGTATTTTGTGTGGTAACAGGGTGGTTATTCCTGCAAAACTGCAAAGGGAAGTTTTGGAAATGCTACATGAGGGTCATCCTGGTATTGTAAGGATGAAGGGATTGGCCAGGAGTTATGTATGGTGGCCAGGTATTGACAAAATGGTTGAAAACTGGGTTGCATCTTGTCCCAACTGTCAGGTAGTCAGGCCTGCCCCACCTCTCGCCCCAAACAGGAATGGGAATGTCCTAGGGGCCCCTGGTCTAGGATTCACATTGATTTCGCTGGCCCTACCAGAGGGCACACCTTCCTTATTATAGTAGATGCATATTCCAAATGGCTAGAGGTAATCCCTATGGCATCCACCACAACTGATGCTGTCATCAAGCAGCTTAAAAGCTTTTGTAACCCATGGGTTACCTGATGTTCTTGTCTCTAACAATGGCCCTCAATTTACATCCAACCCTTTTGAATCCTATCTAGCACAACTGGGTATCAGACATGCCCTGACAGCCCCTGGGCACCCTTCGGCTAACGGCTGGGCTGAACGAATGGTACCTTTTACCAAGGAAAAGCTTCAGCAATTGCGTCCTGGGGACATCACTGAGAAAGTTGAAAAACTTCTTAGTGTTCAGCACATCATTCCTAACCCATCAACTAACTTATCCCCAGCAGAGTTGTTGATGGGTAGGAAACTTAGGTCTCCCCTTGACCGCCTTCATCCCACTTATGCACCCAATGCACCACTAGATTCCAGTAGCAAAGTTTGCACGTTCGGTGTGGGTGATTCTGTTTATGCTAAGAACCTTATGGGTGAGCCTTCATGGATTCCTGCTGAAATAACTCAAATCACAGGCCCTCGTTCTTACAGGGTACAAACAGAGGATGGAGTCCTCTGGAGTAGGCACATGGATCAGCTTAGATCCAGGTTACCTCAGGAACATCGCAATTGTTCCTCTCTAGTTCCCATACCTAATGCTTTTTCTAGGGGAGGGGAGGAACATGAGGATAATCAGCAAACAAGAATCAACCCCATGTGTAACGAGCCATTACAACAGGAACCATCCCAAAACCTGTCACAATGCCAAAATCCATCCTTACAAGTGGAAGATTGCACATCACTACCTGACTTGGGTGCTGACATTGGGCTGGAGATGGTTTGGGAGGAGAGACCAGATTCTAACAATCAAACAGGGTCTTCTTTCACAGGAAGTCCAACTAGGGAAATGTCAACAGACACATTTCCCCTCCCACTGGGTGAGAACGTTAAAACTTCTGAACCACGAAGGTCTCAACATACACATAAGAGCCCCACCTATTTAAAAGAATACATTAGATAGGTTGGGGTTTGAGTATGGACTGAACCTAGTGGGGAGGGGTGTTATGTATGCAGGTTTGAATGTCATTGGTTAAGTTTGAACTGTTCTTGTAAAATGTCAGAAATGATTGGTTTAAAAAGTGCGGGAAAATCCTGCACTCTGATTGGCTGGCAACTGCGGCTGCTGGCTATAAGTAGCAGCGCAGACCAGCCAAATCGGGTCTGTTATGAGCTGTAGTCACTAATAAACTCTTCACTGAAGCACTCCGCGTCTGACTCTTCATGCAAATTTAACAAATTACTTCTGAGACAATATCCTTCTAAGGTAAGAGTTTTAGCCAATATCATTTATTTAGAATTCAAAACCTAAGTTTAATAAGAACTCTTCTTACTAGCCTGTATAACTGCAGATATGCTTTCAGTATATTGGTTCTATGTGATCCAATCTTGCTTGTCAATAATTTGTTTCAATTTAGCAGTTTATTTATTGTTTCATCTTGGTTTTTTTTAGCAACTTAGGTCTGGCCTTTCATAAAAAATTACATTTAAGCAGGAAAAATCAAAGGTATAAGTACTGATCAGGCGAGACCTGGCTCAAAAATAGTAACTATGAGAGGGACCTTGGACTCCTAGTGGATGATCATTTGAATATGAGCCAGCAATGTGCAATAGCAGCCAAAAAAACTAATACAATTCTGGGTTGTATAAACAGAGGCATAGAATCAAGATCACATGAAGTATTAGTGCCTCTTTACAAAACCTAATAAGACCACACCTGGAATACTACAACTAATTTTGGTCATCATACTACAAAAAAGATGTTGAGACTTTGGAAAAAGTTCAGAGAAGAGCAACTAAGATGATCAAAGGCCTGGAGACTAAATCATTTGAAGAATGCCTCCAGATTTTGCGTCTGGGTAGTCTAAAGAAAAGAAGAATTAGGGGTGACATGATAGCAGTATTTCAGTATTTGAGGGGCTGCCACAAAGAAGAGGGGATCAAATTATTCTCCAAAGCACCAGAGGGCAGGACAAGAAATAGTGGTTGGAAACTGACCAGAGAGAGAAGTAACCTGGAATTAAGGAGAAACTTCCTAACAATAAGCACAATTACCAGTGGAACAGCTTGTCTTCAGAAATTGTGAGCACTCCATCACTGGAGGTTTATAAGAAGAGACTGGACAGTCACTTGTCTGAGATTATATAGGTTCTCCTGCTTGAGAAGGGGGCTGGACTAGAAGACCTTCAAGGTCCCTTCCATCTCTATTCTATTCTATTATAAAATAGAACAATGAGACAGGTAAAATAACTTTATACTGTGTAAAGACAGAGAGAGAGAATGAGATTCACATAATTATGCAACCCATCTTAATATGAAGTTGGTAAATTTTTTGTCAGTGAAATTGTTTAATCAAATATGGTCTGAACTTCCTTCATTCCAGGTCAATTCGTGCTACAAAATCTGCTGAACATACTGTGATAATAGCGGTTACCTTACAAATGTGAGTATTTCGGGGACACATGCTTATTTTATGTACTTTTTAAAATGAGTATGGTTATTCAGTGAATAAGTAGCAGTTTCTCATGAACATCTTAGTTTGTGTCAGAAGATAAGCTGAGGCCCCACAACTGCATGCAACTCTTTAAAGCCTGTGATGTTCGCTGAAGACTGCCAAATATTGTAATGGTTAATGAGACAGAAGGAGAACTATGTATCTCTCCAATATAATTACACTTGATTTTAATTAAATGTAAACATAATAAAAACTAGCTTTGTTCTGGCGAAAGGTACTACTTTCTGGACTGCCATTCTCAACATGACACTGAAGTTCAATTTTTTTCTCAGACTAGAAAATGATCAGCACCGTCGGAGGATTCTTTTAACACATAAATCATTACATGGTTGAAATCTCCTTCAGAAACTATTAGGATGTGTCATGATTGCTCCTGGAAGGAGACTTGCACATGAACTGAGATCAAAGCAAACGAAGCTCAAGCCCTCTCTGCAGCAAAGTTTCTGACAGTGGTTCCAAGAGACAGGTTCAAACTTTTTTACCATATAACACCCTACAAACTACAGCTTTGTTGGGTTTTTCTGTGCCCATCTCAGCAACGCATAAAAGAGACCAAATTGTAGAAAATGCATAATAGTTGGGAAGCTGAAGTAAATATATCCATCATGATTTGTCATTTTTGAATTCAACAGGAATATTTCTGTGGCAGTAAGGAAGGGTGCCTCTCCATGTCTCCAGGTTTTTTTCCCCTGTGGCCTCCAGAGCTTCTCAGAATGATATTTGAAAAATTTGGCAGCAAATGTGACTTTGCTCATGACTTTTTGTCATGTGACTTTTTTTTTTAAAAAAAGCAAAAGTTTAACACACCAATTTTGATTTTTAAAAAATCAAGGAAAGAAAAACCAAGCCTTTTAGTTTTGCTCTCTCTGATGATGTTACTACAGTTCTGCCATTCCTTCTGTAGTCCATAGAGATCTTAACCCTTCCACACACATCCAAAAAAATACAACTACAAAAATAGGATTTTTCACTTGATTGATTGATTGATTGATTCAGTGCCATCAAGTTGGTGCCAACTCTTAGCAACCACATACATTGACTCTATTGACTGATAATATATTTTGTATTTCTGTAGATCTGCTGGTCAGGAAGAAGCTTCTGTTCTCCCACTTCTCCATGCAGGATTTAATAGGGTATGTTAAAGTTACTGTAGATTGCTTAGGCCATAAACAATTGATTTATCAACCTTCATGTCAACATGACATTCATGTTGTTGTCATGCAAGCATTTGTTGCATGTGAAAACTGCAGCCCCTTCAGCTCCTTCACATTTTAGTTCATAAATAAATACAAAGTTGTAGATGCAGTATTGCTGGCTAGATCTAAGGAGGTGAAAAGATACTGACAAACAAATTTCTACAAGCCTGGACATGATTTCCTGTAACAGAGACCAAGAAAAGTGTGTTCAGTTTGAAAATAAGGTTGTCTAATGGGATCACATAAATCATCTATAACTGCCTGAAGCTCTGTGTTTGTGGGTGCAGCATAGCCAATGCTGATTGGAAAAGAACCCAAGGAATTGGTTGGCATTTTGCCTTCACAATCACTGTGTAAAGAGAAAATAGGCCTGGGTGGTGGGGTTAGGAAGGAGGATCATACCTTTCCTAGCAGCACGTTGGACTGTGTAAATTAAAACGAAAAATATGCTACACAAGGAATTGTTGATTTGGATCACAGCTCCTGTTACTAAACAAGGCAGTTATTAAATGACTCATGCCCAATTTTATTACCTTTTTGCCATGGTCATTAAGCGAATCACTGCTATTGTTAAATGAATCATATACTCATTAAGCAAATCTGGCTTCTTGACTTAGTTTGTTAGAACATTGCTGAGAGGGTCACAAATGGCAATGACATGTCCCTGAGATGCTGCCACCATCATAAATACACGCCAGTTGCTAAGCACCCAACTTTTGAACATGTGACCTTGGGGATGCTGCCACGGTTGTAAATGTGAGAGGGCCAATTATAAATCACTTTTTCCATCAGGGTCATAACTTGGAATAGTAGCTACACAAATGATTGTAAGTTGAGGGCTACCTCTAAAGAAATAATTGCATGTAGCAAGTTGACATTTTGTGGCTGGCCATCCCACCTAAACATTTGGTGAAAATGTGTATAGGCTCTAACATTCCACGTCTGTCTGAAGCCAAAAGGTTGATTACCCCTTCCTGAAACCATCCTCCACTGGCATGAATCATATCATCTGTTTCTTTCTTATCTTTCTTGCATATTTGCACACTTGTCATCAGAGCAGCAACAATGATAACCAACTTGTTCAGACAAAGTCCCCCTGCCATCATTAGCCTGTGCAGTATATTTCATGAGCTGCAGGAAAAAAAGGATAAGAATAGCAAAGAATGGACATTAACATAATTATTGAATAGGTAAGAGAGGCATTTCCTATGCCTCAGTGATTAACCTGAACTGTTGTTTGTTCAAGGAGGAAAAAGCTGAGACTCCCTCCTTCGTTATCTGATAAATATCCTTCTTTCCTCCTAAACATAACTCTTTATAAGTAATGTTCATAACTATATAATGAAAAGTAAATTAAAACTATCATACTGACCAATTAATAAAACATATATTTAAATATTAGTATTATCCTTTCAAAATAGTTTTTCGTTATCTAATCCTGCAATGTGTGTCAATATGCATACTTTACCTTTTTTGCATATGGTCAATAAATTAATAAATCATCATCTTTTTCTTGAATGTGTTGGGTATAGTAGACACCAAAGACTGTTTTTTTTTTGTTCCTTCACTTATGTTTACCCAGCTGATCTCTACAACGTTACTAAGGTCATTCATTTGGATTTCTAAGTAGTAGATACTGTTTAACATACAACTTAATGTTTTCTAATTTTACTTTTGAGTATATTGCACCTTTGGTTGTTATATTCTAACGATGGGAATTATTATTATACCACTAGATTTCTGATACACCTAACAAATCACATGTATATTTCTGTATGGGGAACTCAAACTCATCTTGTTTATTTCCCACACTCTGAATTTTAGTTCAGAGTATGGGAAATAAACAAAATGAATTCAAACTCATAAAGGTTATGCAGTGCATGGGCCAATGAACTTTATAGGTCAATGTTCTTTCTGGCTTCTTCCACGGAGAGGTTTTAAAAGCTCAGTTTCACAAACACTCCCACATTCTACAATATACAAATGTTCATCCAAGGTCCTTATTTCAGAGTTTTGTTTCTAATCAAGCTTGGTGCTTGTTCTGGCAAACACATATTTATATGTTCTTATGAAATACAACCTATTTCATAACCAGCAATACATCACCTGGATAGCTCACGCCATATCCCAGAAAGAAAATAGCTTCCACTGATACCATTTGCAGAGCTACTCTTTCAATTGCAGCATTGTTATTTCTGTTTCCTCTCCTCTTTCATAGAGTGGAAGGATGTGTGAGAATTTCACCTGACCTATGGGATCTTGGAATTCTTTTCATGTATACTTTATCCACTTACATTTTAGGAAGGGAAATTGCTGGTGGACTTGATAAATGGTGATACTATATATAGTTAGACCGCATTCTCCTCTGTCTTATTGCAACGTCTCTTTTCTTTGAACTAAAAAAACCTTGCCCATTCTTATTAATTTGTCCTTTCGGGTGCACTGTACCTGGCAATTTGGTGGCTAAAAGCGTTTAAAATGCATCTCCTGAAGATTTTAGCATCAGTGCTAAGAGATACAGTCCTTCAGATAATCACACATTGCAAGGTGTACTGGGCATTCAAGGTTAACACAAATGCTGAAATTATACCTGGAAAATAACTTCCAGTCAGTGCAGACTTACTTAGTATTGGGTATTAGGTTAGTAGCCTAACTATCATAATTTTCAGCAGCCATTTCCAAGACATATTTTAAGAGTATCGTTATCAAGAGCATATTACAATATTCCAGTTGTGATGTCACAAAGGCATGCATAATTGTTGCAAATCCAACAGGTTCAAATCCTATTTATATAGCTATTATTTCTATTGATGATGTTGCTTACTTTTAAACGATATTGTTCCTGAGGTGCAGCTGTCATTTGTATATGCCAATTTTATTTTTTATTAGATTTAAGTACTGCCCCTCTTGTCTAAAGGGGAGAGTATTATACAGAGTGGGTTGGTGGAGGCTACAGTTATGACATGAACATTGGTGTTTTGTTCAAGACAAAACAGAAATAAAGAATATGTGACATGGTTTTAATGCTACATTTCTTTCATTGTGTGCGTTTGAAATTTCTTCAAAGGTTTGTATTGATCCTGGGACTGTTTGTTCTTATTTAGGGCATGTATAATCAGAAATAGCATTATCCATTGAGATTGCCATCAAAGTTATGTGTCCTCTTAAAAGAAGCCTTTTTTTCAGTTGTATATTACTATAATAAACAGTTTCACTGGCAAAATGCATTACCATCAATAGGCCCAAAATGGAATCTTGGAAACAACAGGAAACCATAATTATTTTGGCTATAATTTATTGTCTTTATTTCCTACAGAAATGGCCATGATGTTTGAAAAAATTATAGTTTTAATATACTACCATATGCCTGAGATTCGCACAAAGCATTCTTTTCTTATTTCATGTATTAATCAAAAGCAGTTGAAGTTTCTTGGCAATTGAGTTGTGCCATAGACAAATATTCTGTATTAGTAAACATCCATGTTATGTGATAGTTGGTAATTTTTATTAGGAAGTGCCATCCCCTGTGTGCACACCACACGCCTCTGCGTATACGCACACCCCCTGCACCACATGCCTGTGTGCATGCGCACACAACCCCCCGCACACCACATGCCTCTGCACAAGCACACACATTTCACCCTGTGCATGTGCAGCAGATACCCAACAATCAGCTGGCTGGTGGGGGTGCGCGCACATGTGCAGTGGGGCTCTTCTGGGCAACCTCTCGCATGCTGGCAGAAGTGGCTGTGCATGCACTTCCGGCACCCATGCCATAGGTTCGCCATCATGGCTCTATATCAACAATTTATGTGATCAACTTAAAAGCAATTGTGTCCTTTTTGCTGATGACATAAAATTATTCAATACTACAGATAATTCTGTTGTTTTGCAAAGTGACCTTGACTATGTGTCTGAATGGTCATCTATTTGGCAACTTCAATTTTTGATCAATAAATGCTCTGTCTTACATATTAGTAAACATAATCAGAATGTCAAGTATAAGCTAGGTGGCACTGAACTAGCTGATGACCCTCACTTCGTACTTATCTCGGATGATCTATGCTCCAAAGTTCACTGTAACAGCGTTGCTAAAAAAGCATTAAGAGTTGTAAATTTAATTTTGCACAGTTTTTTCCCTGGAAACAATACAGTTTTTTCCCTGTATTGCTAATTAGAGCTCATAAAACGTATGCTAGGCCAATCTTAGAGTATTGTTCAACTGTTTGGAATCCCCACCATATATCTGACATCAGTACAATTGAGTGGGTTCAGAAGTATTTCACGAGAAAAGTCTTGCACTCTTCTGTACACAATAGAATTCCCTATGCTACTAGGCTCTAAATTCTCAGTTTGGATAACTTAGAACTGTGTCACTTGCAGTCAGACCTAGGTATTGCATACAAATTATATGCAGTAATGTTTTACCTGTAAATGACTTTTTTTGTTTTAATCACAAAAATATGTGAGCTATCAACTGCTTTAAACTCAATGTAAATCGTTTTAAACTTGACTGTAAAAATATGATTTCTGTAATAGAGTTGTCAAAGTCTGGAATGCTCTCCCTGATTCAGTTGTTTCAGCTACAAATTTTCAGTTTCAGTCGCAAATTGACTTCCGTGGACCTCACATCATGCTTAATTGGTTAGTAAAGGAGGCGTGCATAAGTGCACTAATGTGCCCATTGTCCCTGTCATTGTATTTTTATTCTTTTATTCTTGTTTTTGTTTGACAAATTCTAATAAATAAATAAATAAATAAATATTATAAATTCAGGCACCAGCTTCTAGTGCAGAAATGCTTTTACCTCCACAAAAATCCCTCTGGAACAATAGAGAACACCCAGGGGACTCATTCACATTTCCTTAAATTGGTGCTTCAGTGATTAGTGATTAGTTATACCTACTGGATTGGCTGGCAGCTGTAGAGTAAAGAAAGAATCACCAAATGCATTGCTTTGGGAGATGCAATTGGACCACATCTCCAAATATTGTTCATGCCTCACTCAAAGATTCTTCCATATGGCTGAAAGCATTGCTATTATTAAGGATTGGAAAAAATTCAGGAGCCAACATCTACATGCTTCCCCTTTTAGAATTGCATTCCCTTGAGTTTGGTGTTTTGCAAGCTAAAAGTATTCGTTGGCTAACTCATCAGTAGACAGATTATTGTAGAAATAAATTATTATAACCAGTGACATCTAGTTTTTGTTTTCGTATTTCACAGAGATTTTTGGAGAATAACAGCATTATTGCTTGTTACAATGAACTGATTCAAATAGAATATGGTGAGGTGCGATCACAGTTCAAATTACGGTATGTAAGCATATTTGTTACCATTCATCCCCTGGGTTAATATAAAAAACAGAGTCCTAGTATTATATTGAGATAACTCTGTCCAGATGTTTGGCAGAATAAGAAGAATGGAAATTAATCAAGGAGAGAACAAACCTAGAACTAAGTTAGAAGAAGTAATCCGTGGAATGACTTGCCTCCAGAAGTTGTGGGTGCTTTAACAAAGGAGGCTTTGAAGAAGATATTGGAAATTTATTTGTTTGAAAAGGTGTAGGGTTTCCTGCTTGAGCAAGGAGTTGGATTACAACTCTGTTATTCTGTTATTCTGTATCACCATTACTGGGTATTTATGTATTAAGAATAGCTTTTCTGACATTTGAATTGTAGGTTTATCTTTGTTGAAATAAACATAATCTAAAAAATATAAGCTCAAATATCTAATTGCATATATTTGAGGAATAATTTGCCAGATAGATTTTGCATGAGGATTTTTTTCCTTCATCCAAGAGTCCCTCAGGACTCATCTATACTTCCATTACCTGTGCATCCTCTGTACCTCCAGATCATGCAGTTGCAGAGAACGGCTGGGACTAATTGTTTATGCTGTTTGATGGATCCCATTTAGTTTACGGTTGTAGCCTATTTGTTTGTTTATATATTAAGCTTATACAAAGATTTGCCTATTTTATAAATGTATTTTTATTTAAAAAAATCAGTGGAACTATTTGCCTCTGGGAGCAGCACCAAATGTCAGTTGGTACAATCTCAGGAAGACACATAAAGATGTTTCGACTGCCTGCAACTTGTATGCTGTGTGTTGCTTCCTCCTCCTTTACAATGTGGAACTCTAAACTTCCCTAATCAGAACATTTTCCCCACCAAGCGCCACTTTGTGTTAGATTACAAAGGTAGACTGATTACTGGATTTCCATCCTCATGTAAGATACAAATTGTGACGTAAATAAAAACATGCATATTTAATATATCTGAGGAAACATCTGAAAAAATGTGTGTTGAGCCCATGTCTTTCTGATTTCCCAAATACTGTAAAAAGTTATAATTTTATTTGGGAAGTGGGATCTATTTATATTACTGCAATAGTAATAGCATATCATCCATATATTAATGACGTTAATGTTGCATAGTTTAATAGTAGACTAATATATTCTAAAAAGTAGATTTTTACAGGAAGGTGACGTATTTCCATGAATTTGCAAAAGAATTAATCAGCTATAGCATCTTGAATTGTTCAGTCATAGATTCTAATAGTTTCTATTTATGGATTAATTGCAGGGCTTGTAATTCAGTATTCACTGCACTAGAGCATTGTCATGAAGCAATAGAAATAACTAGTGAAGATCATATCATTCAGGTATGGAAAAGAACACAACCCTCCTTAGAAAATTTGTTTATCCGTGTCACTTTAAACTAATAAAGAAAAGAATCACTGCTTTTGCCTGTAGTATATGCACATAGGTATACATTCTGTTTAGATATTATTTGTTTAGGGAGATAACATGCAAAGTGTTCTGTACTTTATTTTGGAACTCTTTTTTATTGGTGCATTTGCATTGAGCACAAAGCCAGGCCTTTCTATTTAGGTATTTGCTATGAGGTTTTCCACACTGGGATTGTGCAAACAGAATATGAAATTTATCAAAATTTGATTTAAAATTTTCTGTACTTGCTTAAAAACTTCATTTCATTTTTTTTACAGTATGTTAACCCGGCCTTTGAACAGATGATGGGCTATCAGAAGGGAGAGTTAATAGGGAAAGAACTTACAGAGCTTCCAAAAAGTGACAGAAACCATGCAGATCTGTTGGATACAATCAACACATGCATCAAAAGAGGAAAAGTGGGTGATAATTACCCAATGCTTTTTGCATTCTTTAATGTAATTTATTTATTACAATCTGAATATGAGAAAACACTGTGATGTGGATTCCCCTTTACTGGAGAGGATTAGGCAGAGACTAGGTAGCTATTTGCCATAGATGTTTTAACTCACAGTAGGATAATAATAATAATAATAATAATAATAATAGTAATAATAATTTATTCGACTTGTATGCCGCCCTACTCCCTAAGGACTCAGGGCGGCGAACATTAAAACTGAACAGATTTACAATAAAAAGAGAATTAAACAAATAAACAAGCCGAATACAATTAAAAGTAAAAATTAAAACCCTCAACCCCCCTCGGGTCATTCCAGGCCGGCCTGTTGAAACAACCAAGTCTTCAGGTCTCGGTGGAAGGAGCAGAGGTCGGGGACCAAATGGAGATCCACGGGGAGCTGATTCCAAAGGGCAGGCGCTCCCACGGAGAAGGCCCTAGCCCTGGGGACCGCCAGCCGACAATGCCTGACCGACGGCACCCCAAGGAGGCCCCTCCTATGACAGCGAACAGGGCGATCGGAAAGTGATGCTGGCAGGAGGCGTTCCTGCAAGTACCCTGGACCCAAGCCATTAAGGGTTTTATAGATTGTTACTAACACCTTGAAGGCGACCCGAGAGGCGACCGGCAACCAATGCAAGCCGCGCAGGAGGGGTGTAACATGGGAGTATCGAGATACCCCCATCACAGCCAGCGGCCATTCTGCACCAGTTGTAACCTCCGGGTCATCCGCAAGGGGAACCCCATGTAAAGAGCGTTGCAGTAGTCGATCCTAGAAGTGACGAGTGCATGAGTAACCGTTCGAAGGGCATCTCGGTCCAAATAAGGGCGGAGCTGGCGAACCAGCCGAACCTGGGCAAAAGCCCCCCTGGCCACAGCTCCCACATGCTCCTCCAAACCGAGCTGTGAATCCAGGAGGACACCCAGGTTCCTCGCCCTATCCACGGGGGGGCAACACCTCTCTCCCCATGACCAAAGATGGTACATCCAGTAAAGACCGAGATGCCAGTAAGAACAGCCACTCAGTCTTGGTGGGGTTGAGCTGAAGCCTATTACTCCCCATCCAGACCCATACCGCCTCCAGACACCGGGACATCATGGAGAGAGCATCACTGATCTGGTCTGGGGTGGAGATATAAAGCTGGGTATCATCAGCATACTGATGATACCTCACTAAAACCTCGGATGATCTCGCCCAGCGGTTTCATGTAGATATTAAACAGGAGAGGAGAGAACGGACCCCTGGGCACCCACAAGTGAGGGGCCTCGGGGCCGACCTCTGCCCCCTGCCAACACCGACTGCGCGGCCCGAGAGGAAGGAGGAGAACCACCGCAAAATGGTGCCCCCACCCCAGTCCTCTGAGCCGCTGCAGAAGGATACCATGGTCGATGGTATCGAAAGCCGCTGAGAGATCTAACAGGACTAGGACAGAGGAAAACCCTGTCCCGAGCCCTCCAGAGATCATCCATCAGTGCGACCAATGCTGTCTCCGTGTGTGTCCGGCCCTGAAGCCCATTGATCTGGTCTAAATAATCAGCTTCCTCCAGGAACAAGGGAAGCTGCTGAACCACCACGCTCTCAACAACCTTCGCTAAAAAGCGAAGGTTGGAGACTGGACGATAGTTGTTCAAAGCGGCGGGTCCAAGGCAGGCTTCTTGAGGAGGGGCCTCACCACCGCCTCTTTCAAGGCGGCAGGAAAGACTCCCTCACTCAAGGAGGCGTTAACAATTGCCTGGAGCCAGCCGCGTGTAACCTCCCTGGAGGCATACACCAACCAGGAGGGACACGGGTCCAATAAACACATGGTGGAAGACAGCCTCTGCATAATCCTGTCCACCTCATCAAGGGAGACCAGGTCAAACTCAACCCAGATAGAATCCACCAGACCCGTCGCCACCCCATCATCGGACCACTGCCAATCAGAGTCCAAGCCGGCACGAATTCGAGCGACCTTATCCACCAGATGTAGGCTAAATTCCTCTGCTCTGCCCTGCAAGGGGTCATCCCCGCCCCTCAATTGAAGGAGGGAGCGGGTCACCCGAAACAGGGCCACAGGGCAATCATCGGTGGACACAATCAGAGCGGAGAAGTAAGCACGCTTCGCCGCCCTGATCACTTCCAGATAGGTCCTAATATAGGCTCGCAACTGGACACAGTCGAATTCGGAGCGGCTAGCCCTCCACCTGCTCTCTAGGCATCTTCTCCGCCGTTTCATCCCCCGGAGCTCCTCGGAGAACCAGGGAGCCCATCGGGGTCTACGGCGGGGAAGAGGCCGCAAGGGCACAACCCCGGTTGAGCGCCTCCGACGCCACCTGTTGCCAGGCGGCCGTCAGCATCTCGGCCGAGCTGTGGTCGAGGGAGGCGGGCAAGAACCCCAGCGCCGTCTGAAACCTCTCCGGGTCCATTAGGCGTCTGGGGTGGAACCATCGTATTGGCTCCTCATCCCAGCAGCGAGGGACAGCCAATTGAAAGACCAGCCGCAGGAGATAGTGATCCGTCCACGATAAAGGGAGGTTAAATGGGGAGCCCTCCCCCAGATCACTACACCACTGCCCCGAGACAAAAACCAGGTCAAACGTCTTCCCCCCGTCGTGAGTGAATCACCTGGGTCAGGTTCTTGGCTGCCATGGATGCCATGAACTCCTGAGCCAAACCCGACGCCCCCCCAGAGACGGCTGGTTAAAGTCCCCCAGAACTATAAGCCTAGGGAACTCCACCGCCACCTCTGAGAGGACGTCGAGCAGCTCAGGCAGGGCCGCCGCAGCTGGGGACAGGTACATTAGCAGCAAACCCAACTGACCACCAGGGCCCAATCTCACGAGGAGGGCCTCACACCCACCTATCTGCAGGACAGTGACCTCCCTTGGAAACAAGGTCTCTCTAACAATTATGGCTACCCCTCCGCCCCTTCCCTGGGCCTGAGACCGGAACAGCACATGGAAACCTGGAGGGCATAAATCACACAGAGGGACACCCCCCTCCAGGCCCAACCAGGTTTCCGTAATGCATGTCAGGTCCGCAGCCTCTTCCTCCATGAGCTCACGGAGGAGGGATGACTTATTGGCTATGGACCTGGCATTGAAATATACCAGCCTGAGCCCAGAGACCACGTCTCCCAAGACCCCAGGGGAGCGGGAAGCGACCTGGGGGTCGGAGCGCGCCACTGCACAAAAACATCGGGGGCGCACTCCCGTCACATAATTTGGCCCCCTGTCCCATCCCCCCCTGCCATAACCGATCACCCTGGAGATGGTCAACCCTGCCCTCTCCCCGCCAGACCCTGGGGCCCCCCCACCCAACCCCTCCATGCCGAGACTAAAAGCCGGCCTGGAAGGACAGTATAAACCCGCAATTTGATCCCCCACCCCCTTCCCTAACCCGTTAAAACAACGAATTAGAAAATTTAAAAGCTTCCCCTTTATCCCAAATTTAAAATTTGGCCCTCTAGTCGCGCCATGCCACCTCTCAGGATCCCAAGATCCGTCATTGAGGTAGGCTCGATAACAAAGGGCCACTCCAAAGACAGGGGAACAGTCTGGAGGGCCCGTAACTCCGGTGATGAGTAGGCTGGCATCAGATATCCTGTTTCAAGGGGGAAAGAGGGCAAAACAGTCGGTTCGATGTTACAAAATTGCATAGATGGAAACACGCATAAAGGACCAGGCATTCAAAACCAAACCAAACAACCTCACCAACAAGCAGCTCTCTCACCGCTGCTAGGGCCAAGATTAAGATGGCCAAGCCACTGCTCTCCCACCACAGCGGCTTATGGTGGGATGCTGGTACAAACAGAAACCCCCGTCCTCTCACAACGGAGGGGTTCGTGCCCTCCATTGCCCTCCCACTGCAATGGGGACAGCCAGGTCCGAAGGGGAGAAGAGGGTCTGAGAATGGAAAACAAACAAGGGGATAGTCATTGATGGTAAGGCAACCTCCAGGGCAGCCGGGAAGAGGATTCGAGATATCACACAAGAGGGTAGTAGCGGCAGCAAATGGAGGCAGATAGCCTGCAGTCTAAGAAAAGAATAAAATAGGTGCGGCCAAGTCCGGAGAAACAAGTTCGGAGCCAGAGAAACAAGTCCAGCATGGCAAAAGATCGAAAACCACAGCCCCAGGTCCAGGGTTCGGCACCGAACCTTCCGCGGGGGTTGCTCCTCCGATGTAAAGTCAACAACTGACCCCCCCCCCAGGCCAGTGCCTATCCATCCAACCCGGGCCAAACCACCAATGCCCACAATCCGGACTTCTCGGGACTCCAGGCCTGCACATCCCCAGTGCTGCCATAATAGGGCCTCTTCCTCCAGGAATTACACCCCCGGGGGGAAGGGGAAGAGCAGCGGCACCAAGGGCAGTGCTAAAGTCAAAAAACCCCAGCAAACCGCTGCCCCCCCAACGATAACAGGTCCCAACGAGATGGTAAAGCGTGGGCAGCATCAGGCCAACAAGCCCCAGAGGCACCAAGCCCAAAGGGACAATGCCACTATGGGCTAAGGGGCCTCGGGGCGACCCACAGATGGCAATGGGGAACCTCCGGGCCAATATTACTGCCACCACCGTCATCGTTGGCACCATATAGCAGGCCGCTGCTGCCGCGACTGTCACCAGCGCCTCCAAGCAGCTGGCGAATCTCGGGCCGCAGCATTCACAGCCGCCAAGCCTCTGCCCGCCCTTGCTGCCGCCAAGCCTCTGCTGCCGCCTCCGTCGTAGTCGCCAGCCCTCCACCGCCACCAGGGACGCCAACACCTCCGGACAACCGATGAACAGCCGGGAGGCCGCCAACGCAGCCGACAAGCCTCCGCCGTCGCCCAAATTGCCAACGCCACCAGGAGACTGCCGAGCAGCTGTCGAGTCATCGTCGTGGCCGCTGAACCTCCGCCACCGCAAGCGCATAGCAGCCAGTGCCACCAACACCGCCAGGCCGCCAGACAGCTGACAAACAGCTGATGAGCCGCTCCTGCAGACCGCCGACTGTATCCGCCACCACTCGGACACCGCGAAGGCCGAGGGAGTGAAGTTCTCCAAAAAGCCGTGCTGCCAGCCAAATTCGGCTGCAAAAGGCACGGACAGCTCCCTCCGCCTCCAGGGAAACCCCCGGGAAGCTTGCAGTGTCGGGGGAAGCCTCTGCTCCCCAAAAAACCTCGACGACCCTCGATCCCCCGAAAGGAGCCTACTCAGAGCGCACCCGCCATCTTGGGCATGCGCACTACATTGGGCTCAGTGCTGTCTATGACCCCTTTTATCTCTATAAGTCTATGGAGATTCTCAATGACAGAGATCATGGTTGTCCCAAAGGTGCTTTTTCATGAGGCAACTGGACATTCTTGGGGTGTTTTTTTTTAATAAGAAAGTCTAGTTGCCTCCTGAAAAAGCACCTTTGGGACTTTTATCTCTATGATTCTTTGTATGTGTGGTACGGTATGAATATGACATGCTGCATGAAAGTGTCAGAAGGCCACCTGACTGATCCACAAAGGCAACTTTGTGGATCTCACATAGAGAAGGACTGCAACATACTTTATTATTTTTTAGTAAGGCAGATTGGCTACTTTTTTGACTATGGCTTCACTTGATTTGTTTAGGAATGGCAAGGAGTTTATTACGCAAGAAGAAAATCAGGTGAAAATATCCAACAGCATGTTAAGATAACACCTGTGACAGGCCAAGGAGGGTAAGTGTGTTAATGAAAAAGTGCATTGACCGTAAGTGATGTGTATCAAGTTTGCTTATTTATCATATTTATAGGTGATAAGATTGCCTCTAGAATCAGGTTCTGTTGACACGGTTTCTCTTTGTTTAAAATACAACCAGGGATAAGTACCACCTATCTTATAGGTTGCATTTCTGCACTTTTAAGTTGACAAAATAACTACATCTGAGTAATATTATCTTTAGATTTTCATTCGGTCACTCACTTATTCACACATTCATTTAAGGTGGAAATCAGAGTAGATGTACAGTGGGGGGCTGTACTGTCCAGCCAGTTTAGAGTTAATGGGATTTGGCATAGGTAGTTAGGAATTGAGAGCTGCCCCCTTAAGGGAATGCATTATGGTAAATGTAGTTAAGGTATCCTGGGAAATGTAGTCCATGTCATGTGGTCACATCTGTAACCTTGATTGGTCACTGAATTGACCCTTGGTGGGTTGGGAGAGGTTGCTTCTCTCTTGCCTGAACACACAGCCTCGTGCCAGAGGCTATAACCCCAGCCTCTATGATTATGGGATGAAATATAGGGATGAGAGTTTAATATCTTTCTACACCACGATTCAGTTATGCAAAGGATTGGACATTAAGAAGAACCTCGTCATAACTGTGAGTTGATAGGATGCCTGATGAACCAATAAAGAAGACTTTGTATAGATGCTTTGTGGAGTTGCTCTGTCTGCTTTATACATAATTTTATACATGCTTTGTGGAGTTGCTCTGTCTGCTTTATACATAATTTTATACATGCTTTGTGGAGTTTCTCTGTCTGCTTTATACATAATTTTATACATGCTTTGTGGAGTTGCTCTGTCTGCTTTATACATAAAGCAGACAGCAACTCCACAAAGCATCTATACAAAGTCTTCTTTATTGGTTCATCAGGCATCCTGTCAACTCACAGTTATGATGAGGTTCTTCTTAATGTCCAATCCTTTGCATATCTGAATCGTGGTGTAGAAAGATATTAAACTCTCATCCCTATATTTCATCCCATAATCATAGAGGCAGGGGTTATAGCCGCTGCCACGAGGCTGTGTGTTCAGGCAAGAGAGAGGAAACCTCCCCCAACCCACCAAGGGTCAATTCAGTGATCAATCAGGGTTACAGATGTGACCACATGACATGGACTACATTTCCCAGGATACCTTAACTACATTTACCATAATGCATTCCCTTAAGGGGACAGCTGTCAATTCCTAACTCTCTGTCCCAAATCCCATTAACTCTAAACTGGCTGGACAGCACAGGGGCTCTATCAGTTTCTCTACCCTTAAACTCTGCCCCGAAGGGGTTGAAATAATTTGTTCTTCTCCGCCTCCTGCTAGGTGGTCTCTGGCACTTTGAAAGAGCAAAAGGCTATGTAGCAGAACTCAGATGACAAATGTTGCCATCCATGATGGAGCTTGTTAGTTTTTTCTTCTATTTCCTGTAGAAAAAAAATTACATGTTGCTTTTTCATTCTCAGAATTCATTAATTGCATAATTAAACCTCAAGCATATAAACTGCATTGAAAATATAGGATGTATTTAGAATATGAGAAGAAAGCAGAAAAAAACCAGAAAGAATGACAAGGACACGTAATACTTAAATAAGTAAATGCTTAATACTTAACTTACTTTACACGATGTACTTTGGTGAAATATGATAACTGTATATGATAACTTTAGTCCCTGCTCATCTGTGAATTTACAAAAGATTAAAGTTGACAATGTAAAGGAATTCCATCATTGGAATGTCCAATATCTTTTGTTAAATTAAAATGCCAGTTGGAAGTTAAGGATTTGATTGTCTCAGGCATGTTACAAACTTTATACAAATTAAATACCATTTATTCCATTCACTGAAATGTTGGAAGTTTCTGTTGCAGCCTTACACAGAGTTTTATTAACATCAGTTGCTCTACATACACAGGATTCTGCTAGAAGTTCATCTTGTGTTCCTGATTCCTTTTTTCCTCACACCAATATTAGTCTGTGGCAATTATAAGTTATGAGTATTTAATAGAATGACCCCAATAACTGCCATAAGTAATAAATACAGCATTGAAATAAACTAATTGGATCTAGATTTTTTTATACTGCATTTAATAATAGTGGATTATTTTTATATTCATAGAAAAATTCGACATTTTGTATCTATCAAAAAACTGTGTTGTGGCAATGATAGAAACAAACAGGTATGATTTTCCCTTTGTACAATTGTCACCTTCTTATTAACAACTGGATGTTTCCAAAGTCTTAAATTATGTATGATTTAAAATATATATGTCAAATCTCATTATCATAAAATGGATCTTGTGATAGTGAACTTGGCAAGATGATTTGCATTTGTTTTAGCAGCCTCTCCTATGCCTTATCATATACAGCTAATGAGATTCAAATTTCTCTGTTTTGTAGTGGAAAGTTATGGTATTTCAAATTATACTGTTATAGTCATTCATATTCAATGTAATGAGGAGGTAGCTATACAGAAGTAACAGCTGGTTCTACTTTTTAACAGATGATATATGATATAAGCACAAGCAAACTATATAGTAGAGATGGGAAACACTTGGCTTCCAACAATAACTTAACTTTCCCACCAAGAAAGCTGATAGAAGACAAAGTCAATTTCCTGAACACCTCCAAGTTGCAACTGTCTGAAAAAAATATTTTTTGGTGGCCTTCAACAGTTTCTGATTAAGAAAGTTAAGCGATTGTCACTGCTAAACACTCTTTGTGGCAGGTCTTTCTCTAGCTAGGACGGGAGCTTATATGTCTCTTTTGTGTTTTCTTTTTCCTTTCTCATATAACACAAGACTTACAGGATACATCATGACGAAAAGTGCACAGGAGATCAGTTTCAATCAGGTTAGAAAATAGTGTTTCTATTATTTGAAGAATCAGAACCAGTTTTATTATTAGGCTGAAGGATGCTTTATATATTATGGCACTTATGCAGAGGTAATTGATTCTGGAGTGGAACTTCTGTCTGAAATCCGGAAGTAGCTTAAGCTCGTCACATAGCAAATTATGAGTTATTATTCTGTAGTAGACTGCTTCTATAATATATTTATTTATTTATTTATTCGACTTATATGCCGCCCCCTCTCCCAAGGGACTCGGGGCGGCTCACAACTAAAATAGAATACAACAATAAATTACTTAAAAATATATTAAATTAAAGCCGAATTAATATTAATATTATTATTAAAACCCCAAAATTACATAAACAACCCCAAGGGTCAACACTGCCCAGATTGTAAAAACAGCCAGGTTTTTAGCTCGTGGCGGAAGGTGCGAGATCGGGAACCAGCCGGAGCTCCGGCGGAAGGAGATTCCATAGAGTGGGGGCCGCCACAGAATAGGCCCTCCCCCAGGTCCCCGCCAAGCGACATTGAGTCGTGGAGGGCACCCCGAGGAGACCCCATCTGTGCGACCGTACCGGGCGGCTGGTATTTGAGGCTGGGAGAAGTCGTTCTTGTAAATATCCTGGACCCATGCCATGTAGGACTTTGAATGTTAAAACCAAAACCTTGAACCTCACCCGGAGGGCAACCGGAAGCCAATGCAAGCCACGCAGGGGGGTGTAACATGGGAGTATCGGGAGGCTCCCATCACAACCCGCGCGGCCGCATTCTGCACCAGCTGAAGCCTCCGAGTGGTGCACAAGGGCAGTCCTAAATAGAGAGCATTACAGTAGTCCAATCGGGAGACAACAAGCGCCTGAGTGATCGTGCGCAGGGCATCCCGGTCCAGGTATGGGCGCAACTGGCGAACCAGCTGCACCTGGGCAAAGGCCCCTGGCCACGGCTCCCACCTGCTCCTCCAACTTGAGCCGTGAATCCAGGAGAACCCCCAGGTTCCATGCCCTGTCCACGGGGTAACACCTCCTCCCCATGACCAAAGATGGAACCCCAAACTGGACCGGGATGTCGGTATGCACAGCCACTCTGTCTTGGCTGGATTGAGACGAAGCATGTTCCTGTCCATCCAGATTCGCACCGCTTCCAAACAACGGGACATCACGGAGAGAGCATCACTGATGTGGCCCGGGGTGGAGATGTATAACTGTGTATCATCAGCGTACTGATGATAACTCACCCCAAAGCCACGGATGATCTCACCCAGCGGCTTCATATAAATGTTGAACAAGAGAGGTGAGAGGACCGACCCCTGAGGTACCCCACAGGTGAGAGACCTCGGGGTCGACCTCTGCCCCCCTGCCAACACTGTTTGCGAGCGTCCCGAGAGGTAGGAGGAGAACCACCGTAAAACAGTGCCTCCCACTCCCAACCCCCCGAGACGCCGCAACAGGATACCATGGTCGATGGTATCAAAAGCCGCTGAGAGATCTAACAGGACCAGGACAGAGGAAAAACCCCTGTCCCGAGCCCTAGAGAGATCATCCATCAGCACGACCATTGCTGTCTCCGTGCTGTACCCGGGTCGGAAGCCCGATTGGTACGTAAATGAAGAGACTCTTAAGCTAATCAGTCTTTTCAGTTCATGTATGTTTCATTAGACTGAAAAATATAATTTTCAATATATGCAATAAAATGGAAGAATGTTTCATTAAAATAATTTGTGACATAATATTGCAAGAAAATAGAAGAATATAGAATTAAGAGATTGACTTTAAGGGTATAAATTATGCTTGTGTGGCATAGGGCCAGGCTACTTACTTACTTCTCCTACTGTTTCTGCTAACCTCACCAGATCTAGTACAGCAGGCATGCTCTTCTATACCCCAGAATCATGCCTTCTCACTGCCTGTACCTGCTCTGTGGAACTATCCCATCTCCAAAACTTGGGTGGCCCTAATCTTTTTAGCCTTTCAGATTGGAGCAGGTGGAACTGAACTCTGCTAGTATGGATGTTTAATTGTTGATTAATTATTGGGTGTCAAAGAGGTTGCGTTGGGGGAGGGGTTCTTGGTTTTAATCCTATAAATTGTGTAGAGACACTTGCATGGAATGGATGACTATAAGAATACTATAAATGCAAACACACACACATATACATAGATATTGCAGATAAATAACACTCATTTAGAAAGAAGATATTATAAAATAATGCATGTATAAACTCATGGGCTTAATGTATTCCTAGTTATTCTCTGATAGGTTTTTTAACAATATATTATCTTTAAAACAATATAATAAGGCAGTAGTAAAAATTGGCTTTAAAACTAAGAAATTAAAGAAGTTGTTTCTTTGTTTTCTGTTATCCTTTCCTATTTATTTGAGGAAAGGTTCAGTTTTAAATTTCTGATCTGTAGTTGGGAGGCAATTTAAAAGTCAGTCTTTTAATATGGGGACAAAAATGTGGCTATGAAAATAAATCCTACTCCTTTTTGAATCCCCTCTTGCAACATTTATAGACTCTCACTCCTTCAGATGCAAGAACAGAAGGAAAGAATCCATTGATACTAAATCAATAACTTCTCAAAGTAGTGATGGTAAGAAATGAAATATGTGGGAGATATTATTCAGAGCCCTATGTTAAAAGTAACTGCAATTGATGTTTTAAGTGATTGGCATTTGATTTAATATTTTATTGTAAACTTTTTCCAACTATCTGGGCTATTGAATAGCAGGAAGAGGCAGGGTAAGTTTAAACAATGGGAAAAATAGGCAATTCCTTACTTTTTAATCATACAGGTAGTCATCATGTACTGATCACGATTAGGACTGTTACTCAGCAACAGAAATGCAAAGTGAAATGTCATGTTACCACGCTTGATCTACGACATTCAGCTGTGGTCCTTAAATGAATCACCCATGGTCATTGAACAAGTCATTCACATGACTGTGACTTGCAAATTCTTGCTGACTTCCCCACTGACTTTGCTTCTGGGAAGCTGGCAGTGAAGGTTGCAAGTGACAATCACATGACCATAGGATGCTGTAATGATCATAAATATATGTTGATTGGCAAATGCCCATAATGCAATCACATGTCCAAAGGGATGCTGCAAAGGCCACATCTTCAAGGAATGTTCATAAATCTCTTTTTTTCAACACTATCATAACTTTGAATAGTCACTGAACCAGCAGTGAATAGGTGAGGATAACTGTATAGGCAACATAAGAACGTATTATTTGGAATAATCTAATGTAAAATAATACAAAATATAAGAGAGTAGCGTCTTTAAAGTTTTCAAGTAGCATTTTTAAAAAGTCTAATTCATTTCCGTTTAATGCAGCAACAAGTTTACAGAATCATCGATATTCATCAATAGCAAGAATCCATTCCATGACAATAGAAGCTCCAATTACAAAGGTATGAGGCAAGCACTTTCTGATGTCATTTTATACATCAACAATCCTTTGCAGAAAAAAAGAACACATCTATTTTTATTATACTTACTGAAATATCAATTCATGTCACACAGAGATGTTGGGATTTACTATAAATAAGAGTTTCTATTTATGAATTGTTGGTTGTTTTGCACAAAGTCAGTATAGTGAATTTTGAAAATATGCAATTATATTTTAATTTAATTGATTGAAGAATTAGTTAATCATTTTAAAAGCCAACTCCTTTATTCGATTCATAGTCCTTTTACGTGATAACTCAATATTGCATACAGATTTTATGAGTTGAAATCAACAATGGCTTTGTTATTTCTTTTCCCTTTGTAATCCTACAGGTTATTAATATAATCAATTCAGCTCAAGAGAATAGTCCTGTGACTGTAGCAGAAGCTTTGGATAGAGTGTTGGAAATCTTACAAACAACAGAACTTTATTCTCCACAGTTAGGAACCAAAGATGATGACCCTCATACTAGTGATCTTGTTGGAGGTCTGATGACTGTGAGTAAAGAGACATAAATCACATCATCAGTTTCACTAGTAAAATTGGTGGCTGGAATCCAGGCTCACATGAACAGGTTATCATCATCAAGGGTCCTTTTGCTGTATATCTCTACCATTAAAAACATACTAAAAAGAAATGTATAAAAGCAAGCACTTGTGGTCATTGCAGGAGAAACAGTTCTAGGTTCTTGGCCATAAGGAGAATAGAATGTTGTGAGAGACCTCTTCTAGATTAGCCTTTCATGAAACTGAGATTTGTGATGAAAATTCTGTAAACCCATATCTTACTTTTATGAATGCTGGAAAGTGTGGTAGAAGAGATTGGTTGTTACTGTTTCATTTTTAATTGAAAACTCCTTTAGTAGACCTTGAAGAAATAAAAAGTATGTCAGGATTCTAGGAATCGCTCTAATTACATCATGATTCTTGAGCCAAATTTTAAAAACTTCAAAGGCTTTATTAGAGGCACTGGCACTGCCCTGTATGAAGCCAACTCTGGCATACATAATTTACAGTCTTTCTAATTTACCTGTTTCCCCCCTCCTCCTTGGGTGTCTCATAAACCAGATTCTCCAATTGAGCACGTTCATAGGCTGGGTGTCATCATTCACATTCTCCAATTAAATATATTCGCGGGCAAAAGGTCTAGTATTTTAGTTACAATCTTTTAAAGGTAAGAGTTGGAATGTAATTTCGCTTTCAAACTTCTGCACTACTCTTCCAGATTTCCTTCCTCCTTCCCCCTTTTTTATGGCAACTACTAAAACAGGCATAGGAAAGTTTTATGAGTTGACACAGTACTTATTAGATATTGGTTGCACTGCATTTTCAGTGACTTTTTGCAGATATGTGCAAAATTTATACAGACATATAGACACTTTTATTATTTATTTATATTCAGATAGTATCTATTAGCAATGTCATTATCTTGCTGTTTAACTATAATATTTATAGTGCATTTATTGAAATGTAATTTCATCTTTTTTCCGTTGGTATATGGAATATTTTTCTTTTTTTCATTATTTCAGGATGGCTTGAAAAAACTGTCAGGAAATGAATATGTATTTTCTAAAAGTAAGTTTCTATGTTAAACTCTCTTTTTATTTGTTCATTTGTGTCAATATTGCAGAAAAATTGCTTTTGGTGAAAAATCAGGAATATAAAACTCTAACTTAATTTATTTCATTAATTGTCTATTGAATTTGGTGCACAAAGAGTTTAGATGTAATAGATTTTCACACAATATTTGGAAAGATAAATTCATCCCTTTTTATCTCTCCAAACTACTTGTCATGCCATAGACATTCATTAAGCTTGTTCTGCTGCAATACAAGAAATAACAGAGCTGGAAAGTTTGCTGGTCCAATCCCCTGCTAAAAGGGGACCCTATACCATTCTGGACAAATGGCTGCCCAATTTCTTCTTAAGAGTTGTGAATGAAGGAGCACTCACAATTTCTGAAGGTAAACCTTTCCACTGGTTAATTATTCTCATTAGTTTCTCCTTAGTTCTTAGAAATTTCTCCTTAATTCTAGGTGGGTTCTCTCCTTCATTAGTTTCCATCTATTGCTTCTTGACATGCCTTCTGATGCTTTGGAAAATAGGTTGACCTCCTCTTCTTTGTGGCAACCCCTCAAATATTGAAAGACTGCTATTGTGTCATCCCAGTCCTTCTTTTCACCAGACTAGATATATCCTATCCTATATATCCTATCTAGTCTAGAATTCTTGCAACCATTCCTCCTATCTTTTAGCCTCCAGCCCCTAATAATCTTCGTTGGTCTTTAAATTGTTCCTTTAAGAACAATTTAAGAAAGTTTAAGAAAGTGAGAGCTTTTGCAGGCTCCACTGCAGCTGTGAGCTTGCTGTCTCTTCTGCACTCAGAAGAGACTTCAGACTCACAATAAGCCTGCAGAACCTTTTCAGACCTTGCAGGTCTATTCGTAAGGAGCAGACTTTGACAGCATAAGTGGGCAATCTTCCAGCCTCTCCTTATCTGGAGAGGTGCCACTGATTAATGCCATGGTGCTGGTCTTCGCTCCAGCATTGTCTCAGCTGTTCACAGAGTTGTATCAATCTGCCATTTTCCCCTCTCTCACCTGCTAAAAGAAATAAGCAAACCAAAAGTGGGACTTTTGACTGTGTACTTCTGGCTACTACCTTAGTTTTTTGACCATCTCCTGACTCTACTGTTAACATGCATAGAGAGCAGAAAAAATAATGGGCATAACTCTGTGGTGACACCTTCTCTATGGCGGCACCGTCCCTCTGGAATATGCTCCCTGCGGAGATTAGAACCATCCCCAATCTACTTGCTTTCCGCAAAGCCATTAAGACCTGGCTTTGTTGGAAGGCATGGAACTGAGACTCTGTTCTTCCCTCTTGTATGTCTGGACAACCCGGCCGAGACTTTGGTGGCCGCCTGGCAAGAGGCGGCCTCGGCAGCGCTCGACCGGGTTGTCCCCTTGCGGCCTCTCCCTTGCCGGAGACCTCGTTTAGCTCCTTGGTTCTCGGAGGAGCTTCGGGGAATGAAGCGGCAGAGGAGACGCCTAGAGAGTAGGTGGAGGACTAGTCGCTCTGAGTCTGACCGTCTCCAGTTAAGAGCCTATATCAGGACTTACCTGGAAGCGATCAGAGCTGCGAGATGTTCTTACTTCTCCGCTCTGATCGCGTCTGCAGATGATCGCCCTGCGGCCCTGTTTGGGGTCACTGCTCCCTCTTGCAATTGAGGGGGAGGGACCCTCTGCGGGAGAGCAGAGGATTTTAGTCTACATCTGGCGGATAAGGTCGCTCAGATTCGGGCTGGCTTGGACTCTGACTGGCAGGATGTTGACGATGGCGTGGCGACGAGTCTTGTGGATCCGGTTTGGGTTGAGTTTGACTCTGTCTCCCTGGATGAAGTGGACAGGATCATGCGGAGGCTGTCTTCCACCACGTGTTTATTGGATCCGTGTCCTTCCTGGTTGGTTTATGCCTCCAGGGAGGTTACACGCGTTGGCTCCAGGCAGTTATCAACGCTTCTTTGAGTGAAGGGGTTTTTCCTGCCGCCCTTAAAGAGGCGGTGGTGAGACCCCTCCTTAAGAAGCCTGCTCTGGACCCAACCGTTTTGAATAACTATCGTCCAGTCTCCAACCTTCGCTTTTAGCGAAGGTTGTTGAGAGCGTGGTGGCTCAGCAGCTTCCGCTGTTCCTGGAGAAACTGATTACCTTGACCTGTACCAATCGGGTTTCAGGCCTGGGCACAGCACCGAGACAGCATTGGTCGCATTGGTGGATGATCTCTGGAGGGCTCGGGACAGGGGTTTTCCTCTGTTCTGGTCCTTTTAGATCTCTCAGCGGCTTTCGATACCATCGACCATGGTATCCTTCTGCGGCGGCTCCGGGGTTGGGTGTGGGGGCACCGTGTTACGGTGGTTCTCCTCTTACCTTCGGACCGTTCGCAGTCGGTGTTGACGGGAGAGCAGAGGTCCGCCCGAGGCCTCTTAGTTGTGGAGTGCCTCAGGGTCGGTTCTCTCTCCTCTCCTGTTTAATATCTACATGAAACCGCTGGGAGATCATCCGTGGTTTTGGGGTGAGGTATCATCAATATGCAGATGATACCCAGTTGTATATCTCCACCCCAGACCAGATCAATGATGCTCTCTCGGTGATGTCCCGGTGCCTGGAGGCGGTGCAGGCTTGGATGGGGTGTAACAGGCTCAGACTCAACCCGGCCAAGACTGAGTGGCTGTTCTTACCAGCATCTCGGGTTTCAGTTGATGTGCCATCTTTGGTCATGGGGGAGGTGTTACCCCGTGGATAGGGCGAGGAATCTGGGCGTCCTCCTGGATGCACAGCTCAGTTTGGAGGAGCAGGTGGGAGCTGTGGCCAGGGGCTTTCGCCCAGGTTCGGCTGGTTCGCCAGCCGCCCTTACCTGGACCGAGATGCTCTTGACGGTCACTCATGCGCTCGTCACGTCCAGGATCGACTACTGCAATGCTCTCTACATGGGGCTTCCCTTGCGGATTACCGGAGGTTGCAGCTGGTGCAGAATGCGGCTGCGCGGCTGTGATGGGGGTATCCCGATACTCCCATGTTACACCCCTCCTGCGACCTGCATTGGCTACGGTTGCCTTCGGGTTTCCTTCAAGGTGTTAGTAACAACCTACAAAGCCCTTAATGGCATGGGTGCAGGGTACTTGCGGGATCGCCTCCTGCCTGCATCACAGTCCAATCGCCCGTGCGCTCCCATAGGAGGGGCCTTCTGGGAATACCGTCGGTCAGGCATTGTCGGCTGGCGGCTCCCAGAGCTAGGGCCTTTTCTGTGGGAGCGCCCCTGTGGAATCAGCTTCCTGCGGATCTGCGTTTGGCCCCTGATCTCCGCTCCTTTCGTCGAGACTTGAAGACCTGGCTGTTTCAGCAGGCCGGCCTGGATTGACCTGGGGGTGGGTAGTTTTAATTTTGTTGTTTTAGTGATTTTATTTTTTAACTTTTGGTAATTTGGACTTGTTTTTATTTGTATTGTTGTATATCTTTTGTATGTTTGCCGCCCTGAGTCCTTCGGGAGTAGGGCGGCATACAAGTCTAAATAAATAATAATAAATAATAATGGTATGAATGAGTTTTTTGATTTTATATTGTATAGGTAACTGTTTTTATTTTGTTGTACGCTGCCTCGAGTTCCCCAATGGGGGAAGAGAGGCGGGATATAAATTTAATAAATAAATAAATAAACTAAAGACTGAAATGCAGATTTGTGGTAGATCATTAAAGATCAAGTTTAGTAAGAACAGAAAACAGTGCTTTTCCTTGGGAGCAGTGGGGAGCACAAAGCCAAAGAGGAAAAGAAAAGCTGGGAAGAATGTATGGAACTGGGAAAGGGAAGAATAAGACACACAGGAACGTAGAAGAGACTGAAGTCCCCTGCCTCAGAGTCCTGTACCCTACCAGCAGATTCTCTATTACATACATGTCCATGATGTAGAATCTATTCTCAGCTTTAATCCAGTAAAGAAGTAGTGTATTTATTTCGGTCACTTCCTGTGTACTATATACAAAACGTATTGAATATTCCTCTAAATACTGTGTTTGAATCACAATGTGCAAACTTTTTATTGCTTTATTAAACAGACTGCTTGCATCTTCTGATGGCCTTGCAGGTGAAACTCGAAAAATTAGAATATCGTGCAAAAGTTCATTTATTTCTGTAATGCAACTTAAAAGGTGAAACTAATATATGAGATAGATTCATTACATGCAAAACAAGATAGTTCAAGCCGTGATGTGTCATAATTGTGATGATTATGGCTTACAGCTCATGAAAACCCCAAATCCACAATCTCAGAAAATTAGAATATGACATACAATCAATAAAACAAGGATTGTACATAGAACAATATCGGACCTCTGAAAAGTATAAGCATGCATATGTACTCAGTACTTGGTTTGGGCCCCTTTTGCAGCAATTACTGGCTTAATGTGGTGTGGCATGAAAGCTATCAGCCTGTGGCACTGCTGAGATATTATGGAAGACCAGGATGCTTCAACAGCGGCCTTCAGCTCTTCTGCATTGTTTGGTCTCATGTCTCTCATCTTTCTCTTGGCAATGCCCGATAGATTCTGTATGGGGTTCAGGTCAGGCGAGTTTGCTGGCCAATCAAGCACAGTAATCCCATGGTCATTGAACCAGGTTTTGGTGCTTTTGGCAGTGTGGGCAGGTGCCAAGCCCTGCTGGAAAATGAAGTCAGCATCCCCATAAAGCTCATCTGCGGAAGGAAGCATGAAGTGCTCCAAAATCTCCTGGTAGACGGCTGCATTGACCCTGGACTTAATGAAGCACAGTGGACCAACACCAGCAGATGACATGGCTCCCCAAATCAATACAGACTGTGGAAACTTCACACTGGACTTCAAGCATCTTGCAGTCTGTGCCTCTCCATTTTTTCTCCATACTCTGGGTCCTTGGTTTCCAAAGAGGACTTTGGACCACTGAGCAACAGACCAGGTCTGTTTTTCTTTAGCCCAGGTAAGACGCTTCTGACATTGTTGTTCAGGAGCGGCTTGACAAGAGGAATGCAACATTTGAAACCCATGTCCAGGATCCGTCTGTGTGTGGTGGCTCTTGATGCACTGACTCCAGCCTCAGTCCACTCCTTGTGAAAGTCCCCAACATTTTGAATGGCTTTTTCCTGACAATCCTCTCCAGACTGCGGTCATCCCTGCTGCTTGTGCACCTTTTTCACACTTCCACACTTTTCCCTTCCATATAACTTTCTATTAATGTGCTTTGATACAGCATTTTGGGAACATCCAACTTCTTTTGCAATTACCTTTTGAGGCTTTCTCTCCTTATGGAGGGTGTCAATGATGGTTTTCTGCACAACTGTCAGGTTAGCAGTCTTTCCCATGATTGTGATTCCTACTGAACCAGACTTAGAGACCATTTAAAGGCTCGGGAACCCTTTGCAGGTGTTATGGCTTAATTAGCTGATTAGAGTGGGACACTTTGAGCCTAGAATATTGAACCTTTTCACAATATTCTAATTTTCTGAGATTGTGGATTTGGGGTTTTCATGAGCTGTAAGACATAATCATCACAATTATGGCAAATCACAGCTTGAACTATCTTGCTTTGCATGTATTGAGTCTATCTCATATATTAGTTTCACCTTTTCAGTTGCATTACTGAAATAAATGAACTTTTGCATGATATTCTAATTTTTCGAGTTTCACCTGTAGACTCCCTCTTCTAGAACTACGAGTTATTATTTGTACCTAGCTGGCTTTTGCTAAAGCAACACTGAGATCACTATCATCAGCACTGAAAAAATATCAAGGAGGCTGTGGATTTTATATTTTCACACGTTGAAAGGTGTGAAACATTCAAGTTCACAATCTATCTTTTGAGATGATCTACTAAATGTGATAGCTCTAATGTATTCAACACTGATATATGGCCTCAGCCACTTCATAAGATGGAGAAGAAAGAAGGGCAAAACTGCATTAGGCAAAGTCAATTCCAAGCCTAGAACGTATCTCACCCCAGTGTCTTTTCAATGCACCTTCTTTTCATCAGCAAATGACTAAGATGATGCAACATTGAATATAACAATATAAGAAGGTAATATACTCCTTTCCAGCAGCCCCATTTTACATCCATGTCTTCCATGTCTTTTCACAAACATGGGGTTTCTCCCTGTTGAAGCTTGCTAACATCTCCAGCTTAGCCATGAGACTTTCTTTTTTATTAAGGGTTCTTCAATTGGGCACATGTTTACAGGTTCATAACCTGTCTGTTCCCCATTTCTACAGATATGAACCAGAGCCAATCAGTGCCAGTCACCATCAGTGATGCTCCACCCTGCATTGCACACTTACTGGATAATGAAGAGAGCTGGGACTTCAACATTTTTGAACTGGAAACTGTTACAAATAAAAGGCAAGCTTTACACCTGTGCTCATTAGATAAAATAGAAGTTGCAGGCAGTTGCAATTTTGTCATAAATGAAATTTGTGTGGCTTATTTATGACTGTTTTGGTAGTGTCACTGTGCTGACCCAGGTTGCATAGGCACATGCAGGCTCCAATAAAGTCTTTTATTACACCACTAAACCATGACAGAAGTCCTTCCAGGGGTGTTGGTAAAACTTCACTCCACTTTCCCCCACAAACAACCCCCAACGGTCAATGTAACCCAGTTCCACCAGCTGGGTTCCTGGTCACTGGAATCAAGCTTCCAAACAGGAAGAAAGTTGGTCCACAAACCAGGTGCACGGTTTGCAAAACAAGGTCCGTAAACTATAATCCAGAGTCAGTGTCCATAAAGCAATGTATGCAAATCCAAAGGCTGAAACCCAAGTCAAAAGTCTGGGGAATGCATGCTGAGATGGTGAAGCTATCCTCCCCCGGTCTCTGGTTAAATCACCCCAAGCTAGGTGTTCCTTGTGAAGAGGGGCAGGGCAGCCTCCTCATGAGCAGCCTCACAGACCTTTTCTGAGTTTCCCTCTGCTCCACTCTCCACAGCTGTGGATCAGGTGGGGGAGGCAGCTTTTCCTTGTCAGAGGGGATCTGTTGTCCCTCATTGCTGCTGCCCATCTGTAGCCAATCCTCCCTTGCATTTGTGAAGGCAGGTGGCTCCCCATCCAGTTGCCCACTTCCCCCAGTGTTGAAGGGGCCTGGAGCGGCTGGACATTCTGGGGGAGATGTCCCAGTTCCAACTCCTCCTCCAAACTGAGAATTGGCTATGACAGTCACCTAGCCTTTACAGAATTATGAATATCAACATAGTAAAACCTGTAAATGATGTGCTTTACTTTCTGGGGTACTAGGTTTGATGCAAGTGGTTTGTAAATTTTAAATATATTAAAAATAGCCTTTTTAATTCCATCTAATCATTTTATTATTTTATAGAAATGTATACATCATAATTAAATATGTTTTGTCTGGTTAACAATGTGGTATTCTGGGTTGACAGTACTTAGGGTGGTACAAAATAGCATTTATTGTCATTCACAGCTTTTGTGAAGTACAGTTTTTTTAATAAAACCTTCTCTAAAATCTTTGCCGATACTATATATTTTCCAATAAATAAATTGTTTAAAAATAATTTTCTTTAGTGCTATCTTAGTTTCCCAAATCCAGCTTTTTAAATACAATTTTACATTGTGCTTTTTAAAATATATTTCCTTTCATATGTAAGTTTCAAGGTTTCATAATAAATATGTCATATTCATCATAAACATTTTTAGATGGATTTTTTTATCAGAAAGAATAGAATAACTGCTAAGCAGACTGTTCAATGTTCCTGTGCTTAATATGTCTTTTAAAACTATTCCCATAAAAAATCATGGTCAATTTCTTTGAACTCTGTAGATTAAACCAAAATATATCACTTGTGATTTTTATGGATGGAACTACACAGAATCACATTTTTTCTGCTAAATTGTACCTCAATATCCTCTCATTTCATGAAGACATTGTAACTTTTCACTCTCAATTGAAACTAAGGTGCAGAATATTTAAGACTATTCCTTTATTACTGTTCCCTCTTTAAGCCACATTTCATTAAACATGAATTTTGGGTACCTTCAATTTATTTATTTTTATTTATTTATTTTGTTTGTCAAGCATGTATGAGAAAACAAGTATAAGTATGAACATAACCTATAAACATATAAGTATAAACAGGTGTAAGTATGTACATAATAAATGAGTACGAATAAATGGATAAATGGAAACAGTAGGACAGGGACAGTAGGCATGCTGGAACCCTTCTGCATACCCCCTTACAGACATCTTAGAAATGGAGTGAGGTCAGGTGGCACTTACCTCCTTCGAGATTAGCGAAAATGTATTCCTAAATGAGTCCCATGTGTTGGAAGTGCAAAAAAAAAAGAGGAAACATATTATCACATGTGGTGGTCTTGCCCAGAAACTCGAAAATATTGGCTCAAAATTCACAATAGGCTTCAGGAAATTACCAATGAACAACTAGACCTAGAACCAGAACTCTTTCTATTGGGAATTCTTTAAAAAAATATGTAAAAAGTACAAAATATTTACTAATACATATATTAACTGCTGCCAGGATCACTTTTGCTCAATGCTGGAAACAGCCACATATACCTGTAGATGAAATGGTCATACAAAAAATTGTGAGCTGTGCCGAAATGGACAAACTATCATTGAGTTTAAAAGACAAAGAAGACTCGATATTTTACAAAGTATGGGAACAATGGTATAGTTGGATAGATCGGAGACAGGGTAAAGATAGGTAATTATTAAATATAGAATATAGATAGAACAAAAATATATTTATGTATAAGTTAATATCTGTTATTATTGCACATATGATTGTTATATAATTATCACCACAAGTAGTTGTCTTTGAGCGATATACTTTTAACAGTTTTTCAATGTTTTTATGTCTTATGTTTTTGTCTATATGTTTTTTTTCTTTCTTATTATGTTTTATGTTTTTAATGTAATAAAATTTAATAAAGTTTATTTAAAAAAAGAAATGGAGTGAGGTCCATGGTAGACAGTTTAAGGGTTAGGTTTAAGGTTTTGCAATAATATATGTTGCTAATATGGCACTTGCTGTTTTCTAATCCTTTCATCTAAAATTACAAAGATTCCTTTCTAGTCAGATGCAAACTAGCACAGAATGAAAGCTGTTACTGGGGCCTGCAGCTGATGATTGCAGTTAGGAAGATAACTCCCGTTACCTCCCGTGTGGACTACTGCAATGCTCTCTACATGGGGCTTGAGGATCACTCGGAGGCTTCAGCTGGTACAGAATGCAGCTGCGTGGGTTGTGATGGGAGTATCCCGATACTCCCATATTACACCCCTCCTGCATGAGCTGCATTGGTTGCCGGTTGCCCTCCAGGTGAGATTCAAGGTGCTGGTAATCACCTATAAAGCCTTACATGGCTTAGGGCCGGGGTATCTGCGGGACCATCTACTGCCAGTAACAACTTCCCAGTGCCCTGTGCACTGCCACAGACAGGGCCTCCTCGGGGTGCCGTTGGCTAGACAGTGTCGCCTGGCGACCCCCAGGGGGAGAGCCTTCTCTGTGGGTGCACCCACCCTGTGGAATCAGTTGCCCTTGGAGCTGCGGATGGCCCCTGACCTTCGATCCTTCTGTCGCAACCTGAAGACTTGGCTTCAACAGGCCGACATGGTCTGGAGGGGTGGTATTGTTTTATAGGCGGTATTGGCTGTTGCCGCTTTTAATTAGAATTATTGGGATTTTGATTTAATAATCTTTTAAATTTAAATTTTGCATTGCCTTTTTTTTGTTGTGAGCCACCCTGAGTCCTTCAGGAGATAGGGCAGCATATAAATCCCATGAAATAAATAAATAAATAAATAAACTCCTAGCATGTGAAAAAGAATTGGATACACTCCTTACATTTCAAATAATGTGCAATTTGGGCCTTTATTTTTTTCCTTTAGTTTCCCTTCTCTAATTTCTTCCAGCTGTTATTTAGTTGGTTATCTTTGGGGAAATGGGACCCTGTACCTCTATTTATAATGAAGCAAGAGTGGTGGTCCTCGACTTATGAGCACAGTTGAGCCCAAAATGTATGTTGCTAAGTGAGACAGTTGTTAAGTTATTTTGGCCCATTTTATGATCTTTCTTGTCACAATTGTTAAGTGAATCACAGCAGTTGTTAAGGTAGTAACAGTTAGTTGTTAAATGAATCAGGCTTCCCTATTGACTTTGCTTCTTAGAAGATCACAAAAGGTGATCACATGACCCCAGGACACTGCAACTGTCATAAACATGAGTCAAGCCTGAGTTGTCGGGGCTCTTTGGCACAGAATTATCAACTGGCTGGACTGACTCCAGCCACGAATGCTGGTTCCGGCGGACGCTGGCCGGGTCGGGTGAGCTGCTGCCGGCCTGGTGGGGGTCAGAATGGACATTACCATCGGAGGGACAACCCCCACGGTTGGCCGGCCTTTTTACGGCTCTGGACCTTGGCCGTGATGGTGAAATTAATATCTATGGATTCTCTACCTGGACTTTCCGCCTATTTTTTGTTACTCTTGGCCCGTCCACTGCTTCTGCCCTCTATTGCCGGTTCTGCTATTTTGTCTCTTTGGCTGCACTTTGTGGATGCAGCTGTCATCTTCAATCAGCGGTCATGGTCCATAGTTCTTTCTGGACCCTTCCCTTTTCAGGATTTTGGTCTCAGGTAGGGCCCCATTGTGGTGTGAGGACAATGGGAGGACTACCCCTCTATTGTGAGAGGACAGAGGGGTTTAACATCTGACCCATCAGCTCCAAGATTGTTTTGACCACCGCGGTGAGAGAGCGGTTGGTCATTTATTTTCATTCTGGCCCCCCAAGCAGGTGTGAGAGGCCTGTTTGTGGTGCTGAACTTGTTGGATACTGTTACTGGACCTTTTTCTCCACTCAGACAATTTACATCTGTGTAATATCTATCACCTCTGTTATATGATGCCTTATTCTACCCTCACCCCCTATGAATTGTTAACTCATTGTTTATGGGCGTTTACTCGCGATCGCAGTTATGGGCCCTCAGGACTGCACCCTTGTCCTTGAACTGGCCCATTGGGTTGTCGACAGCTTACCTTGATGATGGATCCTGGGATCCCGAGAGGTGGCATGGCACGACCAAGGGGTTAAATTTTAAATCAGGAACTAAGGGACGACTCTTAAAATTTTTAATTTGGTGTTTTAGTGGGATAGGGAAGAGGGTGAAGGCGGAGGGGTCTTTTTGCAGCCCGGTGCATGGTGGGGGGCGGGGGTTGGGGGCCAGCGGGGCTCCGGGGCGTGAGGTGGGGACCGCGATTCCCAGGGTGGTCGGGATCGGCAGGGGACGTCGAGGCTTAGGGCCATATCATGTGTTAGGAGCACGCACCCGCCATCTTCGTGCGGTGGCACACTCCGACCCTATGGCCTCCTCCCTAGGGGGCATCGGAACTGGGACCCCTGGGCTTAGGTTGGTGTATTTTAATGCCAGGTCCATGGCTAATAAATCCTCCCTCCTCCGTGAGATCATTGAGGAGGAGGCTGCGGACCTGGCCTGTATCACCGAGACCTGGTTGGGCCCAGAGGGAGGTGTCCCTCTGGTTGATCTGTGCCCTCCGGGTTTCCAGGTTTTGCACCAACCACGGGCCCAGGGTAGGGGTAGTGGGGTGGCTGTGGTTATTCGGGAGACTTGTTTCCAAGGGAGGTCTCTGTTTCAGAGATAGGCGGGAGTGAGACCCTCCTCCTGAGGTGGGGGCCTAATGGTCAGGTGGGCTTGCTGCTTGCATACCTTTCCCCCAGCTGTGTGACAGCGGCCCTGCCTGGGCTTCTCGATCTCCTCTCGGGGGTGGTGGTGGAGTTCCCGGACCTTATGGTCCTGGGAGACTTCAATCTGCCTTCCCTGGGGGGTGCGTCGGGTTTGGCTCAGGAATTCATGGCTTCTATGGAAGCCATGGGCCTGACCCAGTTGATTCTAGGCCCTACTCATGAGGGGGGAAATACTCTTGACCTAGTTTTTGTCTCTGAACAGTGGCATAGTGACAGAGGGCAAGCCACTTTTACGGCACTGCCCATTCCATGGTCTGATCACTAGCTCCTATGGCTGGTCTTCCAACAGGCCGCCCCCCACTGCTGGGATGAGGAGCCACTTAGATGGTTCCGCCCCAGACGCCTGATGGACCCTGAGAGGTTCCAGGTGGAACTGGGGTTTTTTCCCTCTTCCCTTGCCCACAGCTCTGCCAAGGATTTGGCAGCCGCCTGGCAACAGGCTGCGTCGGATGCCCTCGACAGGGTTGTCCCCATGGGTCCCCTCACACGCCGTGGATCCCGGATGGCTCCTTGGTATACTGAGGAGCTCCGGGAGATGAAGCGTCATCAAAGGGGTTTAGAGAGCAGGTGGAGGTCCACCCGCTCCCAATCCGATCGAGCCCAGCTAAGAGCCCATATTAGGACTTACCTGGTAGCTATGAGAGCGGCGAGAAGGTCTTATCTCTCCGCCCTCATAGCGTCTGCGGATAACTGCCCAGCTGCCCTGTTCTGGGTTACCCGCTGTCTCCTTCGTATGGGGGAGGGGGCGGACCCGTTGCGGGGAAGGGCTGAGGAGTTTGGTCAATATCTGTTGGATAAGATCGTTCAGATTCGGGGCAGGTTGTCCTCTGATTTGCAGTGGTCTGAGGAACGGGATACAGATAGTCTGGCCGGTGTGATCTGGGATGAGTTCAATCTTGTCTCCGAGGATGAAGTGGACAGGACTATGCTACGTCTGAGTTCCACCACATGTTTGTTGGACCCGTGTCCTTCCTGGCTGACTTATGCCGCCAGGGATGCCACCTGCAGTTGGCTCCGGGCAGTTGTTAACGCTTCGTTAAGGGAGGGTGTTTTTGCCTCTGCCTTGAAGGAGGCGGTGGTGAGACCCCTCCTTGACCCGACCGTGTTAGATAATTTTCGTCCAGTCTCCAACCTTCGCTTTTTGGCGAAGGTTGTTGAGAGTGTGGTGGCTCAGCAGTTTCCGCTTTTCCTGGATGAAGTGGACTACCTGGATCCATATCAATCGGGCTTCCGACCCGGTTACAGCACAGAGACGGCATTGGTCGCGCTGATGGATGATCTCTGGAGGGCTCGGGACAGGGGTTTTTCCTCTGTCCTGGTCCTATTAGACTTCTCAGCGGCTTTCGATACCATCGACCATGGTATCCTTTTGCGACGCCTTGGGGGGGTTGGGAGTGGGGGGGCACTGTTCTTCGGTGGTTCGCCTCCTACCTCTCGGGGCGCTCGCAATCGGTGTTGTCCGGGGGGTTGAGGTCGAACCCGAGGGTGCTCTCTTGTGGGGTCCCTCAGGGGTCGGTCCTCTCCCCTCTTACTCAACATCTACATGAAGCCGCTGGGTGAGATCATTCGTGGTTTTGGGGTGAGATTCCATCAGTACACGGATGATACCCAGCTGTACATCTCCACCCCAAACCAGATCAGTGATACCCTCTCCCTGATGACCCAGTGTTTGGATGCGGTACGGACCTGGATGAGCGGGAACATGCTTCGACTCAACCCAGCCAAGACTGAGTGGCTGTGCATACCGGCATCTCGGCCCAGTCAGGAATGTCCATCTTTGGCCATAGGGGAGATGTTGCCCCTGTGGATAGGGCGTGGAATCTGGGGTCCTCCTGGATGTACGGCTCGGTTAGAGAGCAGGTGGGGCTGTTGCCAGGGGGGGCTTTGCCCAGCTCCGCCTTGTTCGTCAGCTTCGCCCTTTTCTGGACCGAGATGCCCTGAGCACAGTCACTCATGCTCTTGTTACCTCTAGACTCGACTACTGCAATGCTCTCTATTTAGGACTGCCCTTGCATACCATCCGGAGATTGCAGCTGGTGCAGAATGCGACGGCGCGGATGGGAGTTTCCTGATTCTCCCATGTTACCCCCCTCCTGCACTGCTTGCATTGGTTGCCGGTTGCACTCCGGGTGAGATTCAAGGTTTTAGTTTTAACATACAAAGTTCTGCACGACATGGGTCCTCAATATTTAAGGTAGCGTCTTCTGCCGATATCAAATGCCGGCTGCCCTGTGCAAGCACATAGGCAAGGACTCCTCGGGGTCCCGTTGGCGGGCCAATGCCGGCTGGCGGTCCCCCGGCGGCGAGCCTATTCTGTCGCGGCCCCTGACCTCTGGAATCAACTGCCCTTGGGACTCCACCTGGCCCCTGACCTCCGCACCTTCCGCCGTGATTTAAAGACCTGGTTATTTGACCAACCTGGGCTGTGACCCCTTCCTGGGGGGGGGGACAGGTTTTTAATGTTAATTGTGTAAATTTGTTTTTAATATTTTGGGCTTGTAAATTAGTTTAATTATTTTTTAAGTATTTATTGTTCCTGTTTTTTAGCTGTGAGCTGCCCCGAGTCTTCGGAGATGGGGCGGCGTACAAGTTCAAATAATAAATAAATAAATAAATAAATAAATAATTGCCAAAGCATCCAAATTGTGATCATGTGACCATGGGAATGCTGCAGAGGTGGTATTCAGCAGGTTCTGACCAGTTCTGGAGAACCAGTAGCGGAAATTTTGAGTAGTTCAGAGAACCGGCAAATACCACCTCTGACTGGCCCCACCCCATCTATTCTCTGCCTCTTGAGTCCCAGCTGATGGCTGGGTCTTCTTTTGTTGCCCTGCACAGGAGAACGGAGCTGGACAACAGGTTAGTGGGGTGGGGAGGGAATGGAGATTTTGCAGTATCCTTCCCCTGCCATGCCCAGCAAGCCACGCCATGCCCACATCCACCAAGCCTTGCCATGCCCACCAAACCATGCCACGCCCACCAAGCCACGCCCACAGAACCGGTAGTAAAAAAATTTTGAATCCCACCACTGGATTGCTGCAAAGGTCTAACTGTGAAAAGCAGTCATAAGTCCCTTCTTTCAGTGCCATTGTAACTTCGAATAATTGCTAAGCAAACTGTTGTAAGTCAAGACCTATCTATAATGTATCTAATAAAGTTAATCTATAAGTGAGTGAGACTTCCGGGTTGAGCCTTCTCGAGAACAGGCGGCGGTTTGTGATCGTCCACGACCGCAGCCTGGCTCTTGTGGAGAGCCCGATCCTGCAAGGTTGGGGCTGAAGCTTCGTGGGGGGGAGAAAGGGAAATCTGCCAGCCAGAGTGAGGGAGCATCTCCCCTTTTGGTCTGGTCTTTTCCTCGACGTCAAGAAGTGGTGGTCAAAATGGCCACCTCGAAGAGAAGGTCTCAACGGGATTAAGATTGGTGCAGGAGGAAAGAGAGAAGTCGACAGCAGAGGAACCGGGAGTATCGGATGGTAAGATCAAGGCACCCGGGATTAAGATAAAGATGAGTTTTTAAAAAGAAACAGAAGCGGCGCAGTCTCAAGTGAAGGAAAAATAAGTAAAATATTTTTGACAGCTATAAGGGGCTTGAACTGGGAAAGGAAGAAGCCAGCGTAAGAACTTAAGTTTGGGGCTCGGAAAACTTTGAATATCAAAATAAAAGGAAAGGGTTAAGACTCTGTGCAGAAAGTGCCACTTTGTGGAGAAAAATTGGAAGCTAAAGAAGAAAGAAACTATCTTGTTCCTTTGTGGATTGCAGTTGTTACATTTTAAAGAGATGCAAGACTCATAGAAAGTGAAAGCTTGAATACACAAAGACGGACTACCGGACTAATTGGTGATATTGATACAGACTCTGGACCTGGGTTAGGATCATAGAAAATTTAAAGAAGAAGAAATAAGGAAAATAAAAATTCTGGTGGCCATCCAAAGAATTAAAATGGAGTTTAAAAGTATGAAAGAACTGCTACAGGAAGTGACTGAACTAACTTGGCTTGTTGCAGAAAACATGGGCATTCAAATGCTGAATAAAGAAGAAGAAGGAGCCTTGGAAAGGGAGGAGCCAGCACAAGAGAAAGCCATCTTAAAAAGACAATTAATACAAAGATTAATACAAATAAAAGGGAAAGGAGGGTGGCTAAAAAACGGAACCTAAGAAAGTATCTAAAAGGAACATTTATGAAATTAAGCATGTTAGAAAGGTTCAGAAGGAAAGGGAACAGAAAGGTAAGAGAGAGAGAGGGATTCAAACTGGATAGAGAAGGGGAGAGCAGGATAAAAGGGAGGAGAAGGAGCCAGCAAAGCGAAAGCCATTTTAAGAAGACAACTAACACAAAGATTAATACAAATAAAAGGAAAGGGAGGATGGTCAAAAAATGAAACTTAAGAAGGTAATTAAAAGGGAACATTTATGAAATTAGGCATGTTAGAAAGGTCCAGAAGGATAGAGAGCAGAAAGGTAAAGAGAGAGAGAGGATTCAAACTGGATAGAGAAGGGGATAGCGGGATAAAAGAGAGGAGAAGGAACAAGAAACAAGAAAAAAAGATAGAGAGACACGGAATTACATAATGAAGAAAGAAACTTGTTTGCATAGAGATAATGGCTAATGTATTAAAAAGGGGGTTCTGCATGAAGAAATGGTAATAAGAATATATTGTAATTATAAAAGTGTAAAACAATAGGGGTTACTGACAATTTTTACTGGTAAAAGGTCACATTTTTATTTCTTATTTACAAAAGAAAGGTAAATGATGATTAGATAAATTGAATTAATTGAAATGATTTTAGAAAATGCCTAAAAATGAGATTTGTCAATAACCAAGATTAGTTATTTTTATTATTATCTTGGAACCATAAATAAATCTTAGGGGGATATGTATTGCAGAACCCGATCGATTAGAGATATATTGTAAGGGAGCTTTTCTTTTCTCCTTTTTCTTTTTCTTTTTCTCTATCTTTTGTTTTAAAGGAATGATTATGATTATGCTACTATATTAACCACTGAGGTGTCACTTTCAAAGTAGTAAAAGGGGGGCAAGTCTAGGGTTTTTTTTCTCATTCTTTTTAGTGTTAAAATTTGTATGGATTTAGAATTATGGAGAGAATATGTGATGAAAGGGCAAATCTGACGGACAAAAGAATTCTGTAAATGATAAAAGAGTATTAACAATGTGAAGATAATTAAAGGATAGATATGGATGAACTTTATCTTTAATATGATGGGCAAATATATTGTTATTTGTAAGATTTATAAATGAAGTTTTTAAAATATATATATATATATTTGCAATTAACTTGAAATGAACTGGGGGTTATACAGATTGAGATTAAGATTTGAGATTAGGATTAATTTCTTTGACCCTTTGTCTGCTAAAATGGAATAGAAGTGAAGTCAAATGTTTAAAATGAATATAGAACTACTGTCATATTTGCATGTAAAAGTGATGACCCGGGAACATGCTGTCTACTGAAAAGAGCTGTTTTAAAAAATTGTTAAAAATTGAATAAAATTTGTTTAAAAAAAAAAAAGTTAATCTATAAGTAACCAATGTCTATAAACATAAGAAGTTCAGTGATGAGTGATTTTGTTTCTTCATTTCTCTCTTGTTATGTTCCAGGCCATTAGTTTACCTGGGTTTGAAAATTTTTTCCCGTTTTGGCATCTGTGAATTCTTAAACTGTCCAGAAGCCACACTGCGCACATGGTTCCAAGTGATTGAAGCAAACTACCACTCCTCCAATTCTTACCATAACTCCACTCATGCAGCAGATGTCTTGCATGCTACAGCATTTTTTCTGGGGAAAGACAGAGTTAAGGTACAGCTTGTGCTGATAATTATCTATTCCTGTTCAGGTATTATTAACACATTCATTTTATAAGAAAGAAAGATTAGTCAAGAAGCAGCTATTTGAAAATCACAGGAAGGTATGTTTAGATTAAATGCTGGGGAAAATAAACTTGGTAAAATAAAAGATGGACATTAGAGAAAAATAAGAGGAAGTTACAAATGGGCAAAAATACTGGATTTTTCCTTACCCTGATCAAAGCCTTTGAGAATTGGATTGGGCAACAACGCAACAAAAGGCTTGCCTATAAGCACCCTAACTTGAAGCCTTTCCCAAATTATAAATTCAGTTTCTTTCATTGGATAAGAAAAAGAAAATCACTATAAGACAGCATACGAAGAAAATGTAATCCTGTTTTATTTTTTTCAACACACTAGGATTAACTTGGTGCTTCCATCTGCTGTAAGGCAGCTGTGTAGCCAGAGGTGTCTGTGATGCACATACAAAAGAGATGGAGCTTCATGTATAGCATTATGCCCACCATCTTGATTTTTTTTGTAGCCATGCCCTCCAGATACTTCTGGAATGTGACTCTGCATTCCATATAAATGAGTCTGCATTTACAAGAATACGTAAACTATTGAAGAATCACAGGGAAATGTTACTGAAGAACAATGTATATTGCCAACATTAATCCAGATATGGATGCAGATTTTGTTAGAGTTTGCAGAAATCCAACCAGCACACAAGTAAATAATTCAGCAGGATTCATTTATAGAAGAAACTTGTATACAATAATATAAAACATGATGCATGTATACAATACCCATGCAGCTCTTTCAACGTGATAGCAAGTACAAGAACAAGAAACAGAAGCAATCCAAACCAGAACAACAGAAACACAGAAGCTATAGAAGCTCTATATTTATACAGACCAGTTACCCTAAGCCACACCCAGGCTCTGAGCCATCTGACATGGGCCACAACCTGTGCTGTTTCTCAGTCATCAAACAATTCCCATTGGCTGACTTGTTGTTATGTCTATCCCAGCTCATAATTTCTTATATACTGACAGATTTATTGATGATTGATGCATTTTAACTGATAAAGACTTATTTTTTTCCTTCTAGGGAAGCCTTGATCATTTAGACCAAGTAGCTGCATTAATAGCAGCAACAGTTCACGACGTGGATCACCCAGGACGGACCAACTCTTTTTTGTGCAATGCAGGCAGTGAACTGGCTGTTCTCTACAATGACACTGCTGTCTTAGAAAGCCATCACACCGCTCTAGCCTTCCAGCTGACAACAAAAGACAACAAGTGCAACATTTTTAAAAATCTCAACAGGTTAGGCTCTTCAAACTTTTCTTGGATTTGAGCCTGGAAATAGGGTTTGGATCTGTGTATAGTATGTACATTTAGCCTCCCTCAATAGTCTGTATATGAAATATAGCAAATTGCTGACATTCATGAATATCCGTTCACCAGAATACCTAAATCTGAAAAATGTGATTCCAAAAGAAATTCACATTTATATTTGAATCAGAATTCTTTTTGTTGTGGAGATATACTGTTACATTTGCATAAAACATGTATTAAGTACATTGCAATGTAATGTGTTAATATGAAAATATGTTTCTAACCACTTTGGAAAGATACTAGTTCTCAATTTACAATCACAATTGGGATTGGAATTTTGATCACCAGGCATTGTGGTCATTAAGCAAGTCATTACATGACTGGACTTGATTTTATGACCATTTTACCATGGTCATTAAGGAAATCACTATAATTAAGTGAATCACATGATCCTTAAGTGAATCTGGCCTTCCCAACTGATGTTGCTCAGTAGAGACTGGCAGAGATCATCACCAATAATGATCCATAGCAGGGGTCTCCAACCTTGGCAACTTTAAGACTTGTGGACTTCAAGTCCCTAGGAGTTGAAGTCCACAAGTCTTAAAGTTGCTAAGGTTGGAGAGCCCTGATCCATAGGATGACTGTAGGATGCTGCAACCAGTCGGAAGTGTGAGCGGATCTCCCAAATGCCCCAATTGTGTGAGAGTTGTGTGATACTTATAACTTCAAGGCTAGGTCACTTTTTCCAAGGCTGTTGCAAATCAAGAACTATCTGTATACAGGTAGACATCGACTTACGACCACTGCAATTGTCATAAATATGAACCAGTTGTCAAGCATTCAAATGTAAATCACGTGACCATGGGGATGCTGCAATGGTCATAAATGTGAAAAATGATCATAAGTCACTTAAGTCACAGTGCCATTGTCACTTTGAACAGTCACTAAATGAACTGTTGTAAGTTGAGGGCTAACCCTATAATTTATTTTGACATGTGCAAAACAATAGCACTTTGATTCCAGAAAATTAACATGGTGAATTTATTTGTGCTTTACAGGTAGTCCTTGACTTATGACCACAATTTTTTTAAAAATTACATTTATATGCTGCCCTTCTCCGAAGACTCAGGGCGGCTTACAATTTTTGGGATACAACCCAATGCGCTCAGCAATAGCCTTCATTCCATTGTATATGCCTGCTTATTACTAAGCAACAATTGAGCCCAAAATTTTGATTGCTAAGAAAGACAGTTGTTAAGTGAGCTTTGCCACATTTTATGATCTTTCTTGCCACTGTTGATATGTGATTCACTCCAGTTGTAAAGCTAGTAACACGGTTGTTAAGTGAGCCTGGCTTCCCCATTGGCTTGTTAAGAGGATCAGAAAAAGTGATCACATGACTGCGAGAAAATACCTGTATAGTCAAAAAATGGATTCGCCAATGTCATCCTGATACTTGGGAAATCAGAAAAGGAGTTCTACCAATATCTATTCAGATTGCTCTTTTTCTTTTCAGAAATCATTATCGAACTCTTCGACAAGCAATTATTGACATGGTCTTGGCAACAGAAATGACAAAACACTTTGAGCACGTGAACAAGTTTGTGAACAGCATCATCAAGCCCATGTCCTCAGATGAAAGCAACTCCAACGTAAGCAGCAGTGGTGGGATTCAAATTTTTTTACTACCAATTTTGTGGGCGTGGCATGGTGGGCGTGGCATGGTGGGCGTGGTTTGGTGGGCATGGCAGGGGAAGGATACTGCAAAATCTCCATTCCCTCCCCACCCCCACTAACCTGCTTTCCAGCTCCGTTCTCCTGTGCAGGGCAACAAAAGACCCAGCCAATCAGCTGGGACTTGGGAGGCAGAGAATAGATGGAGGCGGGGCCAGTCAGAGGTGGTATTTGCCAGTTCTCCGAACTACTCAAAATTTCCACTACCGGTTCTCCAGAACTGGTCAGAACCTGCTGAATACCACCTCTGGTAAGCAGCAGACCTTGTGAATAAGCCAAAGCATTTCAGTCAGATGTCTTTTCTCAGCTTTGGTCATCTTTCATTCATACAACAGCGGTATTCTAATGGGAAAAGGGTGATTTGCATTTCATTTTCAACCATAAGTGCCTATAATTTTGCCCAAGTATATTCTTCTTTATTTTTATGCTATTTTAATGTTTTTATTTTGAATTATTAATGTAATGCATGCTCCTTCATAATTTGAAAGTTTTATTAAAAGGGATAGACTAAGTAACATGGAAATTATTAATAATAATGTTTCGAGGCTTTGTGAACGATACATGAGATCATACAAAATAGCCTTAATGAGTTTAACTCAGAATAAATTGGGAGATTGCTTCTCCCAAGCAGTTTTTATCTCTTTCTGGCTGGCTGTGGTTCTTAAAGAGTTTTCAATGAGGTGTTGCTATGTAAGGAGTTTACATTTTGGTCCATGAAATAAGCTGCTGCAATAAAATGTTGCATTGTGCAATGATTTGAAGTTGGTCTACAACCACTTTACCCCATTCCATCCCAGCCAATCTCCATTAAAAATCAAAGCAAAACCTGAGTTTTTGGTTTTTAAAGTTCTCTGCAGTCAGGTAGCATTCACTGAATGCTGAAAATGCTCGGCCTAATGTTTTTTTTAGTTCTTTTGCAAACCATAGTATTCTCTGATTCTGCTGATCCTTTCTTTTCTATGAATGGTGCCATCACTGAATATGTAAATATAAGCAGCCTTAATTGAAGATTGGTATTTGTAAGAATTTAGCAATGTGTATAGATCTAAGATTTTATTTAGAATATTTCCAACACTACATTCTTTCAAATATGCACCTATTCATGTATAGTAATGAAGGTATAAAAAGACCGGTTTATAGGCAAAATGATAATTTTATATTCCTACGGATTTAGGAGAGTTACTTTCATAACTGCATTAATATAAATATCCATGTGGAAAGATTTAAAATCTACAAAGAGATAGAGGAAAATGCGCAATAAATAGTTGTTACAATATTTTTCATATTGGAGTCACCTATATCTACACCAGTAATTCTCAACCTTGGCAAGTTTAAGATCTGCGGACTTCAACTCCAGAATTTCTGAGCCAGCCATACTTAGTTCTTATGCATTAGATGCTAAAAGTGTACTAATACAAGAACCTTGGTGGGTCTGTGGTTAAAGTGCAGTATTGCAGGCAAACTCTGCCCAAAGCCTGGAGTTTAATCCTAATGGGGCTCAAGGGTGACTCAGCCTTCCATCCTTCCAAGGCCGGAAAAATTAGGACCCAGATTGTTGGAGGCAACATACAAAAAATGCTTACATTGTAAACTGCCCAGAGTGTGTTTTAAAGTGCTATGGGGCAGTATGTAAGTCTAAATGCTATTGCTATATAGTATAATGCAAATCTATGGCTTTTTATGGTTTTGTTTTGATTATATTATAAAATACATTATTACATTGTTTTTATAATACTTTACACTTTGTATAATTGAAGCCTTGATCATCAGTTCCAACACTGGTGGAGGGCTTTTATTTGGGCGGGCATTGGCATATACAACAGGAACTAGTCAAAGACTTAAGGTGAAGAGAAATTGCATTCCATCATGAAGAGAAACTCCACAATTACTAGTATGGGGACTATTTTGTTTCAAAATGAAGCTCTGAAGAGATGCTGTGCTCAGGTAGCACTAAATCAAATTGTGTTATATTTTGGAGTTTTACACAGCATAATTTCAAATAGGATTTTTCATTTTTCTATAGTTGTTGAGCATTTAACAGCTATGAGCCAATGCACATATAAAAATAAATTGGTTCAATGAAATAAGTGATGAGTATATGCAGCTAATATTCTATTATTAAAAATGCTTCAAGATGTTGTGACACATGACACAAATGTGTTTATAGTATAGTGGGATAAAGATATAGAATAAATCAGTAGGCAAAGACAGAGACATCTAAACAGGAATCCCTCATCTCTGTTTTGGTTGATTCATTGTCATCACATTAACTCTAAAATTGAGATTTGCAATATTTCTTTAACAACCTTGAATTCATTAGACTGAATTCTGAGATTACCCAATAATCAGTTTCCCGAGAATTGTACACTAACATACAAACCATCAACCTGCCCCACAAACCAATGAAAAATCGTGCATGCAATAATGATTTCAGTTAAAAAATTATTGCACCTTCTGATAAATCTAAGAAAGCAACTTTTTCACCTTGCTCAAATCAAATCTCTTGAATTCCAGCCAAAACCACCAAGAAACTATGTACTTTTCCTTGAGTACAGAGTATTATGTTAACATTATATAGTGACTATGAGCCAACTGACACTATGAATAACCATTTTCCAGAATGACAGTGGTGATTGTGAATACACAAACAGTCTCAAGAACTTTCCAGATAACCAAACATTGATCAAGCGCATGATGATAAAATGTGCAGATGTTGCAAATCCATGTCGTCCCCTAGAATTGTGTGTTGAATGGGCTGGGAGAATTTCTGAAGAATATTTTGTCCAGGTATGAATTTACTGTTGTTAGAAAATCAAAGAAACATTTTAGTTTATCATTCTAAAATCTAATGCTTCTGTAGTAATCAAATTAACATGAAAATCTTAATGTAATAATTTTATTCGCTTTACCAAACAACTATTTCCCTTTCCCCAATAGTTTTAATTTAATTGCATTTGTATGGTGCCCTGCCTGCATATTTGACTTTGGGTGATTAACATCATGTTAAAATGGACAATCTGCTTCTCAATCATCTTGTAAGAGATAGACTCTAATGGCAGAGCAATGCCATCAGCTCCTACCATGTTAAAAGCTGACAAAACAAATTCTGATCTTAATCTTGCAATATGAATTGTGTGTCGGAAAAGCAGCAGCAAAATAATCCTAAATAAGAAGCAAAATGCTACTTTTCATACACATGATCTGTTACATGTCTGTTTATCTTAGGGTACAGTTTGGTTAAAGCAGGCAATGATTTAACAATCCCACATTATTTGCAGGGCAGTAGATCTAGTTTCATTTAGGATTACATTTTCAGTTGCCAACAAACTCAGTTGTGTTCATTGAATTATATAAGTTTTCTTTGCTAATTTGTTTGAGCCCAATAATTAATTATAAAATGGACCATTGATCTACTTTTGTAATTTTCATCCTTGTTGTAAAGTCTAAAAATTCCCCCTACAGACCGATGAAGAAAAGAAGCAGGGCCTGCCAGTTGTGATGCCCGTATTTGATCGAAATACCTGCAGCATCCCTAAGTCTCAGATATCCTTCATTGATTACTTTATAATGGACATGTTTGATGCTTGGGATGGTAAGAATTTTCATTTTTCATTTTCCCTTTTGAGCAATGCATTTTTCATTGTTTTGCCAAGGGGTCCATCAGGTCTTATGCATGAAAGGATATCCTTGTCCTTTCCGTTATTTAGAGCCCGAAGGTTGCTTCCTACCCAGACCGTTGATCTGGCAAGTGGATATGGGGAGAGCAGGGAACTCTTCCCACTGATTATGTGGCCTTCTGGGGAAAAAAAACCTTAGAGTTTCATGCTGGTTAAAGTTATTTTAACACTGTTTTTAAAAGGCTAGCCTGGAGAGATTATATTTAAGTGACAGCTGTATGGGATTTAACAATTCTACAACTCTAATTGTACAGCTGTTTGTTTTTAAATCTGGCAGAAGCACTGATTTATTGTAAAGGCAAAATGAAAATATAAAATATCAATAGAAAAAATTGCATGGTTTTCCAAATAACTTAGGTGCTAGATGAAAACCAGTTCGATGAGGATTGGCCATGCTCAGTGGCCACAGAAGGCTGATAATTGTTAAGGACAATGTAAAAACTGTGATTTACAACCAGAGTTCATTGCTGGAAGAGTCTGAAATTAACTCAGTGGATTTGCATCTCCCATAAATGAATTGGAATGTAATGATATAAATTAGAATTCTCAAAATTTCACAACTGTTTAAATATAAATTTTCATGTACTTTCAAAAATGAATTTAAGTCAGATGCATGATGGAATAAATTTGTTAATGATCATGTGCAAAAAAGTTATTGAGTTCTAAACTGGAAATGATATCCCACATTCTGTTATAAGCTGTACTTGGGGGGAGGAAAAACTTTGAAGAGGAAGGGCTAAGTTACCTGGCTAGGCATATAAATGATCCTTTGTATAATGCTAAGAGTTGATCCTAAATATACAAAGGCTGAAAGACTGCAGAAATTGTTCATGATTTTAAAACAAGTATGGTGTTGCTTACCCCACCCACCCCTCTGTATCTCTCAGCATTTGCATATCTACCTGGTCTGATGCAACACCTAGCAAATAACTACAAACACTGGAAAAAATTAGATGAATCGAAGTGTAGGAGTCTTCGTCTCCCTTCAGAGAATAATCTTGGAAGCTGAAGAGAAAAACAGAAAGATCATAGCCTATCAAGTACACTGTGAACCATATACTGGTATGGACCCAAGAAGGGTTGAATTTCCTTCACAATGAAGTAACCAACTGGGAAATGCGGAGAAAAATATTGTTTTTCAAATTTTAAATAGTTCAAAATTCTATAAAACTATGAGCTTTTTTAAAGATATAATTTAGAGACAAGAAATGGTTTATAAATGCTATCCTGTTTTTTGTGGAATAATAGAACCTTTTAAGGGTGGTTTTATAAAATGGTTGTAATTTGTCAAATGATATTTAATTTATTTGCCAAAATCAATTATACGCATAAAGCAAGAAAAAGTAGCTTCTTTGAAAAAAATTATGAACAATATTTAATTTAAAGTTTATTTTACAAAAGCCTTGTTCATAGCAAGTATGTATTACATTATACACTGGTCACTTTTTTGACCCTGAGAACAACCAGTTTGACTTCACCCATTGAGACGCTAATATCTCAAACATGGATATATATCTCATTTCCCATTGTATCTACTTCCAGGATCTACTGCAGATCTCTGGGTTTCCTCTTGCCACAGCCACAGAGATCTACCTTTAGATAGCCAGTCAATCTTAAAAGGACCCATTTGCTTGCTTTCTTCCAAGTAGTAGAGCAAAAAAACATTTGTGTTGACCCCACTGAATGAGAATTTCTTAATGTAATTGCTGACTTTGTCAGACTTTGTTCTCATTTATACATTTACGATTTCTGTGATTCAAGCCTGCCTATGTGTGGAGCCCTCCTCCCTATGCAGGCTTCCCAGCAGATTTCATTAACAGGGGTAAGTTTGTATGCCCAGAGATAGCTTCCTCACTGGCCCTTTGTTACAGTGAGGACTTGCTGCACACTGTGATTTTTACCCATAAGAAATCCTTGTATGTGTTTTGCTTGTTAACTAATCTTTTAGAAAATTGTAGTTGATATAAATTCACAAATTAGACAAACCCATACTTTTCTCTGCCTTTTAATAGGTAACATCAGCCATATATAAAAGTCTAGACAATAAAATGGACAACTAGCACTCCATTTTAAAGCATTTCTTTGCATCTGCCACAGTATGTCATGCTCTATGATGTTGTACAGTTCCAGATTTCATCTACATGCTTAGAAGAGGAATTGCTGGGACAGATCCTATGAGCAGAAAGTGACAGATGCTTTATATGCATGAGCCGTAAATAAAATAAATCCTGCTTATATATTATGTAATATATGAGCCATATTGATAGAAAATCTCCACAATTGACACTCATACGAAGGCCTCCAACCCTCTTTCTTAGAGAAGGGAAATGGATATTTATCCCTCTATGAGGGATAGGAAACCCCAGTGCCTTGATGTCCTGGATTGCAGCCATAGCAATTACTCTAAAGACCTTAGTGTTAAGAACATAAACCACATATGCTGAATGCTGAAACCTCTACTAATATTAAAGACATGTACTTAAAAAAAACTAAAATAATACAGCCCTAATGATGTGGTTCATGTACTGAATGTAACTTTCTCATTCAAGTATGAAGTTTTTACATTAGATGCCAAAGCACAAATATTTTTACATTTACTTTAAACTTAGTAGAAAACTGTGATGGGGCTTGCACTGGACAATGAATGAAAACTCTGCTTTTACGCAACTGCCATCGATTTTAATTGAGGTCACAGAGGAGCTATTCCTAACAAAGTGAGGGTTTTTTTTCAGTACCCTGTCTTCTAGTTTTCATTAAAATAGAAGCATTCTTTAAATAAGCTCACGAGCTTAGACAATCTTCACTTAGTTGGCCATTACTCAAACATTATTCTACTTAACTAATAATTTATATTGTGCTTTATAAGAAGCTCTTGAAAAATTGGCATTTAATGTAGAGTAGTATACTGCCCAACAAAAAGGACTCTGATTCTCTTCTGTACATCAGAGAAAATAAAACAGGTGAACTGAAAAATGACAATGATTGTAGCTTAAAGAATGTGCCAACATTTTTCAATGTTTTGTATCAAGTTATGTAAAATTGTATTATACTCTCATAATTCCCATGCTGAGAAATGTACAAAAGCTCTATTTTTGTTAAAAATGTAATAGGATCTAACTTTGGTTGCTATGTATTAAAGTGCTACATTGTGTTTAAAAAATTTGTGTTTCCTGCAGAACTCTTCATTGCTATTACCTATTTCTTATCAAAGCCTATATCTGACTAAATTTTAATTAACTTTTATTCATATTGCCTTAGTTGCCATTTTATTTGGAATGGATTGGATCCAGGAGGAGAACACTTCCCTTTTCCAATTGCTTCAGAAAAAAATTGGTGGGGGATATTGGCGGGGGAAGTAATAAAGGCTCTTTTGCTCCTGGGGTCAAGGGTGGGGATAGAACACTTTGCTTTCACTGGGAGTGTTCTGTATTAACCATGCTCGAGAGCCGCTCTCGCTTGTGAAATAAAACTTGAATTCAAATCTTTATATACATGCCCAAATTTTATTTTTCCTCATGTACACTATTCAGTTTATCAATCACAAAATAATAATGAAGACTACAATACTGTCAATATGCCACATATAAAAGCCTTGACTTTCAAGAATCCTTCGCTTCTATGTTTACTTGCAGTTCTTTGTTAGCCAAGAATTCCTCATCAGAGCTGGCTTTCAACCTGTATGTTTCAGCATACTTCTACTGATTTGCACCTTAACTTTCTTTGCTCACAAACTGTCCTACATATTGTAGACTTTGAAGAACAAATATAGACTACACTATTTTTTCAAGATATTTGAGCTGGCAAATCGTTCAGTGAAATTCTTTGCCTGAAAGGTTTATTTTGTACAAATCTGCAACATATTTCTAAATCTCTGGTTAATTCTCTATAGAAGTCTGCCTCAACATTCACTTTAACCCCTGACGGTATCATAGAAATTAACTGAAGCATTATCTGGCCAGAATCTCAACATTTGGCATAAAATCATAAGTGTATCCAATATGCTGTATGTTAAAGTACAGCAAAGCAAGATCTTCAAAATGAAATACCAGTTGATTGCTTCTATTATCTATCATCAAATGCTATTTCTTGGCAAGAAAATATGCCATTCTAATATCTAGTGTTTAATAGGGCTGTACAGCAATCTGGATTCAGTCAAAAAGGTGCTTTGGGATATGTAGGATATTCATACACCAGCTGCCTGGCATTTTCCTTAAATGAAATTTTGCTTTTCCTGGGATCTGGCAATGGGCAGTAATCCAGTTCTAACTAGTGACTGAACTCAAACTATAGATTTGCATTTGTTTCACCTGTCCTTAGGGAAATGTAAGGAACTGCTTGAAGGTACCATCAGAACCTTGGTGTATTTATCTGGTGAAAAATCCAATATTTGGCAATGTCCCTAATTAAGGCATTGTGAGCTAAACAGAACGGTCTGTGTATCAACATTCAGTGTAGAAACTAACAGTGCTGGGTCCTCATTCATAAATTTATGGCAAATTTGGTAAGAAAAAACACCCCTTAAATATATATTTTAAAACAAACAAAAAATTATACCCATAGTTATTTTAAATATGTAATATAAACAGCCTATTTGTATTTTGTACATTACTTCATCTCAGATCTTAAGTGCAAATCTTCAATTTGTTCCAACTTATGAAATAATATTAAGCTGCGCAGTCTTGACTCTCGTTCTCCATCTTTCCATAGAATAATAAGGTGATCAGCAGAGCATGTTGCTAGGCCGTGCTCACCAAAATAAAGGAACATCTGCAATTAAAAATCATCAAAACAATGTACTCAACTATTAGATATCAGAAACATTCCTAATAAATAAAACTTGTCAAACAAGTATTTTTACAAAATTGTACATGTTCATTACAATTGTGAAGTAATGAATAGTAATGAACAGATTCAAGATTTATCTTCAGAACATCCAAGCAAACTAGCAATGGTTAAAAAAAGAGAACAGCTATAAATAATAAAATGATAATTCCAAAAGTGTACATAAAGTTCAAGATCTAAAAAGTGATTTGAGATATATTAAAAGACTTGATTACACTGCATGAGGTTTGTAGCCTCATTGTACAAGACATTGTACAAACATTCCCATAACATAATAGGCCTTCACATTTTTTATGGAATAAATCCAATGTCAACTAAAAAAGATACTCTTTGGTCTTTTTAGCTGCCAGAAAAAGGGAGTGGGGGAAAACAAGGCATTCCTTAAATGCCTAGATAATCACTCCAGTAGCCCAAAGTTGTTGGAGAAGAAGGTGGTTGTTGTTGTTGTTGTTGTTATTATTATTATTATTATTGGGATTTCTATGCCGCCCTATCTCCCGAAGGACTCAGGGCGGCTCACAACAATAAAAACATACAACAACAAATTTTAAAAAGTATTAAATAACCATCCCAATAAGCTAATTAAAATGAACAAACAACCACTAAACCCCCCCATCAGTCCAGGTCGGTAAGTTGAAAGAGCCATGTTTTCAGGTCACAATGGAAGGTTCAAAGGTCAGGAGCCATCCCGAAGCTCCAGGGGCAGCTGATTCCAAAGGGTGGGTGCACCCACAGAGAAGGCTCTCCCCCTGGGAGTTGCCAGTCGACACTGTCTGGCCAACGGCACCCTGAGGAGGCCCTGTCTGTAGGAGCACACGATGGGGCAATGGGCCGTTGTTGCTGGCAGCAGATGTTCCTGCAAATACACTGGCCCTAAGCCATGCAAGGCTTTATAGGTAATTACCAGCACCTTGAATCTCACCCAGAGGGCAACCGGCAACCAATGCAGCTCATGAAGGAGGGGTGCAATATGGGAGTATCGGGACACTCCCATCACAACCCGCGCAGCTGTATTCTGTACCAGCTGAAGCCTCCGAGTGGTCCTCAAGGGCAGCCCCATGTAGAGAGCATTACAGTAGTCCAAATGGGAGGTAACGAGCACATGAGTAACCGTACGTAAGGCATCTCGGTCCAGATAGGGGCGCAACTGGCGCACCAAGCAAACCTGGGCAAATGCCCCCCTGGCCACGGCTCCTACCTGATCTTCCAAACCCAGCCGTGTATCCAGGAGGACGCCTAGTTTGTGCACCCTTTCAATGGGGGTAACACCTCTCCCCCCAAGTCCAAAGAAGGAACATCCTGGACAATCCGAGATGCCGGTACATACAGCCACGCGGTCTTGGCAGGATTGAGTCGCAGCCTGTTCCTCCACATCCAGATCCGTACCGCTTCCAGGCATCGGGACATCACGTCGAGGGCATCACTGGGTTGGTTTGGGGTGGAGATAAAAAGCTGGGTATCATCAGCATACTGATGATACCTCACCCCAAAACTACGGATGATCTCACCCAGCGGTTTCATATAGATGTTGAACAGGAGGGGAGAGAGAACCGACCCCTGTATCTTCATAGACAGAAATGACTGTGAAAGCATATTGCATATTTCACCATCACCGTTTTTAGGGAACCTTTTAAACATGATCATTTCATTTTGCCATGATAGCATAGCCGTAGCATTTAGACTTATATACAGCTTTACAGTGCTTTACAGCCTTCTCTAAGCGGTTTACAACATTTACAATCTGGGTCCTTATTTTACCGACCTTGGAAGGATGGAAGGCTGAGTCAACCTGAGTCAGGATCAAACTCCAGGCTGTAGGCAGAGTTGGCCTGCAATACTGCATTTTAAACATGATCATGTAATTTCATACATAGCTAACAAACATTTTCCTACACCAATGCAGGAATAAGATAAAATGTTCTTAGGACCAAAAAAAAACCTTCCCAAGGATGAGACAACCAAAGCCAAGCTAACAGTTATCTTAAAAAGTAGCCACCATACAAAAGCAACTTCTGTTATCTGATGATCCAACAAACCTGCACAGCTGCAGAGTGTCCAATCAGATCCCCAGTAAGGTCAAGGGAAAAAATAGTAGCACACTCTGGTGCCTTTTTAGCTGTGTGATTTGCTTGTTTGCTTGTCCTACCAAATCCCCAGATATTGAAAAAACCTGGAATATAAAGAAAAGGTTTTTTTTTAAAAGGAGTTGTTTCTCTAGCCACCAAACATTGTTCTGTTCTATTCATACCCAAAATTTGATAATCAAAAACTTTTCTGAATTAGCATTTATTTTATTTGCACCCACTCTTGCTATTGCCTATGTATAGAGGGTGAGTTATCAGCCACAGTGACTGAAGATTAATTTTCACTTCAAAATATTATGTATTCATAATCATGTTATATGTAAGAACAAAAACGTCTAATTCAGATCACATAGTTTGGAATAAGCTAAATAATTAAATGCTAACATTTATTGTGAATAACAGATCCAATGTTGAATGAAATCAGTTGTAAATAATACCAGCTATCTACATTAAGAAATATTCATTTTTGAGCCATAAAATACGCAGCCACAATAAATGGATAAAAATGTAGCTAAGATAATCTGGCCATTCTACTTCAATTTATTATCTCTGTCCTTAGTTCAACAGCCACTGCCAGAGCCTTCTGAAGAGTTGTTTCATAATTCAGGGCAAGAGCCTGAGGTAATCCTACTTATTTCAACCTTGGTTTTTATAGAAACCTTGACTTATTATAAAACCTTGACTTCTTTTTTTTGTAAAGGCCAGATTAATTTTCACTAACTCCATCATTTTGCAGTTGCAATGGCAAAGCCCTCTTGCAAAAGGTATTCCTCTCAAATCTACGTTTCAGCCAGTGAGGAAAAAAGCATTTACCTAGCTTGTAAAAACAACCTGATATTTGCTATTATTATTATTATTTCTAAATAAGGGGCTATCTGAAAGGCATAGTTAAATGTGTAGCTGGAAGTTAGGCAGATTTATGGTATATCTGGATATCAGTGCCTCACTAATGTGGGGCATTTTTGGAACTAAAGAATTTACTTGAAAGTTCCAGTAATAATTTGCATTGGCATTTTAAAATAGATTGATTTTGCCTACTTTTAATAGAAAAATGGAATAACAGAATTGGAAGGGACCTTGGAAGTCTTCTAGTCCAACCCCAACACAAGCAGGAGATCCTACTATTTCATACAAATGGTTGTCCAATATCTTCTTTAAAAACTTCCAGTGTTGGAGCATTTACAACTTCTGGAGGCAAGTCATTCCATTGATTGATAAGCTATAATTGTCTCCTTGATTTTGGGTTAGTTCTCTTTTTGATTAGTTTCCATCCATTTCTTCTTGTCCTGCCTTCAGGTGGCTTTAGAAAAGGTTGGCCCCCTCTTCTTTGTGCCAGCCCCTTAGATATTGGAATAGTGCTATCACGATTATAAACAGGACCGCTTATTCTCCATATAGCAATACACAAACATGCCTTTTCTTCAAAATTGGTATATACCCTTTTGGCTGAAACAATCATACATCTAATTCATTTAGCTATTCATTACATTTAATGGGATGAAATGTACTCTTGCCATTCCAAGACAATCTATGAGAAAAGCCACACCATCACATCCTACTGTAACCTATTTTACATAAGGCTATATAATACGGCAATAAGTTTCTTATTCGGAAGGAATAACTCTACTTTATCCATGCAGTGGCTCTAGGATTAAATGCTATTCTTAAGCTGATAAATATTGCTCCATTTAGAGAACATGTGTACTTTTCTACTAAAGGCAATATATGCCTTTTACTTTTCCTAAAATAAAAACAAAATATTAGCTAGATTCAAATTAAAAGGGATCTGCTTTGCTTTCAAAATTTTCATAAATACTACTAATAATAAAAGGACAGAAGAATGTATTTACTATTATAAATGGGACTCTGAAGTAGATAAGCTATGGCTGATCACACTCATTTTTATGCAATTAATCTTATTTTTTTGTATACAGACCTGATGGAACAGGTTCAGCTGTAAGATGTTGTCTTTCACGTAATTCCCACATACGAACACTACCATCTTCTGAACACGATATTAATTTCCTATAAGTGAAATAGTTGTGAAGAAGCATATTTGCGCAACTATACAAAATCAATTGACACTAATTTTTAAAAAGTAGTGTTTATCTCTAGAATTGATTTTATTGGTTTACCTAGACAATTAGCTATTTTATCAATAACTCTAGGCAGCTTATAACCAATCAAGTTTTAAAAAACCCACATACAATTAAGCCTAAAACAAGTGGTTTCATCACAAATGAGATAATCCAATTTAAACCAGAATGGAAAGGGGGAAAACATGTATGTGAAAGACTCTTATGATAGGTTTTGCTTATCTTCTATGGAGCCTATGCTATGCTGCTATGCTATCTCAAAGGATAAACTCTAGGGATTCTCACAGATCCGAGATTTTTGTTTCTTTTTAAAAAAAATTGTCTTAAATGGAAAAAGGTTGTTTGGGCTAAAGATTAGGTTGCCTGCACGCAGACTATGATAGAATTCAATGTAAGGGAAGTTTAAGAGAAAACAATGTATAAATATTAAGCATGTCCTTGATCATCTTTCTGAAAGTAAAGAATGTATGAAATAGGCAATGTAAATTGCACCTGTTGGGAATGTTGGTAATATGCAGGACAGTGGAATCATGAGCAGTCTTCTGGAAGGCAATCACACGTTTCATCTGAAGGTTATATACATAGATGCCTTTGCCAACAGCAGCAAAAACACACTGGAAAAAATAGTCAATAAAACATTAACAAAAGATACGTATTTTATGTAAGAGGTTTCCAATTACTTCTAATTAAGTCAAATATGTAAGAAGGGAAGAACTATGCACATCCTGATTTATGACTACTATATTGATTAAAATATATTAGACTTCAGTTTATATTAATAGTATAATCAAACTATGAATTACATTGTAGGAGGCCCTATACCATTCTGGACAAATGGCTATCCAATCTCTTCTTTAAAATATCCAGTGATGGAGCATCCACACTTGTTACTGACTCTTTTATTAAATGTATTCTTCACTGCAATTTAACAAATTTTCTTTCCCAGATTGTCATGGCAGAAATACACCTACAAATAAAAATACTTCTAAAATGCTAAACCATTTTGAGAAACTGAAGTATGCATGGAAATCACTGTAGTGTTTTTAACATTTTCCATTGCACAAGAGGATTTCCAACGTAAGTTCCCATTTGAGCCATCTCTTGCATGAGGTAGTTTGCTGGTATTAGAGGTTCTGCTGACCTGGAAAAGAGGCCAAACCCTTTGCTCAAGATATCACAGAAGAGGGGAAAGAATCTGCGAGGGAACAAATGGCATCTTGTTTACCTCTCACTGTCCTTTATATTTAAAAGGGTTAAGCAATAGATATTTAAGGCTACGTAAGGCTACAGAATCATGCCAGATATGAGTCAACTATACTGGGCTGGAAAGGTAAATTGTAAAAGCCATTTTCTAAGGCTTTAGCAGTAAAGGACCCAGTTCCACATCTTAAACTGTCGGTCATATCTGATGCGTTGTTCAATCACCAATGCAGCCAGATACTACCTCATGGTTTTTGGAAGGTATTTCATCTTGATTAATTCCTAATTCCTAATTCTGCTATTTATTCAGGTAAGGGAAGATCTATCCTCCCATTACCAACCAAAGGAAATACATTTCTCACAGTGCCTATAATGTTTGTATTTTAATCAGAATGGAATAAATGTGCAGGGAAGTTATGCTATTTTGGGGAATGAAGCTTACCAAATTGTCACACACAATTTGAGAGACAGAGGGAGGGAGGAAAGTCTTCTCAAAATGACATAATTTAGACCAGGGGTGTCAAACTCGCGGTGTCATGCTGGCATCACATGATGTATCAGGACTTTTTTCCTCTTTGCTAAACCAGGCGTGGGTGTGGCCAACACATGACGCATCCAGCACAAGTTTGAGAGCCCTGATTTAGACTATTAAAATCAGTGCAGAAGTTTTTAATTTTCAAGGTCTTCTGACAACAGCAGCCATTTCTAGAACACTTTCCCAGAATAATTTGATTGAGACTCCTTCTTCCTGTGTTCTCACTTTTGTGATGATATTATGTAATATACTAACAAATTTATCAGCAGACACAAAATAAGGCTGGGACTGCTGGTAGAAAGACATGCTTATAAGATAAAATACAGAAAGAAAATATTGCACATGAACAATATTAACAATGTAAAAGTTAATAAAAAGTAATAAACGATTTACAGGACTAAAGAAAAAATAAATGAGCAGTAAACAAATTAGAACTGAACAATTATTGTCTTTAAGCAATATTCAGAATGGGTTCAAGTGAGCAATAATGGAAGGAGGAAGAATGAGGGATTGGAAAGTTAAAGATATGCCTCAAGAGAATCAAGCAAGGATGAGAAAAAGAATGAGAAAAATAGATTCAATTGTTTGTAAGAGGAACTCCATTCATATACACAACGTTATGAAAAGAAATACTCATTGAAAATAAGGCTTTATTACAGCATCCCTGAGTATACAACTATATCTCTTCACCCTCTATGATCTCCGAATCCATCCAATTTCCAGCATTTTGTGTTCTACATACAGATGGTCCTCAACTTACAATAGTACATTCAGTGACTGTTGGAAGTTATAATAGCACTGAAAAAAGTGACTTATGATCATTTTTCATACATACGACCTTTGTAGCATACCCATGTCATGTGATCAAAATTCAGACACTTGGCATCAGACTCGTATTTATGATGGTTGCAGAGTCGTTTTGTGACCTTCTGACAAGCAAAGGCATTGGGGAAGCCAGATTTACTTAACAACCATGTTACTAATTTAACAAGTGCAGTGATTCACTTAACAACTGGGGCAAGAAAGATCATAAAATGGGGCAAAACTCACTTAACAAATGTTTCACTTAGCAACAGACATTTTGGACTCAGATGTGGTTGTAAGTCAAGGACTACCTGTATTACAGGCAGACCACCATAAACATGTGAATTAGAGATGGAGCAAATTCAACAATCTCAAATTCAATATTCATCATCAGATGCACGGTTTGCACCAAGTCAAAGTATAGTTGATTTCCTGGGTGTTACAGCATTTGCGGTTTTATGTTTTTTAGAAAAGTAATTTGCCAATATCTCTCTTCATGTGCATCTAAGGAAGTCCCTCAATTATACAAAATTTACTTAATTGCAAAGGAAGTAATCATTATTTTATGTATTTAGTACATGCACATTTCCCTTTCCTTTGTGGAACTTAAAACAACATGCCTAGTATTTCTAGCTGCATCATATATGACTCATATAGTAAGATCAACTTGACGTGCAACCTGACTGCCGAATACACTCAGTAAATTATGGTTAGTCAATAAAGTAAACTGAAATGTTAAGATTGCTATTAAATATAAGGAAAATAGGAAAACAAGGAATATTTCAGAATTTAACTATTTCTGAATGAGAATTCATTTCAGTAATGAGGATTTTACTCACAAATTATATTTTTCATATTCCCATGTACCTCATTACTACTAATATTGTGCCAAGTACATTAGAGTATACCCTACTTCAGTTTTGAAATGAACTCATCCATCTACATTTAATAGTCTTATATATGAATGATTTTACAACAGCTAAAGGAAATTTTCAAAATTAAGACTTTATCCATAGATCCTTTGCTTAGGACTGATTAACAGTATTTCTAGTTGGGTTGAAAATAACATACAACTGAAAAATAATCCAAGTATATAATAAGGTATCATTTATTAACAATGAAACATACAATTTACGTAACTTCTATACTATTATTTTTACCTCATCATCACAAGTTAAATCCTGAATTGACATTTCATTTTGACTTTGTGATAATTTTATTTCTTGCTGGGGGTTCACATGAAGAGATGCATCCCAATTGCATTCATATGCTCGCATTGTCCAGTCCAATGAATTCCACACAATCATTTCACCAGCATGGGAGCCACTCGCAAAAATCAAATCTAGATATCAAAATAGTAAACAGTGATACTGATAAATAGCAATCTATTCTTTATTCAAACATTTGGATTAAAAAATGGGCACTATATTATGTTTTATAAAGAGAAATGTTTGTAAAGGGTGTAATCCTTTCCAAAAAGGGGGATTTAGTAAAGTTATAGAGAACATAGTAAAATGTTCTATTGTTCCAGGCTACTGACTGGGAACTGATGAAATTTAAACTAACCATGGCTTGCTGAAACCAACCATTAAAATATTTCCCAGAAGCATAATTTTACTTTGCTGTTACCTTCGTTTCATCTCTCTAAAATAGAAACCATAACTTTCTACCAGACAGTAAAACTATGTTGTCTTTTAGTATATCAGAAAACTCATCTTTGTAAAATATAAAGATTCTGGATTTCTTTCCCAAGTCAGCATTCAAGAATGTGCCATCTTATTCCTCCCTGCCCCCCTCCCCATATTTCTAGTATAGACATTTGGAATATTTAAAAACAAAAACTTCTAACTTTATTAGGGAAAAGTTTATAGAGGTATATGAATTCCAGTTGGCAAAGGTAGAAGATAGTTATGAAAATATATAATGTGCAATGAGTGTTGAACCAATCATTACAAATAATAAACAGGCTTACCACTGACACTGACCAATGACACAATATTATCCTGGTGATCAAGAAGTCGTTTTATTTCAGACACATCCCATTCGGTTCCATCTCTGGAAGCTTTCAATTTTAGAATTACTTGGAAGACAAAATTCATGTTTAAAAAACTTTATTAAAGTATAGGAAACTATATTATCTGAAATATTGTTCTTTACTTGCTATCAGCAACACGTCTGTGGTACTTTTAGCTCATAATGCTCTTTTTCAGGATATACCATTCCATTACCATCCCTTCTTTTCTGTGTTTAGTCAAGATGATTGTTAGAAAGTACCGTGTTTCTCCGAAAATAAGACCTTTATATTATTTTGCCACCTAAAAAAGGTACCAGGTCTTATTTTCGGGTGGGATGTCATCCACTGACTCACCTCATTTGCGCACATCGCCCAAAGCCTCTTTTTCACTATCAGACGCTTTCAGGAACTTCTTTGTCCAGCAAGGCCAGCAAGGGTTTTCTGAAGGTCTCTGTAGCCGATAACAGAGCTCTGGATCGATCTGGAGCTCTGTTATCAGCTATCCGGAGCTCTGTTATAGGCTGCAGAGGCCTTCAGGATAGCCCTACCGGATGCAGCAAAAGAAATGGGCCGAGGTGTGCAAGACCTGGCTGCAACTATCTAAAGGTAAGTAGTACGACAGCTCCACCACCCCCATCCCCACCCTAGCTTAATTTTTACCTGTGTACCCTGGAGTGGGTGGGATCTTAATTAGGGCTTATTTTGGGGCGGGGGTGTAGGACTTATACTGGGTGCACGTGTAAAAATCAAGCTGGGACTTACTTTCCGAGGTTGTATTTTCAGGGAAACACAGTATTTGGGGATGTTAAATCCCTTTTAATGTTTGAAATTACAATGTTTTCTGTTATATATGATAGAGATGCTAGAAAATTATCTACCAGTATACTATGCTGCAGATCTGATTCAAAGGTGCTTGGGGATAATAAAAATGAACTATATGCATACAAACTATAATAAAAGAAAAATACCAAAAAGACAGGCAGTTACAGGTTGATATATATATACAACTATGTAGTCGGGCTTAGTTTTTGGGGAGGAAAATAAGGGGAAAGAATTGTGCCTCTGCCTACCAGCATCCATCAGTATTCATCTGGTTAGCGAGTTGAGGGCTGTTTGGAAACTGAAACAGTATTTGCTGTGTGAGCAAGAAAGAGACAGCAAGGAGCCTAGACGTGGCTTAGCTCAACTGTTCTGTACTAAAGCTGCTTGGTGCTGTGAAACTAAAAGTGAAACTGAAACTCCTCTCTTCTGCTTGTGCTTTGCATTTGGAACAGATTTCTTTCCTCGTGGGGGAGTAGAACTCCTTAGCATCAGAGCGTGTTAATAATAATATACGAAATACTAAGGCTCTGATGGTCATTTCAAAAAAATCCTTTCTTAGTGAACACCTAGAAGCCAAGAGGAACATATGTGCCAAATTTCAATTAATGGTTCTGGAGATTTTGTGATGATGCGTGAGTGGTTTTTCACTTTTATATATTTAGAAAGATATAGCCATTCAGAACTGTTATTCTAAATACTATTGAAAATATATTTCCAAATTCGCTTAAAATTGAAAATAAAGAGAAAATGTTTTGAAATTTTAAATCTAAGCTATTGGTATGCTGCACAGATTTATTTATTGATTTTATTTCTATAACCGCTCATCTCAGCAAACAACTCTGGGTGGCTCACAATTCAAAAACACATTATTACAATTAAAATATTAAAAATATTTTAAAACAATAAAAACAGTAAAAACCATTAAAACAATAAAAAACATGAACACTTCTAATTCAATAGCTTTTTAATAATAATATTTATCCTTGTAATTCACAACGTGCCATATTTTCTTGTGGAGAATAGCATTGACTATTTATTAAAAGATCAAAAATCATCTAGGCTCCTTTCCTTAATTTCAGTGAAAAAATTAAATATCACAATTCATAACTATAGTTAACTAAAGTAGTTCTCAATTTACGGCAATTGAGCTCAAAATTTCTATTGCTAAGTGAGATATTTGTTAAGTGGGTTTTGTCCCAATTTATGATCTTCCTTGCCACGCTTATTAAGTGAATCACTGCAGTTGTTAAGTTAGTAACATGGTTGTTAAGTGAATCCGGTTTCCCCATTGATTTTTCTCATCAGAAGGTCGCCAACTCCACAGTAAGGTTAAAATTACTTTTATTAAGACTGGCTATAGTAGCAAAATCTTCAAGTCTGTATATATTGTACTTTCTATTCCTCTTATAAGGAGGAGTCTGCTCAAGCTACTTCTGAATGTTATCTGGACATTCTGGACATACACAATGTTTTACGCCTTGCTGGAGTTTGCCTACCTCCATCAAGGTCATCTTCCTTGCTCTCTGTAACTATTTATACTTAGGAGTGTACAACCATATGTAAATCTGAATGACAGAAGAGAAAAATTATTCCATTCTCAGTGAACTATCAATTTACCTATATTTAACTAAGTTTAATTATTTTACACATTAATTAATTATGTTATATACAAGTTCAACTCCATTTCTTATCCTGGCTCAATCAACTGTTTAAAATGTGAAATTTGGATTCCAGTTCTAACCATTCAAAGATCAAATGCGGTGCTCAGCCCACAAGAGCTGGCACTCCTCTAATTTATAGTAATACTTACTCAATTCTTTGCCAACAGCTGCTGCCACACAATTTTTCGGCAATTCAATCATAGCATTGATATCTTTATTAAGAAGGGGGGAAAGTAGAACAAATAGGAAATCAATATCTAGCTTATATGTTATTTCAAAAAAATTATGTGCTACTGTCTGATTATTCTCAGAAGGCTACTTAAACCAGCTGATATGTTTTGCTTTTCTTAGGAATGCTTACCAGGAAAGCCACGAAAAAAGAAGTTATACAAAACAATTTTTATCTGTGTAGGAGATAAAACACAAACACACCCCATGAAAGTTGTTCCGATCTTTTTATCAACAGATTTTGAGAAAATGGCTAGTGTTGGAAGGGCTTATTGGATATAGCTAAAGGTGTGCATGAAGCAGAAAATGCATTCAAACCAGTGGTGGGATTCAAAGAATTTTACTACCGGTTCTGTGGGCATGGCAGGGGAAGGATACTGTAAAATCTCTAGTCAGTGGTGGTATTTGCCAGTTCTCTGAACCACTCAAAATTTCTGCTACCGGTTCTCCAGAACTGGTCAGAACCTGCTGAATGCCACCTCTGATTCAAACCTGAAACAAACACTATGTTCAGCAGTTCTGTCAAATTGTGCTGGATGTAGTGTGGTTCAGCAAAAACCAAACCCTCCTCCCCTCAAAATTGATGGGTTTGCACTTCAGCTGAAAGAAAATCCAAGCATAGTAGGGCAAGACTGGTGTGTTTTCTCCATCTCTTCTATCTTTCTGTGAATAGTCTGTGGACTGGCCCATCTACTAATTAGCCAAGTGCCTTTCATTCCCTATCTTTTCTTATGCTGCACTTGAAACCAAGGACACCAACATAAAGAGAGATACGGAAAGGCAATCTCTTGGAAAACTGGGGAAATGGGCAGGCAGTTTTGACACACTGAACTTGAAGTCAAGGGCTTTGGTGGTAGATATCCCATTGGGTCCATCCATCTCTAATATTCCCAGCATTTTATTTTTCGTGCTTCACCTTTGCCACTGCATACTACCAATGATCTTGGATTTTTCTGCTTCTCCTATATAAAAACACTTATTCTTGTAACATTTGTATTCTAGTCCATGTCTAAGCCAAAACATACATGTCTCAATCCAGACATATCTGTCAGACTTCACCCAGTCCTAGTCTCTAGGAATCTTTTGCATGTTTACATCTGGCCATGGTCAAAATGTCCTGTTTTCAAATCAAACTGTGTTTGAAATTGTCAGTATGTTGTGAAATTAAAAATTTCATGTCTTTTTCAACATGTCTTCTGTTAATTCACATTTATGAATATGTTCAGCCATTCCCCTATATAGTAGCAATTTTAGACCGAGCCAGATCCAAGAATTCAAAATAATTCCTAGAGACTTGACACACCAGCAAGTCAGTCATTAGCAGATGAATTGAGATAATTCCCAATTCAAGCAAAGTCAAGAAAAGAGGCCAATAGCTCTATCTGATACATCAGACCCCATCACAGATCTAATAAACAACCAGATAAGTTGGAATCAGTGTCAGATAAATAAGAACAATAAAGCAACAAATAAGCTATTCAAAGAATAATCAAACATGAAAGGATGTCTCAGTCAAGGATGATAAGCAAAATAGACTGGGTTATGAAAAGAAACAACAAAAATGATGGGAAATGCAACTCAGATTTTGTTGCTATTATATTTGAAAGTCCTACATGTGCCCAGTAAGAAAATAAATTATAACAGTTATTCCTTTTTACCCATATTTTAGAAACAGAAATATATTTGAAATCAATAAATTTGATATGGGTATGTGTATTTGTAGCTCCATATACACTAAACCAAATGCTTATCAAAATGTAGGGATCAAATATGTCAATTGCTTGTTAAATTACATCTCCAAATTCTGAAATAATGAGGAGATGGACACTCTACAAACAAACATAAATTTCTCAATTTATGAAGAACTTTGAATATATAATTTGTCAATTCCCCTTTTCAAAGTAAGTTATACTGAAGAAGTAGCAAGACAAGTATGTTCCATATATAACAGTTTTAAAAAATAATGACAAAAATCAAAAGCATAAACTTCAAAATCTGAATAACCTAAAATTTTAATTATTTTTTTCTGTTTTTGTCTCTGTATGTATTCAATATAAATTTCCTTTGCTTGGTTGTTCAGTTTTGTACTTATATTTTTATTCAGTGTTTTTTATTTCTCTCTTCTTCCTTTAAAATAAAATATTAAAATTTAATATTTGCTTTAGTAATATGTAGGATTTTTTGTATTTTTAAACATAGTGTATTATTTAATATTAGTTTTTCTTCTAAAATGCAGTTTTTAAACAGCTGTATACTTACCATAATTTATATAAAATATTACATATCAACATGTTATGTCCTGTATGAAATGTTTAATAGTAACCATTTTAACCTTCATTAAGCTTTAATATATGTTATCTTTAGAATCAAAGAGACTTTGAGTAATTAATGTTGTAACATTACATAGATTCATTCTACTTTTTAATAAGTTATTTAAATTTGTTTACCTGCATCTGTTAGATGACTTGTCTTACACAAGAGATCTAATTTTCTGTTCCAAACACATAAATCACTTCCTCCAGAAAGCCATATTTCCATTCTTTGAAGAACAGTCAAACACTAAAATTACAAAACCAGATATATTATATGTAATATTAATGTTTTCAAATAAAATTATCAAGTTTAGATACTAAAACATTCAATTTCCTAGTAACATTTAGATACTAAAGCATTTAATTTCCTCCCAGTAACATTTATAATCATTTATAGAGCTTTACGCAGTTTATGAAGCAGAAAGGGAAAAAGGGAAAACAGGAAATTTTAATATTTCAAGATCATGTTGAATTATAAATGCAGCTGAATGTGTGTCTTCTCAAAGGCAAAAAGGTAAAGGTTTTCCCTGTCTGGACATACCTGACTCTAGAGGGCAATGCTCATGTCCATTTCTTAGCTAAGGAAGCCAGCATTGTCCAAGGAAATTTCCATGGTTATGTGGCCAGTATGACTATATGCCAAGGCATATACTTCCCATGGAAGTGGTGCCTTTTTATCTATTTGCATTTGCATGCTTTCGAACTGCTAGGTCACACAGGACTCGGGTCTTGATACCAGGCTGTCAGCTTTCCAGCTGACAAGTTCAGCATCTTTACCCTCTGAGCCATTGCTCCCTTATATTCAATAACTCTTATTTTCAAATTAAGCAGGATTGCAATCTACCGTGTTTCCCCGAAAATAAGACACTGTCTTATATTTTTTTTGGCTCCCAAAAACACACTAGGTCTTATTTTTGGGGTAGGTCTTATATATTTATGGTGCCAAATAGTGGGTGTGAGTGTGTAGGGGGGGGTGTTTTGCGGGTGCACGGTTGCTCCCTGAAAAGTCTTCCTGGAACTGGAGATTTACACTAGGTCTTATTTTCGGGGTAGGTCTTATATTAGGGCAGGTTTAGAAAATAGTGCTAGGTCTTACTTTCGGGGTAGGTCTTATTTTCGGGGAAACACGGTATATTTTTCAAATCTTTGAAATATTTTTTTTGTCAAGACAATATCACATGAAGAATGTTTTCATATCCCTTGCCCAATTTTGTTTAAAAGAAAGCAACTCAAAATGAGACTTTGAATACCACAAAAACAATTAGTCCTTGATATGTTCCTGGTTTTTCAAATAGGTCAACATTAAATACACAAAACTGAAATTAAGATTTTACATTACAGAGAAGTTACCATATAGTACCTCAGTACCAATACTGACATCGCTTTCCACATTCTGTGTCAGACAGGAGCTTAGAACTACAGTCCTGATTTATGACCAGTTGTTTAACGACCGTTCAAAGTTACACCAGCTTTTAAAGACTGCTTTGTGGCTTGTAAAGCATTTCTGGCTATCATAAACATTGCACAACACCCTTGATCACATGACCACATTTTGGGAATTGGTAAACTGGCTCACATTTATAACTGATTACCAAGAGCCCCACGATCATGTGGTTGTCATGTCCTATTTTCTCTGCCAGCTTTCCCAGAAAATCAAGAGAGATGAAAACAGGAAGGTTGCAAGCAAAGTTGACAAAAGGAAGCTGAAATCCTTCAAGATTTCACTTCCGTACCTGCAGCCTGCTGAAGGATCTCCCTTCAGTACACAGAGGGGAGCTGAAATCCTTTGGTGGCTGCAGGAAAGCTTAAGAATGAAAGACAGGCAGCTCTTCTAAACCATTCAAAAGACCCAGGAGATCACTTAACAACTGCAACTAGTAGTGCTGGGATTGTAGTTGTTGAGCAAAGCAGTCATGCGAGCATCTTGTTTAATGATTGCTGTTTCATTCAGCAATTAAGATTCTAGTCTCAATTATGGTCGTTAAATGAGAATTTCAAGCAATTGTCTAATAAATGACAGAAGCATGTGTTTGCACATTTAAAGAAATCTTCCACCATAATTTCAAAGATATAATTTGAGAAGTAATCAAGAATACTTTGGTTGAAAACCACAGGCTTCCAAGATTATACAAAGCTATTTATAATAGTGATTAATATTCTTGCAAATGGGCAAAATGATTGAATTTGTATTGTAATGTGCAATGGCTCTAACTAAGAAGATTGAACATATATAGTTCACTGAACTCTCAAGGTATCTAAAAAGGAGCCGAAAGTATCTAAGATTAGACAAGATTAGGCAAACACCAAAACATGCAAACTTGTTAGCTGTGATTGGATTCACAGTATGTATCTGATACTAACACAATTGAGAAAGTCCAGAAATATTTCACAAGAAGTGTTCTCCGCTCCTCTACTCATTGCAGAATACCTTATGCCACCAGACTTGAAACTCTAGACCTAGAAAACCTAGAACTACGCCGCCTTCAGTCCGATCTAAATATAGTATATAAAATCGTACATTGTAATGTCCTACCTGGAAATGAATACTTCAGCTTCAACCATAACAATACAAGAGCACACAATAGATGCAAACTCAAAGTTAACCACACCAAACTTGATTGCAGGAAATACGACTTCAGCAACAGAGTCGTCAATGTTTGGAATACTCTACCTGACTCTGTGGTTTCTTCCCGAAACCCCAAAAACTTTAACCTTAGACTGTCTACTATTGACCCCACCCCCTTCCTAAGAAGCCTGGTGTGCATAAGTGCACCAATCATGCCTACTGTCCCTGTTCGTTTCTTTTTATTTTTCTTATACGTATCCATCTCATGTATTCAAAACTATGTTTATACTTATACCTGTTATCTTGTAAGCGACTGACAAATCAAATAAATAAATAAAATAAATAAATAAAATGTGCAGGCCACGCCCACCCCAGCTGCACAAAGGGGGAGTGGAACTTCATGATACATCAAGCGATGGCAACATGACTCTGCAAGTTTGACACCCATGATCCAAATAAATTGTTCCGTATCAATCGGGCTTCCGACCTGGTTTCAGCATGGGGACGGCATTGGTCGCGCTGATGGATGATCTCTGGAGGGCCTGGGACAGAGGTTTTCCTCTGTCCTGGTCCTATTAGACCTCTCAGTGGCTTTTGATACCATCGACCATGGTATCCTTTTGCGACGCCTCGAGGGGCTGGGAGTGGGGGGCACCATGCTCCAGTGGTTCACCTCCTACTTCTCGGGGCGATCGCAATCGGTATTGGCAGGGGGGCAGAGGTCGACCCCGAGGGTGCTCTCGTGTGGGGTCTCTCAGGGGTCGGTTCTCTCCCCCCTGCTATTTAACATCTATATGAAGCCGCTGGGTGAGATCATCCGTGGTTTCGGGGTGAGTTACCACCAGTACGCAGATGACACCCAGCTGTACATCTCCACCCCGAACCAAATCAGTGATGCCCTCTCCCTGATGACCCAGTGCTTAGATGCGGTACGGATCTGGATGAGCAGGAACATGCTTCGACTCAACCCGGCTAAGACTGAGTGGCTGTGCGTACCGGCATCTCGGCCCAGTCAGGAATATCCATCTTTGGCCATAGGGGGAGCGGTGTTGCCCCCTGTGGATAGGGCGCGGAATTTGGGGGTCCTCCTGGATGATCGGCTCCGGTTGGAGGAGCAGGTGGGAGCCGTCGCCAGGGGGGCCTTTGCCCAACTCCGTCTTGTTTGCCAACTACGCCCATTCCTGGACCGAGATGCCCTGCACACAGTCACTCATGCCCTTGTTACCTCTAGACTCAACTACTGCAACGCTCTCTACTTAGGACTGCCCTTGCATACCATCCCGAGACTGCAGCTGGTGCAGAATGCGGCGGTGCGGGTGGTGATGGGAGTTTCCCGATTCTCCCATGTTACCCTCATCCTGCGCTGCCTGCATTGGTTGCTGGTTGCGCTCCGGGTGAGATTCAAGGTTTTAGTTTTAACATCCAAAGTCCTTCACGACATAGGTCCTCAATATTTAAGGGAGCAACTCCTGCTGACATCGAATGCCAACCGCCCTGTGCGAGCACACAGGCAAGGACTCCTTGGGGTCCCGTTGGCGGGCCAATGCCGGCTGGCGGTCCCCCGACAACGAGCCTACTCTGTCGCGGCCCCTGACCTCTGGAACCAGCTCCCCCTGGGGCTCCACCTGGCCCCTGACCTCCGCACCTTCCGCCATGATTTGAAGACCTGGTTGTTTGACCAATCCGGGCTGTGACCGTTTCTTTCCTGGGGGTTATATTTTTAATGTATTTTAAATTTGTTTGGGCTTGTAATTGGGTTTAATCTCTTTTTAATTATTTATTGCTGTTGTTTCTTAGTTGTGAGCCGCCCCGAGTCTTCGGAGATGGGGCGGCATACAAGTCCCAATAATAAATAATAATGAATAAATTAATTAAATAGGAAAAAAATCACAGTTTTACTTACCTTTACGGTGGAATGAAAACAGGATACTCTGTGAATTTGTCTGCCATTGTCACAATCCCAAACCTGGTTTCAATCATTAAGGACTAAGAATATCAGATGAAATTTCTTATATATCTTATAATTTAAAAAATTGAGGCATAAAATGGAGAAACCAGTTAGATATGATTTTATTTCCCACAGCTATTTCCTATGTAAAAGTGTTTCCTTGAGCCTCTTACTATCACACAAATGATGGAAGAAGACACCCGTAGAATTTAATTCCTTATTGTAAGAGAAGCACCAGGTATCCAAACACGCAAAATCTTTTCGTGAGACTTTTTATTGTTCAACCTGAAGATTCTTAATTATCCCCAACAGACTTGCAAAGTCCATGCAATGAAGATTTGCGCAGCGTAAACCAGGTTTTCACAACTGCATCTTATCATTGTCCTCTTTAGCCACTAATCAATTTGTCATGGAAATTGCTTTTATAGCAGTTTTATAGCAATTTGCTCATTAAAACTCCAAACTTTGATGTAATAACACTATGAGCCATATGCACCATTTATTATGCAACACAAACCAATTCTGCATTTCTCTAGTCAAAAAGTAAAGGATACAACTACAGTTCTGTCAGCACTTGCTGTCAAAATCATATGGCATTTTTCTTCACAGGTATCTGACAAAGGAAAATTTGCAAGAGCTGTGATTTTTTGTGTATGTGCATGTAGCTCAAATAACTTTTCTCCGGTCTGAAAAACAAAAATAAACTTGGTGTTACAACAACAGTGCTAAATGAACACAGAAGCATGTATTATGAAGAAACAATACAAGTACTGTAATCAGAATGCTCAAAATATTATTCATTTAAAAATGAGAACTGATACTATACAATGCAAATAACTGCTCCATCTAGCTTAACCTTCCCTCAACTGCTGCTGTTATTTTCCAGAAAATCCATCCAATTCCTATCAATCTGTTCACTGTAAGCTAACGATTACATTAGGTGACAGAAAATACATCTGGATAATGGTAGGCTGAGGAAGGTTAATCAGCATTGTGTGGGTAGAAGGTCTCAAAATTTCAGGCAGGATCTTTTCCAACAATACCATAGATACTGTATAGGGTCATAAACGTGAGATGGGTGACAATACAAAATGAATGAATGAATGAATGAAAATCTACCCTAGAATGATGACTTTCAATTCCTTTGTTACTATTCTTACAGCAAAATCTGAAAAATATTTGTATATTTCACCAGGCATGTTTCAATGCCCAATATGAAATGCATTTTGCCGTTTCAAAAATACAATTTTAGAGCCTTTTCTAAAAACCTACCAGTGTTCTTATAGTAGAAAGTTGAATTATCTTAGTAATACAAAATAGGTAATTAAAAAGATTATTGTATTTGATTTGTGTTTATATTAACTAAAATGATTTATTGTGTTAACGCTAGGTATGGAAAAGAATGAAGAGATACCCAGAACCTAGAAGCCAATTAAAATTTTTGCTTTGACTTCTTAAATTTAGTTGGTACTTTGAACAGAATACGTTTGTTTTTACTACTTTAGACTTCAAATGCTTTTTAAAAAGAAAAAAAAGAAAAAAAGGAAATCAACATTCTTAAGAAGCTTGATTCTGTGATAAAATGCCTTTCACTCAATACAATCCAGATCAAGCCATGTATCAACTATAAAATGCTTCTATATTTGAAATATCTAGCAGCACATTTGTGAGTACAAAAGTAGAAAGAAAACTTCATATTCATTACATCCAAGGATAAATAGCCACTGGTAGACAGGCCAGGCAGCCACACAAGGAACAGGTGAAAGATCTGCTTCAACCAACTCTGACATCTACAAGTACAGTAGATTTGGTGCAGCAACCCTTCCAAGGTGCTGAAAAATATGATGGTGCTGAAAATGTAAGTCTGTGACCAGCATGTCTCTCTCAGCCACAAGTTTGACATTACAGTTAGTACGCATTGTCTTGTGCCTGATGGGTTTTTTTCTTTTTTCCCCTCTCTTGCAGAGTGGAGAGATTGCTTAAGCAATTTTTTAAGACAATTTCTGCTGTGACTGACCCACTGTTTTTATCCCCTCTCCCTCGCAGAATAGAGAGACTGGAGAGGAAGAAATGACAAAGAGAAAGCAGACACATAATGAGAATAGCAGCAGCTGTTTGCCTGGCGCATTCAGAGCAGGGAGCCATGCACAAGCTAGGCAAACAGCTGGCTCTAGCACATTTCTTTCTATGTATATTTCCTATTGTATGTCTACTTACCCTCTTGCAATCCCTTTCTCTCTAATGAATGTAAATACAAACAATAATTTCAAATGGAACCCGCATTATGTATCTGATATTAATGCAATTGAGAAAGTCCAGAAATATTTCACAAGAAGAGTTCTCCACTCCTCTACTTGTTGCAGAATACCTTATGCTACCAGACGTGAAATTCTAGACCTAGAAAACCTAGAACTACGCCGCCTTCGGTCTGATCTTAGTACATAAAATTATATATTGCAATGTCCTACCGGTCAATGAATACTTCAGCTTCAACCATAACAATACAAAAGCACACAATAGATACAAACTCAAGGTAAACCACACCAAACTTGATTGCAGGAAATACGACTTCAGCAACAGAGTGGTCAATGTCTAGAATACTCTACCTGACTCTGTGGTTTCTTCCCCAAACCCCAAAAACTTTAACCTTAGACTGTCTACTATTGACCTCACCCCTTTCCTAAGAGGTCTGTAGGGGGAGTGCATAAACACACCAAAGTGCCTACTGTCCCTGTCCTATTGTTTCTTTTTATTTTTCTTATATGTATCCATTTCATGTACTCATAACTATGTTTATACTTATACTTGTTACCTTATAATCACTTGACAAAATAAAATAAAGAAAGAAATAATTCCTTTCTTTCTAATTATACCAGCACCTGGATGAACATTCAAAATGAAGAGTGGGGGGGAAGGAAAACTGAAGCAAAGTAATAAACACAGTTCTGGTCCGATTATAAATGAGCAATTAGTGACTCATAGCCCTCCCTCCCACAACTTATGTGTACCTGTGCCAGACCTTGCAGGCCTCCCCCAATCTCTTCCAGTACTCCCCTAATACCCCAACAGCCTGTACCTGGGACTCCCTGTGGTTCCTGATAAACAACCCAAGATCCTGGGGTTACAACAATAAATGGGATTGCATGTATTGTCATTGCTAAGCAATGCAATCACATGATGTCATGCTTTAGGATCGTCTAGCTGAGCTATCTCAATCCTAGTCCCTATTGCTATCATAACTCAAGGACTACCTGTACTATGTAAGTGTCTGGTCATATAAAATTAAAAAATAGTTCATTGATTTGTTAACAGTATTGCAAAACATGTAATTAAACCATTTCTGCACAATTATTCTAATACTGCACATATGTAAAGATATTGATAATCTAAATGCCCATTTCATCTTCACCTTTTCAACTATAAATTACATTCACAAACGCAAGTTCTTTATTATGACCTGCAGAATACATTTTTAAATTTATATTTCTGCTTCTGCAATAATGATTCTGTTATAAATCTTTGGAATATAAATAATAGCTAATTTTATGTTTCAGCAAGTCATGAATTTAAATCATCTATGTCTATGGATATTTTTATAAACAATTTTTAATTTTCAAAACAAACCTGGACATTCCAGAGACATACAATTCCATCATCACCAGCAGATGCAAACCTAGTAATGAAACAAGAATATTGAAGACATCTGTAATAATATTACAAAAAAGCAATAAAATTGGTCATTGATAATCATTATTTAAATAGACCAGTGACAGATATATACAAAGACATAAAACATGAACTGAACCTTAGAAAGTATACTTAAATCTTCAAAATGTGATGTTATTATTGAATAAATAAAATGTGTATTATATTTTTATATGATCGTGCTTCCATTTCTAGCACCTCTGCATTCATTTGTTATAACAAGGTCAAAATAATCATCTAAAACACTTTTAGTATTCATTATTTTAAAAAGTAATGGCTGAATCCAGATAAGAAACACTAGCCATCTACAAGCTAAATTGAATTCTGAAACTATATACTGAATTACTATCACATTATGTAGCATAGCTATACTTTTTAAAATTTTCTAGAAAGAATTAATGTCTCAATAAAGAACAATGCTTTAGAATTTTTTTTAAAAAATAATTAAACTGTGAAACTCAGGCTTTCATGTGACATTCTCCTGCCAGATCAATCTCATATTGCAAATGGATTTCTTTTCACCAAGTTGGTGTTTCATGGGTCATCTGATTCTTTTCCAGTCATGATCACCATCCTCTATAATCTTGTCTATTTCCTGGAGGAGCACCAAATGGTCAAACAAGCAATTTTTAAAGTGTGTTACGAATTCAGTCCAGTTTAATGTGTCAAATGCTAGAGTATTACTTGCAATTTTATTTCATTCCATTTTTTGAAAGATGCTTGCTAAGGCTTAGCCTTCTTTAGTGATCTTGCAATCAATATGACCTTCTCTTCATGTTCAAAAACATAAAAGAAAAGAAGTGAAAAGCAGCTGCCTGTTAGGTTGATACAGGATTTATTTAGTATCTTCAGAAACCAATCTGAGAAAATTTTCCACTCACTGGTTTTAGCTGAGCCACAGAGAAAACAAGAAAATCCCTCTGCAAAATTCTCAATAAGATGAAATTATCTAGAGAGCTGAAGCATGAAACCTGGCTTACAACAGTTGACAAAAATGCAATCAAAGAACTATGAAAACTAAATAAAATTGTTTTAGAAGCCAAGTAACAATGCTAATGTTTTGGAAGGAATCAAATAAGATAATAAGTTAAAAATCCTCTAGTGACTGAATAAGGAACAATGAAAATAAAATTGTATTATAATTAAAGGAAGATGTAATATTCTTCTGTATAAATTATTTCTCTTTAAATAAATATTATCCAAAAATGATTTTAGTTTAGTATGTCAAATTTGCTTTAAAGCTCTGTACTACATTTCACTGTGTAAACTTAACAAAACCTGCTCTTCAGAAATATGGAATAAAGTGTGATATGTCTGAGAGATACAATTGATAACATGTAGCTAATTTGTACAATTTATTCTATCTGTTCTGTGACTCACCAAAACCATAGTAAGGTATCTTTTGTTTTGTGTAAAATGCTTTCTTTCCAATGTTTGCTGATAAGAAAACAACTTATGAAATGTATATAGCTGTTGTGAAATAATGCATTCTGAGACATCTGTTTCCAGTGAAGTGCGGAAAGCTAATGGCAATTAAAATCATACAACTTGCTCTGTCAAAATCTTTGACAGCTGCCTTTTAATTGGGTTTTAGCTAAAGGCTTGTGGAGATTTCTTGTATCAATTTATATGTAAGAACTAAGCATCATACATTTTTCAATTTGGGAAAGCAAAACATTAAGATGCATTTTAAAAAAAATTGAAGTCATCTTTACAGTGCAAATGAGGAATATAGAAGTAATGTCTCACCTATAGTCATCAATTGCCACTAGAAAACGCACTATATCATGGTGACCTTTCAGCACAAGAAGCTCAGTATACGGATTCTGAGCTTGTTCTTCACCAATAGTCTGTATAGATTTCTAGAAAAATAAAACTGAGCATCACACAATTTATAGTCTTAATATTTTTCAATCAATAGATTATGCCCATTTTTTACTCCTCTTGGTCCCATCCTAACTACTGATCTAATATATAATATTTCTATATTCAGGCCCCCTAAAAGCCAGACTATAAGCAGATATATTTGCCATGCTGAATAATATATTGAATGTATGGGAACAATTCTTTTTAAATTTACTTAAAATTCTATTGTATAAGTATTAAGTTTAGTTTAAGCATAGCTGCATATTTTCCAGATTTAAGTTCCCAGTCAGATATTGTTAACATTGTATTTTTCCAATATTGAGTCTCGTTTATTTTTGCTGCTCATGTATCTCTTTAAATTATCTTTCTTGATTTTTTTTTCCCTGAGATTTACTACTAGGAAAAATTGTGATTTCTTTTCAAATCACAATTTTCTGCATTTTGCTATGTCTTTCCAATATTTTTGAGTTCTTTTACATGTCAAATGTGGTAAAATGTTCCTTCTGTTTCATGACATTTCCAACATTTATTGTAGTTTGATTTCAGTTATTATTGATGGAATTGTATACCATCTATACAACATTTTAAAACATCTGTGGTGAAGGGACTGGTATCTGAGACACTTCTTGTCTTTATTTGTTTATCAGATTATATCAGTCTGGGCTGTCTCTATGATTTTATAGTTTTGGTTTTTCTTTCTTTTTTTGCTAGCTTTGTATGACACGCAGAGTTGATTCGAGGTAGGCAGCTAGTAAATTTAAATACATTTTGTACCAATTTTCCTTTAATTGATAACTTGGTGTTTGAATAGTAAAAGTAGCTGAAAGTGATGATTCTGACTAGAGAGCACTCTTTCTGAGCCCATTGTAATTTTGAAGGGTCATGATTGTTAAATGACCAGTTGTATGTCAAGGACTACCTGTATGTCCAAAAATAGCACAGCCGATAGGCAGCTGGCAAAGGAAGTAGGCATAATGAAGTAGGAAGACTGTATGACTTCCCACACATTTCTTCCTCACTCGCCTTCTACCTACTGATCTGTATATGTATATGCCTATATACATTGCTGTCTGTAACAAAAGGGGGAATTACATTTAACCTGGGAGAGAGAGACTGCTGGTTCAGTCTCAAATGAATCATTTAAAGGTTTCTACTATTTCTGTCAACAATGGATTTTGTATGACTCTTCTATTCTTATTGAGAGGAAGGCAATATCATTCTATATGTTCTAAGGCCATTTTATGTACTTCTAGATCCTGCAGACTGTAGCCAATCACTGCTACATTGTTTAGATACTCAACAATTTTGGAGCCAGGGTGAAATTGACAAAACATTTGACAATTTCTTCCTCTATTGCAAGGGTCTTCAAGCTTGGCAAGTTTAAGACTTGTGGACTTCAACCCCCAGAATTCCTGAGCTAAGATGACTGGAGGAGGAATTCTGGGAGTTGAAGTCCACAAGTCTTTAAGCTGCCAAGTTTAAGACCCGTGCTCTACTGTAATCTGTCAGGAAAACTAGTCAACTAAGTCCTGAAGTCTTCTGGGTGGCTGTTAAACTTCCATTGAAAAAGGAGTGCATTTAGTCTATGAAGCTGAATCTCATCCATTTCCCATTTTAAATCCATGTTTCTTTTTTCAAGAGTTCTCTCACTTTCAACCATTTATCTCCATGTTTCCTCAGTCTTTTGCTTCTGTTTCCTTTATTTATTCCTTTCTTTTAAAAGAGGAAGAAAAGAGTAGTTGCGCAGTTCAGTTTCATATTCACGAAGACAAACACACAGAAGGAGCAGGAACTCGGTCTGAATAATAAAGAGGCGATTCTCCTACTTTGAGCAAACCAGCTACAGGGATAATGGTTCTTCTGTAGTTACCGGGGGTGGGGTCGGTCTTTCGCGACGTGGAGGTCTCTTTTAAAAAAAACCAGCTTCCCTAATTCCCAGCAATGTGGGAACTCTTTGTGGGGGCTTGGAGAAAACGACCACCTGCCACGGCTCAAGGCTGCGTAACTAGCCTACGCATCGGGGGCGGGGAAAGCTCCCGACATCGCTCCGATTTCCTCAACGCAGATGCAGCGCTGCGCTCACCAGACATAAATGAAATAAACAAAATGCGCCAGATCCTCCCTTGGTCAGGACAGCAAAACGAAGGAGTCCTTTGCCGCGCCGTACCTCTACTTATCAACGCCCCTCACGACCCATCGCGGGCTTTTACCTCAGCCAACCCTTGCGGCTCGCGGCCCACTCCTATTAGCCACCGCAGCATTTCGAGAGGCGGAGTCCGGGCGCCTGGGATGACAGCCTTCGCGCCTCCGGTAGAAATGCCGATAGTTGTCAAGTGCAGCTGGCGTCCCTAGTCTTAAACGCGGAAGGCTTGTCCCTCGCCTCTCGCCGTACTTGCAAAGGGGAGGGGCGGGGACTGGGAGGGAGTCGGCGTCCAAGCCGCCGGTAGTGGGGTGAGGTGGCTGGTCGCGGGAGGAAATTTAGACGATACCTGCGCGGCTAATCAGTCCATTAGATAGAAACTCTGTTATTCCCCTAAACTCCTGCAGGTTTCCAGGATGCTAAACTAGATCCGACTAAAGTAGATCTGACTAGATTGTAAACTGGATCCAATTAAACTAGTTCCAAGTGGTTGCTAAACTAGATCCGACCAGATGCTAAATTAGATCTGACTTTGTTAAACTGGATGAGACAGGTTACTAAACTAGATCTGGCTAAACTAGATCCGATTAGATCTGAGAAATGGGTACCATTTGACTAGGATGGTATAAGTCTTCTGCCTTGAGAAAGGGGCTGGCCTAGAAGACCTCTAAGGTACCTTCGATTCTGTGTTATATATGGGTATATCGAGTGATCAATCTGTTTCTTTAAACGTGCCAAATTGGCATCCTGTCAATCTTAATATATGAGCCAGGAGGTCTTTGCCAACTTGGTGCTCCCATGATTTATTGGCTTTCAATTCCCTGGATTCCCAGCCAGCATGACTGGAACTGGCTAGGAATGGAGGGATCTGAAGTTGAAATATCCACAAATTATGGAGGTTGGATGCTTTTATAAGGGCAGTCTCAGTTTTCAGCAATTGTATGACAGGCATAAAATCCACAGGAGCCGTTTTTCTCCTCGCCTATAAGTGGGAATAGCGTCAAGTGTTTATCTTTTACGGTGGTATTCTGAATCGGATAAGCATTCTGATCAGTAGTGGGATTCAAAAAAATTTTACTGCCAGTTCTGTGGACATGGCTTGGTGGGGTGGCAGGAGAAGGATACTGTAAAATCTCCAGTCAGAGATGGGATTTGCCAGTTCTCTGAACTATTCAAAATTTCCGCTACCGGTTCTCCAGAACTGGTCAGAGCCTTCTGATTCTGATTTTCCAGATTTTGAATTCCAACTCAAACTAATATGGGAAAGAGTCAACTGTTGGAGTAATCCAGCACAAAATTTGGAAAAGCACCCACCGTAATGCCATCTCTGTCTTTCTTAAACAGGTAGCCATTCTACAGTCTCTACTTCTTAAAATAAAGAAGATGAAGGTTATATAATACTAAAATTAAGTAATATTATATTAGTTATTACAGAATAGGACACATATTAAATGAAGCCCTTGATTATTCTGAAATGTCTGATAAGATCCAGTTTAAGAATGAATATATCCTCACCCTGTGCCATTAATCATTAAAACCCCAACACTTTAGGGTTGTCCTTAGATAGGGTAACCTGATTCGTAGGGTGGAGTGTGGTTCTTTGAAGGGTTCTGTTTTGCATGGCTAACCCACTGATGCACTAATAACTAGATTATTTCCAGGCACAGTTCAAATGTCAAAATGTGCCAGAAGTTACCTTCTTGCATTTAAGCAGGTTGTGAAAACAGTTTTACAATTAACTTTCTGCTCCAGATAATTAGTGCATGGGTCTTCTTTCATGCGTGTATTTTTTTTTTAACATTTAATTGAATATTACCATATTATAATATTCTGTCTTTACAACAGTTTTAAAACTGTTTTTACAATTGTATATTGTGCAGAATATAAGATTGAGCTGTTAGCAAATACAGCAGGTAAATTAATAAATCTACAGAAACTGTTCTGGCTCCCTATACCTAATTATCTATCTTAGGTGATTATCATGGAGAAAGATCACTCTGCAGTGACAATTGAAACACATAATTTCCTCCCTGGACATTTCACTAAACATTTTATATTACTTGCATAACAAATAAACCTTGTGAGGTTTATTGACAAGTATTAAATTATTTAGTGCTACTTAACAGTTTTCAGATCTAAATAAGAAAAGTTTGTGATATTGCACTAAAAGCTATAGAAGGCCTAACCAGTAGAAAACCTACAGGATAATGATTCTGCCCATCTTATTGCTACAAGAGAATTCCATAAGTCTATTATTTTAACTCTTGCTCACTGTTTCGTGGGAATAAGTAAGTATTCCAAACAAAATATCTTCTTTATGTACATTAAATTAAATGTATTTAATAAATAAACATTTATTAAGACATTCAAACAACTGAGAGAGCTCCTTTCATGTAGTGGCTCAAATGCTAAACTAAAAACTGGGAGACCAAGAATTCTGGTTGTCCTGTAGTCATGGAAGCCAGCTGGATGATGATGATTATTGTTGTTGTTGTTGTTGTTGTTATTATTATTATTATTTGGATTTCTATGCCGCCCCATCTCCTGAAGGACTCGGGGCGGTTTACAATAATAAAAACACAATACAATATTAAAAAATTAAATACGAAACCCAATAATCAATTAAAATTAATAAAAAACAATTCACTAAAACCTCATCCCCTCCATCAGTCCAGGTCAGCAAGTTGGAAAAGCCATGTTTTCAGGCCACGATGGAAGGATTGAAGGTCAGGGGCCACCCGAAGACCCAGGGGCAGCTGATTCCATAGGGTGGGTGCTCCCACAGAGAAGACACTGTCTGGCCCATGGCACCCCAAGGAGGCCCTGCCTATGGGAGCACACGGGACGTTGGGAAGCCGTTCCTGGCAGCAGGGTCTCCTGCAAATACCCCGGCCTTAAGCCATGTAGGGCTTTATAGGTCAGTACCAGCACCTTGAATCTCACCCGGAGGGCAAGTGGTAACCAGTGCAGCTCACACAGGAGGGGTGTAATATGGGAGGATCAGGACACTCCCACCACAACCCGCGCCGCCACATTCTGGACAAGTTGAAGCCTCCGAGTGGTCCTCAAGGGCAGCCCCTTGAGGACCACTGGGAGCATCTGGGGGGGGGGCAACACCTCTCCCCCCTTAGCTAAAGGTGGAACTTCCTGGATAACTTGAGATGCCAGCACATACAGCCACTTGGTCTTAGCCGGGTTGAGTTGGAGCCTGTTCCTTCCCATCCAGATCCGTACCGCCTCCAGGCACCTGGACATCATGTCGAGGGCATCACTGGATGATTTTGAGCCAGTCATTCTTAGGTCAACCCACCTCGCTGGATTGTTGTTGTGGGGAAAATAGGAAGAGTGACCATTACGTATGCTGCCTCAAGTTGTAAAAATATAGGTTGGGATATAACTCTAATACATAATAATTATTGTTTTAATCATCAAATGGCCAGAAAGAATGATGTTACTACTTAAGTTTGCAGTTTGGGTTTACCTGGAGTGTATTTACATAGCAATTTTTCCCAATCCAATACTTTCCCCTTTTTGAAGGAAGACTCAGATGCTAGTCAAGTTGATTATTTGCTTTTAGGGGGGAAAAAACCTTACAGAATGTATCCATATCATACATCTGCTTATGTTAACTTCAGAACAAATTTGGCAAGAGTTTATTATCTGGACTAGAGGGTGGAATTGGAAATGGGTGGTTGACATTTTGTACTGATGTGCTAGATTTCTCTGCATGTGTTCTAAAGTCATGCTGCCCTTGGCCACACATTCCCACTGGATATTTATTTTGGAACTTGGCATATGATCAGAGGTACTCTGTCTTGATCTTACATTTCTAATATTGATATCTGTAATAGACATCCCTTAGCAATGCATCAATTGGCTAAGGCACAATCAAGTACAGTCATTGTACAAAGCAACAGAAGGAACTAAAACATCCCCTGTGTTTAAAGAAAATTACTACTGTTAGGAGAGCTCTTAATGCAAATTAGCTATAAGGAGCTTTTACTAGTAGAAGTCTTTGTGAGTTCATTGATCCCCTTTTTTCTTTTTGATCACCATGTTTATATTCTAAGGAGCAGTTGTAGATTGCTTAATGGGAACCAAGAGACATGCTGTAGCTTTTCATTAGTTGATATAGAATTTCTAATGGGTATTTTGGTGATGACACAAATATTTTGCCTATTATCTACAGTGCCTCATTTCAAGACAGGCTTTTTAGTAAATGGTTTATTGGTGTAACTGCACATAGTCATCCATGAGAAATTAAACAGACTGCCATCTATCCTGTATAAACATTGCATTTTATTTTCTCATTGTGCTCCTTGTGAAACAATGATTAATAGTAGGAGACTGTTTGCATATTCATATACCGTTTGATAAATGGAGTTCACAGTAGATCACTTCAGTTGTCAGGGATGCTGTTGGATCAGGACCTCACGTTGTCACATGCCAAAAGAGAGCTGCTGTCATATGACTGGGAACCCCCAGATGGCATTATATTCCTGGTTTATTGTGTTTTTGTACTGAAGGACTTTTTACTTTGATTTAGGCTTTATTTCCCCTTTCCAATTCCTCACGATAGATTTGATCAAAAGAAATAAGAACCTTCTGTTTACTTTTAAAGATTCCAGGTATCCTGGGACCCATCTATGAGAGCAGAAATCATATTCTTAATGCATTCAGCAAATTATTCAGCAAATTCTAGTCTAGTCTAGTCTATTAATGATTACAGCATAATGTACAGCTTTATGAGAAACATGTGAATTCACTAAAGTTCTACTGCACACAAATATTAAAGTGATGCTATGTATGATGGAACCTGGATAAGATTATTGTCATATTGTTGAAGGTATCAGTTAACTAGCAGTTTTATTATGGCAATTCATATTGTCACAGAAAATGTTGGTTCTTTTGAAAGGAAAACTGGTGCCTTTTTTCATTACCCTCTATTAACTTCTTTCAGGTTGATGGGAGAGTCACTCATTTTCATGTAAGTAAAAAAAAAGGGATTTTTGATAAAATGTGTTAGGAAAACCTCTACCAAATAGAAACTTGATGCTGCTGTGGGTCTTATGAGAATGAAGATACTCAACAGAAAGCGGAGCCAATGACTGCAGAAGAATGAGGTGTGCCAAGTAGACCACATTTTGATAACTCCTCTCTAGACAAGGAGATAACTTGAGATTGTCTAGAAGTGTTCCAGGCAGTTGCTGCTTGCAAGAAGACCACAAGATAGAGGCCTGTGGAGGATTTAGAGTTCTGCGAAATGAGAGAATAGCCATCTTCCTCAAAATACAGTTGGTGGCTTTAAAAGGATAGTAGATATGTATCTTTTCTTTTCAATCACTTTTGGAAACTGTTGGTCAGCTATTCGGACCTTTTGGATCCACAAATTTTATAGCACTAGGTGTGTTTCCTTCAATCTTTAGTGATAGAAGCTTTAAATACAAGTTTAAGGACTTTGAATGTGTTTTTAATGAACAGCAAAAGGTGATTAAACCCTTTTTAATTTAGGAAGTTATAAACATACTAAGGATCTAGATAAATTTGAAACGTTTTGGAATTAACTATAAAGAATCCTTCCCAGGGGAAAATGATTCTTGTTTGAATTCTTAAAAATAAAATAAGATTTTAAGGCATATTGAAGGATATTTTTGAACAAAAGTCCCAGAAATTAATTTTAAGAATGTAATAAACCGGAAAAAGAAATCAAATTCTAGGACATTATTTGAGGGGACTAAAAATCAAAACAGGAAAAGGAAAGAATATAAAGCTAAACCAATTCAATCTAGTCAGTCATGTTAGAGAACTATTGTGCATATCTAGTCCTCCAAGGAAAAGGGTTAGAGTTACAGAATGGCTGAAAAAAAACCTAATTTCTTTATTACAGAACTCACTGCCAAGACATAACAGCATAGAACTACAGCTCCCATGCACAAAAGCATTTCAAAGTTGCCATGTTGTTGGGATCGTTTTTTTAACTTCACAACCTAGTCTCCAGCCTCCAATTCCCACTATTTCACCCAAATACCAAGTAGGCCTGACTTGCCTTTCTTCAAGATCAACCAAGATTGGTGAGGTGCTTCTACATTTGGGTGAAAGATGCTCAGAGGCTCAATCAACATCTTAAGGGAAGAATACTTTCTTAAGTAATCCTCCTTTAGTGAACATAAAAGAGTGGCAACTTGTTTATTAAACAAAGGAGTTACTAAGTAAAACTGCAATTGTACGTATAACCTTACCTTAGCTTTTCTTTGTTTACAGACCTGCAAAGGTCGTAAATGCAAGGACAGATCATAAAGTTACTTTTTCATCGCCATCACAACTTTTGAAAAGTTGCTGTACAAGGCAGTTGCTAAAAGAGAACTACTGGTAAATGGTAGAGTTTCCCAATGTGTCAGTAGATGAGGAGCTTTTGTCATATAAAACAATCCAAGAGGAAAGCAAGAGAATGAAATTAAGCTATGTTGCTCTGCAGCCTCTAATTAAAGTCTGTTAGACTCTGGAAAGATCTAGGAAAGTAATCAGGAATTTTTTTTACAGTGATCTATTTGTCTCTAAGAAATAGATAACAAATTTGAACTAGAAACATGGCTTAATATTATTTTTATTTTGGGAATCAGTATAATTATTTAAGCTTTATGATCTCCAATGTGCATTTTTTCTGTTCAGGTTATCTCAAGTTACAGACTGATATAAAATTATGTTATGTTCAGAATTTATCATTTTTGCATTTTCCATCTCCCTATGTTTTTCACACCTTTCAATTTTTATCTTTCACAACGCTGAAAGCTTTGCAATATTTTTTTCTTTTCCTTTTTTTAAGAAAAATGTTTAATTTTGTTTATACCTTATGAGATTATCTAATTTCCTAGGCATATGCCTCAACAGCATCAGAAAGTAACGCTATAAAATGTATTTCATTTTAATCATTTTTCTTCTTATATTGGCAGTGGGTCCCCTGTCTGTCTTGCATAGTTCTGTTAGGAAAACAGATGCCAGGTAAAGGTATCCATGTGGAAGATGGGTAATGGCAAGAGTAATTATCAAAGGATAACACCAAAGAAATACACTGTAACTAGAGAAAACAAAACAAACAAATAGGGTATTTGCTAAGTAACAATAAATATATGGTATCTACTATACATTTTAAAATAAGTGGCTCCTCACAAATATCCACTATTGAAGATTGAAAATCAAAATATATTCCTTGAATTTGTGTGTTATATTGTGCAGGGTCAATTAACTATATCTTATAGAATTACATGATTCTTCTTCTGGTGGGAGAGGAAGAAAAATTCTTTGTATGTCTCTGGAGAAATAGTGTGATTATTTCTAAGAAAAAAGATGAAAATAAGTGAATTGCATTTTGTTTTGGAGAACTCTTGGTCGTCTATCCTAGACATTTGAAAAGTGAATGAGGAAGATAAATGTGATGAATTAAACCAGGAAAAATATTTAAGTTGTTACTGAAAATACATTTCCTACCCGCTAAAAGTCAGATTTAATTTACCATTTAACCAAAACAATGTAACAGTGTGCAGTGTTTAAGAGACGTGTATAGTAAGGCCCAGTTCAAATCCCCTATTTCCCCCAATTAATAACAGTCATCCCCTCTATTTTGTTCTCCTGATAAACTTGCCCATAGACTCAACAATTGGTCATGCAGATGGATGGATGGATCATTTTGGGGACTTGGTACATATTAAAATAAGCAACTCTCCCCATCCCCATAACACAAGGCAACAGCTGGAGGTACATATAGCAGTTCCGTTAATGGATGTTTTCCTGCCAGCTGGTGATCTTTGGTAAACTGGACAAAAGACGACTCAGGGGACTCCATGAATCTCTATCCTTAATATGCTCTATACATTTAACTAAAGTAGTACTTAACCTGTAGCAAGATAGGAATCAGTAGTGAGGACAATATGTTTTATGTTAGTATAGCTTTCCGCTGCTACAAGGAGAGGTGGATAGCACATTAACTTGACAACAGAGAAGCATTCTTCGTGTTTCTCTTTTTTGAATGGCAGATTACATTGCTTCCAGTAGAAAATATCTGCAGACCTGGGTAGAACTGTGGCATCTTTGGTGCTATCTGAATTTGGTTGTTTGCTTGCAGACATTTCATTAACTGACTAGGTAACAGCATCAGTAGAAATCAATATGGAGTCTGTTGCCTGTTGATATACAGTTGGTTGCCCTGCCAGTGTTGATGGGGATATGGTTTTGTCCTTGCTAGTTTCTTGATTACTGTATTGTTTTCTACTTGTTTGTCTGGTGCTGATCCCTGCTTATCTGAATGTGGGCTGCTGGGGGAGATGTGATAGTCCTTTTGTTTCCTTCTTAGGTTTTTGTTGTCTCCTGACTTGTGTATAAATGTGGTTCATCTCTATGTGTCTACATTGCTTTACTTAGGGCCTTGCATAAACATTGGCAATATCCTTTGTCTGCCAGCTGTCCTTAGCTATATCAGTCTTAAAGTAATGCTTTCCCTCTAATTCCAACTTCACACAAAGGCAATTGTTTCAAGATGTGCCAAATCTACTAGGGATTCTCAAGAGAATCTCTTTCTAGCAGTGTCTGGAAACCAAGACATGAGTGGGATCAGCAATGGGGACAGAAATTGTATACCAGTATTGTTTCTGCTGATTCAAGGATTGGTGGATAGCAATTTCAACTCAGCTGTGGGGAAAGACCGTAAAATCTCGAAAGCTAAGCAGTTAGTTTGCTTTCAGGCCCATCCTGCTTATTCTGTGGAGTGGAGCCCTAGCGATCCGCTCCTCTAGTCTTATTTCTATGGTGTCACTGCCTGACACCATTATTTCTATGGTGTCACTGTCTTGGTCCAGCCCTTGATGGCCTTATATTTGTTTGCCTCAGGTTGCAACTTTCACTCTGATATTGAGATGAACTTCCATAATAAACAAATAAAATTTAAAAGATAGACTAAGGTTAATTTAAATATAAAAAGAGATGCCTCCACAACTATGCTTGTACTCTGTTAGCCCATAAGATGTTAACAACATCTGATATGCAATAGTTTTACATATCCCCTTGTGGGGAAAAGATCAACTCGCAAACCGCTTTCTAAATCTGCCACAGTGTTGGAGTTAGGCTACTGTAGCTAAATGCCTTTTAGATATGCTTCTTCTTTTGAGTTTCCATATTTACAAATGAAAGCTTTTTCAAACCACGTCTTTTAATATAATTTGCATATTTAGTAATACATTGATTAACATTAAACACGGATTATTGCAATTTATTTCAGAAACAGATGGGATGCATTAAGTGGGAAAAAAAGCCTGCCTATTTAAATAGAACAGACTCCGCTAGCTGACGATTGATGAGTGATGAACAGAAAAAGTTTGTTAATTGACGGGGGAGGCAGCGAGAAGCATCGGGCGCGCATGCCTTTCTTTTGCAAAAGCTTTCACTGCTAATGGTTTGGTGAAGCTGGTAATACAGTTAATTTTAAATGAATAATGTAACTCAAAGGTGTGCTTCACTTTAATAAAAGCTGTAGCATGGATAAGTGATAAAATTCTGACAGCAGAAGCAGAACGTAGTAGAAGAATCAGGAAAATGGAAGAGGGGGAGAGAATAGAAGAAAAAAGTCTGACAAACTTTTGGGTCACCACGTTTTTTCTCTAAGCTTTCTCCTTTATGGAGATTGGCCACTAGATGGCAGTGTGTTACAAGCTACTAGTTCTCTTCTGTTTCTCCTTTTGTCTCAAATCCATAGACATTTAGATAAGCCTTCCCTGCTGTTCTTCACATAACATTGTCTATGTGTTATCATCTGGGACTACTATAACAGTTGAACAAAGTATCATAAACCAAATATGCATAAACACATTTCAGACTTCCTGATACATTTTTATTTTTCAGTGATAACCCCAGATGCAAAAGATCAGCATAAAGTCTAGATTTATACAACATGCTGAAAACTAACAGAAATAACTAATGAATGCACATCTTCTTACTTCATCAACATACACACCTCTTTATCCAAAATCTTAAACTAACTGTGTTGTCTGAGACCAGAAACATCTACATTCTGAATTCCTGGAAATCAGACTGATAAATCTAAGATGGTGACTGCTTCACCATTTAGCCTTTGGGTGAAATTTGAAGTAAGAATGTGCTTGCTGGGAGGTTATTAAAATCTCTTGGCTGAAGAAGTTGTGTGAACACGGGCCCAACTACTTTTGAGCATCTCTTCACTCAAGGAGTTTGTGACTAGAACAAAAATGAAGCTCACAAAATTTTCCACAAAAAATTCTACTCTGGTTTTCTCCAAGCTTTCTTTCCTTTCCTTTCCTTTCCTTTCCTTTCCTTTCCTTTCCTTTCCTTTCCTTTCTTTTCTTTTCTTTCTTTCTTTCTTTCTGCAAACCAATTTAGGAGGGGGGGAAAGCATTGACTGGTGCAATTGGAAGACAGTTTTTAATGAGGAATCCTTTCCATCTTCTACAGCTGCAGCTGGATGTCAAGGAAATATCAAGCACAATTCATTGCAAATCTGTAAACTTAGACTTACCGTATATACCACTTTACAGCCCTCTCTAAGCAGTTTACAGAGTCAGCCTATTGCCCCTAACAATTTGGGTTCTCATTTTACCAACCTCAGAAGGATGGAAGGCTGAGTCAACCTTGAGCCTGGTGAGATTCGAACTGTCAAATTGCAGACAGTCAGCAGAAGTACTGTACCCACTGCACCACTGCCGTTCATACAGTTTGGGACCAGGTTTCCTGAGAGGTCATCCTCTCTGGTGAAGGTTAAATAGTTGCTAAGCCCTCCAAAAGTTGCCATTCTGCTTGTTCCATTATATACCTTACCTTCTTTCAGTGAAATATACTCTTAGATCTTTTAGCCCCATTGAAGACCAAGTTATCACTTGGTCTATTGAAAATTGACTTAGGACACATGATAATTCTGCACCAATTTGGAAATAGCTCTGGATCTCACACTGTCTGCTATGTTTGAGAACTGACTTAAGTGTGGTATGTTTGAAAAAGAAGTAGCACAAAAAAGCTGGAGCTCCGTTGGACTCAGGTGAGGTACATTGCCCTATTAGTACAAATGCTTGCATACCCATCCATATGCAATCTGACCCCTGGCTATTAAGTTTCAGCAACCAAAAAGGCCTTTCAAGGAGAAAGATAGAGGAACTTAAACAATTCTTTTGCTATGTAGTTAAGCAAATGTATACAAAATAAGGTAAGGATAGAAATAAGGCTGTACAGGCAATTTATTATATTCCACTTTTGTTTGAAGTGAGAATAAGGTTTTAAAAAAATTTCTCCACAGCAGGTTCATAGGACAATGAATATTTGCTCTGTTTATCAGTGTTAGAACTGGGAGTTATATTGTACTGTTTTAGTATTGTAAGCCACCCTGAGTCCTCAGGGAGATAGGGCGGCATATAAATCTCATAAATAATAATAATAATAAAAGTGAAAACAAACGTTTGTTGTTTTAATGTATTGTTAGCCACCCAGAGATGGACAGCCTTATAAATTTATTAAATGAAGATACTGTGGAATGAGAGAACCAATCCCACATTCTCACTACATTTTTCTCAGACAGAGCTGGCCTGCTCTCTGAAAGAAATAGACTACCAGTGCTTTGAACTGTGACAATATGGAATCTTTTTATAATAAACGAATGGTCAAAAGTACATCAGAGAGTTAAAGCACAGAAATATTGTAGGCATATGCAGCGGGATTTTAAGCAAATATTTATGCTAGATGCTCTAATGTATATCCTGAACACAAATTTCTATTTATAGGACCCCATATCAATCAGCAGTATTTTCAGTTAGGAAATTAAAGTAGCAAGTCTGAACTTTGACAGGAGTTGATTATATAATCCTCAATCCCTCTCCTTAATTAGCATTTTTATCTGAGACCATGAAGGTAGCCCAATTATTTACTTCAGGAAGGGAAATAAGACTGAGCTACACTCACAGAGCCATCTATACCCCAAGATTTGAGATCTTCCTTCAGCACCCCCCCCAAGCAGATTTTTCCATTGCTGTTTTGCACAATAAATCCAAAGACAAGTGACTTAGAGTGGCATATTGTAAATAGCAATATTTGCTATTTTATAGTTTATTAATAAATAGCATATTTTTCAAAAATAATTATTTAATCATTCTTTGTGTTGTATAAATCCAGAACATTGAGTTAATGAAGTAAACATGGATAAGTTAACAGTGGGTGAGCATGTTATGCCATCCCTTAAGCTATTACAATTACTATATTACAAAATATTATAAAATTTTATATTTCATATTATAAAAGCTATATTACAATTACTTTTTACCACAGGGATAAAACATTTCGAGACTGTCTACAACTGTAAGTAATGTCTAAAAATTGCTGTGATTACTGCTTTCCATGATTTTTCTTCCAAGGAATTAACAACATGTCTAAAAACTGTAGATTGTTGAATAATGTCTTTTATTTTCTTGGGCTAAAGCTCAGATTCTGAAGAAACATTGTTGGTTGTGTTCACAAGGCACATCGAAACCAAATATGCCAGGTTACAGAGTAGCCTGGTATGTTATATTTTCTTTCTTCACACCTTTGGGTACATTCATACAACATGCTAACTGTAAATTCAGATAAGTGGCATCCATCACCTATTTGCATGTCTCATTTCATCATAATGGGGCTGCTGAATGTGATTATGTAAATACACACATGTATTTATTGCATATGTATTCAGCTTGAGTGGCTGAACAAATGGGCCCATTTCAGCTCTGCATCCTCCAAGGGAGTTGCCATTAAGATCCTCTACGCAGGTTCTACAACCTGCTTGGCCAGTCAAGGAGAAGGACTATACCATATTTTAAGTTCAGTAGAAGGGTGCCTGATGCATATAAGCTATTAGACCTCAGAGCTAAATCCTCTTGAAACATGTAGTTCAACTTTACAGGACCGGGTTTTGTCCCATATAATGTGAGCATCTAAGATTATAATGTGTGGAAAAATAAATAAGAGGTGGAACTGAGGCAAGAAATGAAATAATAAAAAAAATAAACTAACATAGTCAATCACATTTAATCTTTTAGGGAAATTAGAGAAAGGGTGTGTTTGCAGAACACATTATACCAGATTGCAGTTGGGGGTCTTATGACATCCTGACATATGTAGGCTCTTAAGAATTGACTGGAAGGCAGCTAACCTCAATTATTCCTATTTCAGTATGTATTTACATTGTATATATCTTGTCTTTCTGTCTGTAGGACACTTGAGGCCTCTAACTACAAAAAGTAAAATACAGATAATTGAAGTCTTACAAGCACATTTACAAGATCAAACTAAAAAGCAAGAAAGGAAGTTGAGACTAACCTTCCCAAAGTGGAAGGAGTGGCAGCCGAACAGGAAGCTCATTCCATTCTCAGGTGAGCAGCTCCTGCTTTTGTGTGAATTGAGTAGTTCTCATCCCCAATAAATACTTAGGGGCAATATGCCAGTCGCTGTGAGTTTGCATTCAAAATTCCTATTTCTTTATTTGAACTAAACTTAATCCACATAATTTAACCACTAAGAGCTGGCTGTCATCAGTCCAATGGCATGGTGGCTTAAAAGTGATATTCCCTTCTTTTTGAGCTGCACTACAAAGTCAACACTGATGATGTTACCTAGTTAGGGTAATGAAATGTCTGCAAGAAGACAAGCAAGCTCAGAGAGCACCAAAGACCCCTCACGTCAACCCTGAGCTACAAATACTCTCCTTTAAAGTCAACACAGTCTAAGTCAGAATTACTGGTGCTGAATGATTTAAGCTGTGTCACTTTTGGTCTTTAAGGCAGCTCCAATGTCTTCTTGCTTCTTTGACTACATTTCTCCTAGCATTAGATTGTGGAAAATTGCTTTAACGCTCTTTGATGTTTCTGAAAGACAAAATACTGGCATGATAGGATTTTTCTTCTTTTCATGTGATATCCTGCTCATTCTGCTTCGCCACTTGGAATGTTTTACAAAACAATGGATTGTTCACAGGCATGTAAAGATTGTAACCTTGTATAAATAAATACCGGTACATATACATATAAGTACATATTTTCTCACAATATATGACCGAACGTATTTTATTCCAATGTGGGACATTACAAATGCAGTGAAATCTCAATTTAGCAGATCTTAAGGCAATGAATTTTGGATGCAACAGATGAATTCTTGTGGTATTTACATCATTTAGGTCATTTGCATAATTACATCATTTGCATCAATTTGTGTCATTATGCAATTGACATGAAATGACACAAATATAATTTGCATAATAACATTGCTGTTGATGACATACTTTCCGATTTAATGGACAATCAGGAATAATGGACACCCCCTCCCTCTAGCTGGTGCATTAAAATAGAGATTTTGCTTCATATTTTTCACTAAAAGTTAAATTTTAAATGCTTTTTAATACATGTTTTAGAGTTGAAAACTGCAATGCAAAATTTACAGAAGTACAAAATCCACACAGTACTGTACAGTCTTGTTTAATCTATATATTAGACTACATAATTCAGGTTGTCCTCATTTAATGACCAACATTGGGATCAGCCACTTGGTCGTTAAGTGAGGCAATTGCAAAATGAAACTGCAACCTTGCTTACAACTTTATTTCAACTTTCCTTTGCTTAACAGACCTGCAAAGGTCACAAATGTGAGGAAAGGTCATGAAGTTACTTTTTCATCTTCATTGTAATTGCAAACAATTGCTAAATGAGGCAGTTGCTTAACAAGGATTACCTATATAGCTCAAACATGCAATGAAATTCACAAAGAATGAAATATTTAAGCTTCCTTAGCTATCCAAGTGAATCTATCCAATTCTTTGCTATGAAAGCTATGAATAATGTAGGATTCTGGGCTGTGGAGCATTGTTTTGAAAGCCTCAAAGCAATCAAGATGGTATCTGCAATCACACAGTTGAAGGCCTGCTCTTTCTTTATGGGCATTATGAAGAATAAAAAAGAAAGAAGGTCCTTATTATGCTTTTATGCCAGGTTTCCCCAATCTGTGGGCCACAGACCTGTACCAGTCCCTGGCCTATTAGGAACCAGGCCACACAGGTGGAGGTGAGCAGCAGGTGAGTAAGCTGAAAACTGAAACCAATTGCCCCCCTACTCTCGGTTCATGGAAAAGTTGTCTTCCACGAAACCTATCCTGGTGCCAAAAAGGTTGGGAAACCGCTGCTTTATGCTATCTATTCAGGTTCCATGCCTTCCACGGTGTGGTCCTATCCAAATGTAAAAGCAAAAGTCAGAACCACCAAAAGACAAATTCTATGTTGCGCCTGCCTTGCTCATGGTGGCTTGGAATTCTGTTTTAATGTCAGCTCATCAGAGGAGAATCGTGTTTAGGGAGGCTGCTTTGAATTCTAGGCACAATTTCAAAACAGATCCCTTGTCCAATAATAAACTGGCTATTAAAAACAGCATGCAATAACAAAAGAAGCGGAGGATCCTAGAAACCTCCGAAAGAGGTGGATATATTCCCAGGAGAAATGCTTACCTCCCAAGAGCAACCCAAAGAAAAAGCAAGTAGTTAAGCTGCTTTTTTGCTCTAAAAACATTTTTGAGCAGAGGTAAAATGCAGCCAATAGAAGGAAGAAGTTTATTTGGTTACCTGTTTATAACCAATCCAATGTGAAGAGCGATTTTCTTTCTCTGTATTGTCTGCAATCTTGCAACTTTCTGCTAGTATTTACCTTTTGCTTCTGGTATGAAGACCAGAGGAATGCCTCCATCTCTGGAGCTAATGGTTAAAAATTAAAAATAGCCCTTAGTGCACTAAGCAAACAGTGTTCCCCAATTCTGCCTCATACTCCCTCAGCTCACTGAAGCAGATTGCTTCCCTCTATTACACCATGGCTTGGGGCTGGGGTACTTGCGGGAACGTCTCCTGCCAGCATCGAATACCAATCACCCGGTGCGTGCCCACAGACAGGGCCTCCTTGGGGTACCGTCGGCTAGACAATGTCGACTGGAGGTCCCTAGGGGGAGGGCCTTCTCTGTGGGGGCACCCACTTTGTGGAACCAGCTTCCCCTGGAGCTACGACTGGCCCCCGACTTTCGCTCCTTTCGTCGCGGCCTATAGACTTGGTTATTCGAACAGGCTGGCCTGGACTAAGGGGGGGTTGTTTTAATATTTTAAATGTTTGTAAATGGGTTTTAATGATTATTTGGTCGAATTTGGTTTAATTTCTTTTTAACTTTTGTAATTTGTATGGTTGTTTTTATGTGAGCCGCCCTGAGTCCTTCGGGAGAGAGGGCGGCATATAAGACCAAATAATAAATAAATAATAAAATAATACACAGAAGGAGGCTCTGCTGTTGGATTCATTGGGGAAGAAAGAAGCACATGCCTTTTGAAAAGAGTCTTCAGAGAAGACATTCCTATGGCCTCTGTAGGTTTTGGTGCATGGAATCGTGCAAAGGCAAGAGAACCAGGAAGTCCTGCTGTTCAGTCTCCTGCATTCCAGCAAAACGTCCTAAGCTCATAAAATGCACACCTTCTTCCCTTCTTTATGGGCTCAGAGTCAGGATAATGTCCATCCACATTTCTGAATGGCTTATGCATTAGCTTGCCTCTTTAACACACCACCATTCTCGTTTTCTATAATCACACAAAACATTAACAATTAAACATGGTAAACTGACAGGATGGTTAGTCAATGAACATCACATGCGACCACCACTTTTTATATTGGACCTGGTTTTTTTTTTAATAAAAAGGCTAAATAATAATATTAGATCCCCACCTTATAAGAAAGATAACTTCTTCATCCTAAAGGCAGCTCAGTAGCTAAAGCCTCAATTGCAGCATTAAAAATTTTTACCCCCAAATTATTACCCTTCTCTTTCAAAGTTTGATTAAGGATGCCAAAGTGCTTATATAAAAAAGGTCAGTTTACCCTTTTCGCTACTAGAGGGGATTATTCTAACATGACATGTTTGCCTCCTATTGTGAGTTGCGAAAATCCCTCTGTATCCAGTGTGTTTTGTTTGGATTGAGATGGCATGCGGCTGATGTCTGTGACCTTCATGGTGGCTTAGATCCCTGGCTGGCACTGATTTTTGATTTAGTGCCGATCTGCTGCGCTTGTCACAGACTGCAAGGTGCTTTCCATGCACTAATGGAACAGCTCAAGGGCAGAGGGGCCCTGTAAATGTCTATCTCTCACCAGCAATGTGTTAAATAGAGAGCTGAGTTTTCTACATGTGAATGACAGACACTGAAATTGCAAAGGAGAAGGAAACATGGAGCTGTTGTAGGCCAGCCCTGGGAAATAAGGAAAAGCAGCAATTGTTAAAAGTGCAAACCTGCTCTTATTCCAGGTGCTAATGAATATATATGCAGAGTGTTACAACAGAATGCTTAAGACAAATACGGATAATATATCTTCATTTAATAGGAGGGGGATAACAGTTATGCATTCAAGATGCCATATTAAACACCATTCAAGTGAAGGGAATCTCACTGGGATAGGTTTGTGCTTATGTGTCCAGCCATGCATCTAAAGTTGCTAATAAATTTTGTTCCTTAATGATACATTAAGGGGGCGGGGGTTAGAGAGAGGAGGAGGAGGAATCCAACCAGAAATTTTGCTTTGTAAGAAATCATCAAATTATTTTGCATACTGCCCCAAGCCAAAATTAGGAAGGCTAATATATTTATTATCCTACTTTCGTTGTGACATTTCTATATAACATGCAGCCAACTCTTTGATATTTACTGGGATTAAATCGCCATAATATCTAGTTGGAGCTATCTTTGAAGTACTGATTTTTTTAAAAAAATTAAGTATAGTACATAAATGGAGACAGTGACCATAATGCACACAAATAACCCCAACGTTGTTGTTTTTTAAGATAGGATTTGTTTAAGCAAATCTTCAGTATCATTTCAAATATCTGAACATGATCTATGTGTATTTTAGAATGCAATTCAAATGATTGATGCCAGCTGGGAAGAAAATTGTTAAGTGGGCCTTAATGATCACTCAGAAAGCATAAATGATATTTTTCCTAAGTTGAACTCTACAGAGAACTAAACTCTCTTTTGAGAGATCAACAAAGACTGTTTCAAATCCTTAGCCTTGATCTCAGAAAAGCTTGCTCTGATCTTGGCTCCAGAAGTAAGTAGATGATGTGCTGTGAGGCTGATTATTTTAGTATAGGATGAAGCAAGCAATTCCATCATTAACAAACTGATGATAATACTTTATCCTCTGTTAAATGCCAAAATGCCAATCTCTTTAATCAATGGCAGGCTGCAGATGATATTTGGATAATGTTGCTGAGCATGATTTTAAAAATATTTTTTTCCTGGGATGAGGCGGATGCATTTGAACCATATCTGGTCAGGTCTAGATCAGGTTGATAGCATGAGAATTAACCATTTCTCTATGTAGCTGCTGTCTCGATCTTGCCACTGAAGCAGGTATCACTATAAGTAACTACTGTTAGAAGATCTCAGGTAAAAAAAAAAAGACAATTTCCTCTCACGGCATTTTAGTGATAGGCCACATCAGGCTCATGGCAAAAGAGAAAGCAAAAAAGTAATACAGCTAATTGGTCTCTTCAATTTTGGCAAACCTACACTTTTTCCACGCTGAATGCTCACACTGGTCCAAATTAAGAAGCAAAATCTTTGGGTGCTTGCTTCAAACCAAGAAGGCTGGTCTTTAAAATTTGCAATGGGAAGTCTACTTTCTTTTGAAATAGGAAAGGCACATAACATTCATTCAGTCAGTCATGACCTCTGTGGTGCCTTTCAAATCTATTATTTTCTAGTTGTAAGACTGGAGTATGGCCAAATAATAAAGTTTCCCTTAAGTCAAACTTGTCTCCTGATGACTTGATGAACTCAACTTTGCTGTTTTCTTGAGTAAGGAAGTGATGTGGCCTTTTTCCAGAATATTGTTCACTGTCTCAGTCTAACATACAGCTATGGGATTTCCTGTTTGTATCTTATCTAAGAGCTAACTAGGATTTACTCTGACCCACCATGGTTTTCAGGACCACATATGATGTGCAGGACCAGCCACCAAAAAATGGCCAAATCAGATGTAATACCTTTTAAATGTTTAGCAGCTTCTGCCTATATATCATAGGACTCTTCCAAATTTTTCCAACTCCTGCAAACTTCCTTCTGTTTCTTCTAGAATTCTACAGACAGAAATGCAATATAGTAGGTGATTTAATGAAGAAATGTTTCAAACTTCTTGCAAAGTGATATATTGGAAGAGATTCCAACTTGAAAATGTCCCCCTAGTCAGTATTTATCATGAGTCAATTAATCTCTCTGGAAGAGGAACAATCCCATAATAGTAGCAATAAACATGATTTTATTGATTTGTCAGATTCCAGCATGGTTTTTGTTATTGATGATGTTCCTTTATCCAAAATGAAATCACCCATGCATTTGTCTTCTCCTTACCCAAATTAAAATATATCTAAACAAGAAGTCCTACTAAGGAACTGTAAGTAGTACCTTACAGATGCTGTCAGAAGCTAATGGAGCCTTGTTCCAAATTTAGCAGTAGTTCTTTAATCTGATGCTTGCTTCTTTGGCAGTAAATGTCTTTCAACTCTGTAATTTCAAGAACACATACATCAGTTTTGGCTGTTGTTCAATTTGGAATTGTTGAACAGCCTACATTAAAAGATTAACATTACCATTAAGCAGAAAAAGAAAAAAAAAGATAAATGTTGGAAGATAAATAGTAGAAATTTCCTAAACTAGGCTGGCCTGCTTCCCATATGCGGTGAAGGAAGCTGCCCAATCAACACTATGTATTTAGGTAAGATTCAATGACCTACCTGGACATCTTTTATATATAGAATGTGTTATGTATGCAGGTTTGAATGTCATTGGTTAAGTTTGAACTGTTCTTGTAAAATGCAGGAATGATTGGTTTAAAAAGTGCGGGAAAATCCTGCACTCTGATTGGCTGGCAACTGCGGCTGCTGGCTATAAGTAGCAGCCGCAGCCCAGCCAAATCGGGTCTGTTATGAGCTGTAGTCACTAATAAACTCTTCACTGAAGCACTCCGCGTCTGACTCTTCATGCAAACTTAACACTGGCGACAAAGGTGGGATTCTTCCTGAAGAGAAGACGACATGGAAAACAAGCTGAGAGAGATGGCTGCGCTGAACACCCCCCCAGCCCCGTTCGATCCGACGGCAGAAGACTGGGACTCGTATGCGGATCGTTTCCAAATGTATTTGGAGGGAAACGATCTCACTGACATTTCTGAGAAGCGGAAAAGGGCGGTCTTTCTCACGCACTGCGGTCCGGCAGTTTTTAAGATGGCGAAGGCATTGGCGGGAGCTGCAGACATAAAGGTAATGGAATGGCCTGATTTAGAAAAGCTTTTAAGAGCCCATTACGCCAAAGTATCGTGCCTCATTAAGAGACACGAGTTTTACCGTCGGGATCAAGGGGAAAGCGAAAACATTAATGGCTTGTGGCAAGTTTAAGAGACATTGGGGGTGCATGCAAGTTTAACAACTTGGAAGAGGCCATGCGATCGATTTGTTCTAGGCCTCAAAGACAAGGTGCTTCAGAGCAAATTATTATTAAAACCTAAGATCACGTTGAAGGAAGCCATAGAAGAGGCCTCCTCAGCAGAAGCCACCAAGTCCTCAGCAGCAGCCATGAGGAAAATTAACAAGGCCTCAAGCCATCCTGATGTGGAAAAGTCCACAACAACTCATTGCGAGCAAATAGATTCTGAGTCAGACTGTAGTGAGGTGGAGGAAGGAATTTATAGACTCAGAATGGAAAGGAAAAAGAAAAACCTGGGAAGAAAGAGGCAAGATTTTTACTGCAGAGTTTGTGTGGGAAGCCACCCCTGCACTGAATGCAAGTTTCTTGATACCATCTGCCTCCGTTGTGAAAAAAGAGGTCACCTAGCAAGAGTCTGCAAATCATCCAGAACTCCACCCCACAGAAGAAAGTTTCCTGACAAAGAATTCAAGCCTAACAACTTCAGTGAGAAAATGGGGTGCAACACAGAAGCAAATGGGAAGAATGAAACTCATCAAACAGTCACCATTGGTCATTCTTCACCCTTAAGAAGCAGAAAAGTACATGTGAAGGTGCTAATTGAAGGAAGGCCTTGCCAAATGGAAGTGGACTCAGGCTCCTACTTATCTATGGTGTCATGGGACACTATTCACAGACTACTCCCAAACATTCAGAAGAAACATTTCCAGAAGCAAGCACTGACTCTTAAAGACTACCAAGGGAACAAGATTCCATTAGTTGGAACAAGAGAATTCAACGTGAAGTTCAAAGGCCACACCAAACGTTTGCCCCTGACCATCGTGGACAAGGATCGCCCAAGCTTGCTGGGACTTGAGTGGTTCAATCCACTAGGCATCGAGGTGACTGGCATCAATCACGTGAGCAACACTGAATGGGAGGAGGCCTTGAAGTCTGAGTTTCCAGAGGTCTTCAGCGACGGATTGGGCAAGTATATGGGGACCCCTATCACTTTCAACCTAGATCCCAAGGTGCCCCCAATTCGTTTAAAGCCCAGAAGGGTCCCATTTGCATTAAAGGAAAAATTGATGCACAATTAGATAAACTAATAGCTCAAGGAGTTTTAGAGCCCACTGACCACTCCAGATGGGAGACACCCATAGTCACACCAGTCAAGACTGATGGGTCAGTAAGAATCTGTGGAGACTATAAAGGACATTGAACCATGCACTTCAACAGAGCGCATATCCAGTTCCAGTGGTGCATCATTTATTACATTCACTTGGCAGGGGTACAGTCTTTGCCAAATTGGATCTAGCCCAGGCATATCAACAACTAACAGTTGATGATGCCACTGCAGAGGCCCAAACCATTGTGACTCATAGAGGTGCCTTCAAATGTAAAAGGTTACAGTTTGGAGTAAGCGTGGCACCAGGCATCTTCCAAACCTTATGGAAAGGATGCTCCAAGGACTGCCAGGGTAGTGCCTTACTTTGATGATGTGTTAATCTCTGCTGAAAATGACACTCAATTACAAGAGAGACTCAGAGAAGTCCTTACCAGATTCAAGAAAGCGGGGTTAAAAGTCAAGGAAGAAAAATGCACTCTTAGAACTGACAAGGTTGAGTTCTTGGGCTACATGATTGACAAGCATGGCATCCACCCTACAGATGCCAAGGTTCAAGCAATCAAAGAAGCCCCTAGACCAAAATGCAAAACAGATTTGCAAGCCTTCCTTGGACTTATTAACTTTTATCACATGTTCCTACCTCAGAAGGCAACCATTGCAGAACCATTACACAGACTACTGGACAAAAAATCTGCTTGGGTCTGGGGCAGGAAGGAACAATCAGCATTTAACAATATTAAAAGACTAATCACGTCTGATGCTGTACTGATACAGTTCTCTGGGAATTTACCTGTTGTACTGACTTGTGATGCATCCCCTTTTGGAGTGAGGGGGGGTTTGAGCCACAGGCTTCCCAGCGGGAGGGAAGCCCCTATTGCATTTTGCTCTCGCACTTTGACCAAAGCAGAGAGGAATTACAGTCAATTGGACAAGGAAGCATTGGCAATTGTTGCAGCTGTCAAGAAATTCCATGAGTATCTATATGGGAGAACATTTATCATTGTCACAGATCACAAACCTTTGTTAGGCATTGTGGCAGGAGACAAACCTACACCCACTATCCTGTCACCAAGAATGCTGAGGTGGACTGAATTTCTTGCTGCTTATTCATACAAGCTCATCCACAAGCCTGGCAAAGACATTGGCCATGCAGATGCTTTGAGTCGCTGCCCACTTCCGTTTCACACTGAGGACTTTGACCCTGAGGCGCACACCTTTTTCCTAGAAACTGTTGCCAAGCTTCCAGTACACGCTGCTGAAATTGCCAGAGAGACTGCCAAAGACACTTTATTGGCTCCTGTTATAGGCTGGATTAAGAAAGGTTGGCCTTTTCAAGATCTACCTCATCTTTATGACCATTATGGCCGAAAGATTTAAAAGAATACTTAACAAATTTATCTCTGCAGACCAAAATGGTTTTCTCCCACAAAGACATCTCAGAAATAATATCAGGGTAACATTAGATGTATTAGAGTATTATGAAGAACGTAGTGCTGATCAGGCTGCGCTACTATTTTTAGATGCCCAAAAGGCATTTGACAATGTTAAATTAAACTTAATTAATGTTAATTAAACAAATTAAATTTCTGAATTTAGGACCCAAATTTATAAATGTTATTACAGCTATTTATCAACAACAGGAAGCTCTAATTTTAATAAATGGGGGACTGACGGGGAGATTTCAAATACAGAAAGGAACTAGACAAGGATGCCCACTGTCCCCTCTGCTGTTTATTATGACCCTGGAGGCCTTAATTAGGACAATCAAACAAGAAAGTGATATAAAAGGATTAAAAATTAAGAAGGAAGAGTTTAAATTACAAGCATTCGCTGATGATTTGCTCTTCATTCTGGAAGAACCACAAACCTCTGGACCTAAATTGTTACAGAAACGAGGAATTTGGCCTTATAGCGGGACTTAAAATCAATAAAAGCAAAACTAAAATGATCACGAAAAATATGACAAATAAACAGAAAGAAGTATTGGCCACAAGAATGGACATTGAAATTGTGGAAAAAGTAAAGTACTTAGGAATTATCATATCAACCAGATACAGCTCTCTTAAGAAGGATAACTATGACCCTCTAATCAAACGAATAACGGAGGACTTAACAAGATGGAATAATTTAAATTTATCTTTTATGGGCAGGATAGCCACGTAAAAATGAATATCTTACCTAAATTACTATTCCTTTTTCAAAACGCTCCTATAATACTTAACAGAGCTTTTTTTGATGGGCTAAACAAGATAATATCAAGCTTTATTTGGCAAAAGAGAAAGCTGAGGATAAAATTAAAATTACTACAGGATGCCACAGAGAGAGGCGGATTGGGCTTGCCAGATTGGGAATTGTACCATAGTGCTGCAATAATGACTTGGCTAAAAGACTGGATTAATCATACTAACACAAGAGTACTAACACTAGAGGGATACAACCTTCAGTCAGGTTGGCATGCCTTTCTCGGACAAGACAATATAAAAGGATATAGCTATGTGCAAAAACACAAACTTAGACAGACACTTTTACACATCTGGTTTAAAATCAAGAAACAAATGTATATTCAAACCCCAATCTGGCTATCGACACTAGAAGCCCTGATGCATCCACATTTATTAAGATACGATAAAATTATTACCTACGAAGAGTTATTAGATGCGAAAGGTGATTTACTAACTAGACAACAACTGATTGAAAAAGGAATAGATCTGGAATGGTGGGCCTATCTGCAACTCCGATCTAAACACGCAAAAGACAAGAAGGAATTGGGTATTAGTAAAACAAGGACCGAACTGGATGAAATTTTGTTAGGACAGGACAAAAGATGATCCAAAAATCTACCAGGTACTATTAGAGGCTAAATTAGAAGAAGAAATTGTAAAAGAAACAATGGTACTATGGATGAGAGACTTTGGCTATAACATAAATTTGGATGATTGGTGGAATATTTGGATTAGAAATAAAAAATAACCCTCAACTCCTTATAAGGAAAATCTTTACAAATTATTCTATAGGTGGCATATGACACCAACAGGACTAGCTAAAATTAATAATAAACTCTCACCTACCTGTTGGAAATGCAACAAGGAAAAAGGCACCTATTATCACATATGGTGGCGTTGCAGAAAGGCCCAGGAATTTTGGAATCAAGTACATAAATGGTTACAGGAAATGTGCAACGAGGAGATATACTTTACTCCAGAACTCTTTCTACTTGGAATTACAAAAAGGACATACCCGAAAGACACTTTTTACTTAATGATTCACATTGTTACAACAGCATTGTACAAAACTGGAAAAATACTGAAACTCCAACTGAAGCAGAAATACTAAGGAAAATCATTATGTGCGCGGAGATGGACAAATTGACTATGGAAATAAAAAACAAGGAAGAAACGGACTATTATAAAATATGGAACAATTTTTATGGATGGCTGGACAGGAGAAAGATCCAATAGCCTTTCTTAAACTGGACTTGATGTACATTGGACAATAAGTGATATGAGCTCAGCAATACCTGTTTAAATTTAATGTATGTTTTGTGTTGGGTTATATGTTGTTTAAGTTTATGTTTGTCTGTGTGTGATTATACAATAAAATTTATTTTAAAAAAAAAAGATCTACCTCACCTTGCCCAACCTTTTAAATCCAGGCAAACTGAATTATCTGTATGAAGAGGATGTATTTTGTGGGGTAACAGGGTGGTTATTCCTGCAAAACTGCAAAAAGAGGTTTTGGAAATGTTACATGAGGGTCATCCAGGTATTGTAAGGATGAAGGGATTGGCCAGGAGTTATGTATGGTGACCAGGTATTGACAAAATGGTTGAAAACTGGGTTGCATCTTGTCCCAACTGTCAGGTAGTCAGGCCTGCCCCACCTCTCGCCCCCAAACAGGAATGGGAATGTCCTAGGGGCCCATGGTCTACGATTCACATTGATTTCGCTGGCCCTACCAGAGGGCACACCTTCCTTATTATAGTAGATGCATATTCCAAATGGCTAGAAGTCATTCCTATGGCATCCACCACAACTGATGCTGTCATCAAGCAGCTTAAAAGCTTTTGTAACCCACGGTTACCTGATGTTCTTGTCTCTGACAATGGCCCTCAATTTACATCCAACCTTTTGAATCCTATCTAGCACAACAGGGTATCAGACATGCCCTGACTGCCCCTGGGCACCCTTCGCTAACGGCCGGGCTGAACGCATGGTACGCTTACCAAGGAAAAGCTTCAGCAATTGGGTCCTGGGGACATCACTGAGAAAGTTGAAAACTTCTTAGTGTTCAGCACATCACTCCTAACCCATCAACTAACTTATCCCCAGCAGAGCTGTTGATGGGTAGGAAACTTAGGTCTTCCCTTGACCGCCTTCATCCCACTTACACACCCAACGCACCACTAGATTCCACTAGCAAAGTTCACACGTTCAGTGTGGGTGATTCTGTTTATGCTAAGAACCTTATGGGTGAACTTTCATGGATTCCTGCTGAAATAACTCAAATCACAGGCCCTCGATCTTACAGGGTACAAACAGAGGATGGAGTCCTCTGGAGCAGGCACATTGATCAGCTTAGATCCAGATTACCTCAGGAACATCGCAATTGTTCCTCTCTAGTTCCCATACCTAATGCCTTTTCTAGGGGAGGGGAGGAGCATGAGGATAATCAGCAAGCAAGAATCAACCCCATGTGTAATGAGCCATTATGACAGGAACCATCCCAAAACCTGTCACAATGCCAAAATCCATCCTTACAAGTGGAAGATTGCACACCACTACCTGACTTGGGTGCTGACATTGGGTTGGAGATGGGTTGGGAGGAGAGACCAGATTGTAACAATCAAACAGGGTCTTCTTTCACTGGAAGCCCGAGTAGGGAAATGTCAACAGACACATTTCCTCTCTCACTGGGTGAGAACATTAAAACTTCTGAACCACGAAGGTCTCAACGCACATCGTAAGAGCCCCACCTATTTAAAAGAATACATTAGATAGGTTGGGGTTTGAGTATGGACTGAACTAGTGGGGAGGGGTGTTATGTATGCAGGTTTGAATGTCATTGGTTTAGTTCGAACTGTTCTTGTAAAATGTCAGAAATGATTGGTTTAAAAAGTGCGGGAAAATCCTGCACTCTGATTGGCTGGCAACTGCGGCTGCTGGCTATAAGTAGCAGCCGCAGCCCAGCCAAATCGGGTCTGTTATGAGCTGTAGTCACTAATAAACTCTTCACTGAAGCACTCCGCGTCTGACTCTTCATGCAAACTTAACAGAATATATATTGAATCATGTATGAAAATTACATTTATATCCTGCCTTCTGCATTAAAGGCAACCTATGTTGTTGAAGGTGAGGTCTTCTGTAATTTTTCCTCACAACAATCGTGATAAGTTGGGCTGAGAGACCATGTTTTGCCTTCAAACACCTAGTGATTTCCATGGTCTATTTGAAACTTGAACTTCATCTCCCTAATTCAAGTCAACACCATCATATATTGACTATACTGTTCTTTGACCATGGATACAGAATACAAGGAACCCAGTCAAGTAGGTATAGCTCAAGCAGAGAAAATGGAATCATAAACTAAGTTTGGTTCTATGAATTTTACATGGGCTTTTTGTGACTTAGCAGGTGGCTTTGTTTGATTAGACCATGGCTCTATTTTATTAACTCAACAAATGGTTTTTTGTCGTGTGAATGCAGTTTTGTCACAGATAGCAGCAAAAAATGATAAGTTCTTTGGCTCAATTTATGCAGACAATTTCCTTGAAATTGCCACTGAGCCAATTCAACACATCTGAGGGGCCAAGGTTGGAGACAATATTAAATTTAACAGAAATACTGTTAATGCACTGTTTTGTTTTGCCCTTAGGAAAACTCTACAGGTTAATACTGCCATTTGCTCTGTGCTATCTATAGAGCTGATGGTCTCTATTTGTATTCTAAAGGTAACAGATTAATTGTGAACTAAGTTCTTTGGGACATGAATCTTTGGCTCATAAAAGCTAACTTATTGGACCTCATGTAGGCAGAACCTATGCAGTTTCCTCAGAGGTAACTTTACCTGAATATTCATGCAAGCGTATGTTATTCATTTCAAGTAATATTATGCAAAACACAGAAAAGAAATAAGTAGGAAACAAATAAAAATAAATGCATTAAAAAGAAAAAAATATTAATTCCCATATTTATGATTTACTTCATTCACATTTCAAATGGTGATTTCCTATATGATCTCAGTCTACCATGATAACTTTGGTTAAAACTGAGGCTTTTACACAAAATTTTTGAGTAAGTTAGAAAAGGAATAGATCAGAACATCGACCTTAGTGCTCAGATTCACCACAAACTTGCTCATGCTATATTATGCAAGCTATTATTATCTCTAACTTAGACACAACTTTTAATTCAACTTATCATCTCGCATCCCACAATTAGGGCTTGGCAATGTCCAAACAGACAAGCTAGTGGTCAAGGCATTGTGATCCAAGCCCAGGTTCTTTGTGTGTTGCATGCACATATAAAGGGGTGAAGCTTTGAGGACAACGTCACAATAGTGACCTTGCCTGCTTTGACTCACACACCCCTCTGCACACATTACTTTATTTAAATCACGCTGAATTATTCTGTGACCTTTCTGCAGAGTAAATCTTCTTCAGCCTAGATTCTGTATCTCTGTAGCATGTGCTTGGGATTAAACCTCAGTGAATAAAGTAGGACATGCTTTCAGGTGTGAAAATTTAAGGGCTGATGTTTTAGCAAATTCTGTTTTCTAATTACATCTGTTCAAAAATCCATTCTCACATATTTCTGCATTAATTTGTGGTTTTTCTTTTAAGAAAAAAATGTAATTAAGTATTTAAGTCAGAATTTTTAAATATATTTTCGTACAAAATGCATATTTGCAAAAGTAGCATCTCAGGATGGTAACTTGTTTCTGATATTTTGTGTGCACAGAATTCAGAGAACCATTACAACTTTCACCAAGTTCTAATCCATCTGCAAAATCCAGAGAAGTATGAAGTCTCCAGAATAACTTTGTTCTGATGTAGATTGGATTAGTTCATTTTTAACGTCCCAAAGATGGCATTCTCCAAACATCCCTGTCCTCACTGAGCTCTTAGAGTGCTTTACGTTGGGAAATCCCATCTGGTAGTCTATGAAGGGCACTGACAGCTTGTGGGTTTCTTAATTCTGCAAGAATGTTCATGTAAACTATTAATGAAATTATATTTAAAAAGAAAAATGTTCCCAGAATCTTGCAACATTTTAATGCCTCATTAAAATCATTAGTAATGCTAATATTAGAAAGAACTCCCTTCATCTTCCAGGGAACCCCAAAATAAATCATAATCAAACATTTGCTAATGCATAGGCAGGGAAATAATTTATATGCTGCTGGCATATAGGCATCACGTCCTCCTCAAAAGATGAGCTGGTAAGGTCATACCGTTAGAAAATACTGACAACCATTTCTGCCTCTGGAAATTCACCATAGACAATATTTTCTTTTCATTTTAATTAAAAATACTGAATATTGTTTATGTTTTTTTTAATCTATGAGAAAAATATATAGTGAGCCTGTCATCCAACCGAGGCTTTTGTGGAACACTAGATGCAAACAATGACATGCTTCACTGACCTGAATGACTTACAAAAGCCATTTATATTCAGTACTCTCATTTAGGCTATCTTTAAAAATGAGTAAGAGACATATATTAATAGCAAGAAACTGAGAGGGTGATTGCATCACTGCCCATCTCCAGACTTATTGCAACACTTCATTCTCCATCAGTTCAACTGACATGGCAGTGTAAATGTCATATATAGTAGTCTGTTAAAATTTTACTACAGGAAAAAGCTCAGATTGCCACAGTAATCCCTTTGAGGTCCAACTTTTTTTTCAAGAAAAAGGATTCCTCCATGCATTGCATCGTCTCTGAGGAGAGTTACACCTTCAAAATGCTTTCTTGAAAAGAGTTTTGCACAGAAACCCTGGCATGACACTGTAGTTGATGGACATGGATTTTATTTCCTTGTACTTGTCTGATTGCAAATCCTCAACACATGTATGAATTGGGCTGTTGCCATTTAGTATGTGGTATAAACATAGAACTAATGGCCAAACTAATGTAGGATTTGATCATGAAATATAAAAGATGAGTCAGTGTGAGAGCATTGCACAGAATTGTTCATTATATGTAAAATGTAGTGTGTAGCTTTTCAGGTTTTATATTTTATGCTGACGTGCTTTATGCACAAGTATTTTGCATCATGTGAACTGCTAGGTATCATGTGATCCTATACATACTTGCTTACAAGAAAAATTTATTGAGTTTCATGGGCCTCACTTCTGTGTAAATACTCATAGCTTTGCATGCTGCCTCTCTCTTCTGAAATAGAGATGGGACAGTAAATATGAGACAGGAGAATTTGTGCCCAAGTAGCAATTGTTTTCAATACTTTTAGAAGACTGCCTTATTTTTTTACTGTGAAAATATAAATGCATTACAGCAAGAAAGTAAGTCATAGAAAGGATTCACCAGAATCATGCAACATTCAGTAGAAACAACTCCCAACTAAAGTGCATGGGTTAAAGCCATGTGTATCCTGCAACATGATGCATGATGGATATGCCAGTTGTTGTAGAACCAAAATTTGTGGAATTTAAAAATTATTTCAGCCCTTTACAATTTGGATTTAGACTTGCACTTCAGTTGGAAACAGCTTGATAGATACACTATATGGAAGACTGGATAAATGTAATGCACAAAAATGAACACAAATTCCAAAGAGTGAAAACACTGTATTCAGAATCTTCATCTTGGATCAAGGGACCATTCAAAAAGAATGATTCTAAGTGCCTCCCAAAACATCAGAAAAGTAGGAACCATGCAAGTTACTAGTCATATATTCCAATCTCCAATTTCCCTTTGGGAATGGCCTACGTTCTCTGTCTTTTTTCCTTTTTTAATATACTCAACTTTGGTATTTGGCTGGTTTGTTCTTTTTGGTATCTCATAAGCCTCAAGTCATTCTGAACTGATTCTTTCTGTCAGAATTACTACAGTTTATGGAAGCTATTTTGTATTTTTCTTTGGTAATTCTCCTTTCCATTTCCCATATATGTCCCATTTTTCTCTGAAACATTTTAGAGCCCTGCATGAATTCAGGCTAGTCTCTCTCTAGATTTTTTTCCCTTTTTCCTCCTTATGAGAATTGTTTGCAGTTATATCTTCAGTATCTCATTTCATAGAATTCCCCATCCTTCCCGGACATTCTTCTTTAGGATTTCAATCATTGGAAGCTACCTTAGTGTCACCAAGTTCATCAAAACCTGAGCTTTTGAAGTCCAAGTTGCATGTTGGACTTCCTCCTTTCATATCACCAATTCAATGCCAATATGGTCAGTTTCCTCCAAGATGCCAATCACTTTCAGTTCTTCAATCTTGATAGTCCAAGATAAGAGCCCCTGTTGTCCTTTCTTCCACTTCTGACAAATGAAATTGTCAACAAGAGAGGTCAAGAATGTGTTGGACCTCCGACTCTTAGCAGACTTAGATTCTAAAAAGTTTGAAAAATGTTTTATCATTCTGAATGACAGATAAAGGGTGGGTGGGTGGGTGGATAAAAGAAAGGCAGTAGTGAAATTAAGACAGAGCTGCTACGGAACTGGAACTTGGATAGCTCTATGGTTCAAATTAAGACAAAAGGTAGATTTGCTTGTATAAGTTTTGTGAGGGCCCTCAAATGCTCTTACCATGTGAGGGAAGACCCCCTCTCCTAAAAGAATGAAATATTTTGAGAAATATTAAAAAGGCAGAATATTATATTTCCCCTAAAAGAGAAATAGAAATCTTAAGGGAGACAGAAACTCAGAGCCCCAGCTCCCTGCCCCTAGCAGATATTTTGTGCCCATTGAGAAGGACTGGGCCAGCCTATCTACAAAACAAAAGACCTTCAGCTCCAGGGTGATGGGATTAAGACATGACCCTCCAGGACATAATAGGATTATCTAGCAGCAGAGCTCACCACATTGCAAAATCACTTGGGGATGTTGCATCACCCTCCAGGCTTCAACCAAACTTTTCAGACAACCTATGGGTTATTCAGACAACCTACGGGTTACCTAGGGGTTACCTATGACCCCTACAACAGCCAATAGAATAGGTATTCTTGCACAGGAACAGAAAGCTCAAGGGAACGGCCCAAGAGAAGGTTTAAATAACCCTCATTTTCAACTCCAGAATCACACATGCTTGGTGGTTTTGCTTCATCAATAAACTGACCCTTTTTCCAATCAGCCTGCAGCCTCCATTTTGTTTCCAGTGGCTTTCTCTCGGCTTGGAACTGAACTAGAAATTTCTTTCAACACATGCTATGCCATGACAGTTTACAACTGACAATTTTACCATCAATTACTATGAAATACTTCTTTGTGTTCCATTTGAACTTCCCTTTTTCGGCAGTATGCCTATCAGATTGGGAATAATTTTCTTATTTTATTCTGTGTTAATTTCCATTATTTAAAAAGAATGCGCTCAGTTACAATTATTTTACAAAAAGTGGCCCATGTTTAATCTCCAAAGAAACATCCACTATTCACTAAAATTCCAGTTAGCAAGGTAGTACCCAACTGGTATCAGTAAATTATAGTCCTGGTAATATATTTGAATATTGCCTGGATAAATATCTTGCTGAATTAGTACTCTTTAGTGATGTCCAGCAGTCTCTGTTTCAGTGAACAATATTATACACTTTTTGAAAATTGTATTTTCATACTTCTATGCTCCTAAGTATCCCAGGTCTTTGCAAGAGGTTGACAATAGAGGTTGATGGTTTTAAGGTTTTATAATGTTTGAACTTATAATCTAATTTAATCGTTTTTTAAGTATTTATTGTTCCTGTTTTAGTTGTAGCCCGAGTCTTCGGAGATGGGGCGGCATATAAGTTCAAATAAATAAATAAATAAATAAATAATACCTTGTGCTTTCTGCTAAAGTCAGTCTTAGTGTAAACTGCCATTAAGTTTACTCTCCTGTAAAAAGGGAGGGGGGAGAACCTCCTTAGAAGTGGCTAAAAAAGAAGCACTTGCCCCACTGATGTTCTCCCCACAAGATTGCCATTCCCTCTGCTTTCCTCCAAGAAGAAAATAAATATATTTAAAATGGAGAGCTAAATAGCAAAATGTTGTCCACCCTTGATAAAATAACTCGCATGGTTAAAGTGTCCCAGCAGAGCTGGTTTTTTATCCTAAGAAACTTATGTTTAAGACACTTCAAACCAGATTCCTGAATATTAATCTTTTCTGCTTAATTTAGCTTTTCTTCTAAACTAAAATGCAATTTAATTGACTCAAACTGTGCAATACTCTTCAGTGATAGAGCTAAGGCTAAGAAAGTCATTTATTTGGGGGAGAAAATTTAGTCACATTATTCTTATCCAATAATGCACCTATCACAGCTAAAATTAATTGTTCCAATCTAGTAAACTATGAAAGAAATACAGTCGACAAAGGGTGAAATATGAACATCAATGGTAAGTTTTGAATTTACCCTATTTATCTTGAACGTAATATCTCATGACCCACTAAAATTCAGTTCACAGTGTTTTATGAAAAATAATGGCTAAAATTGAATGTCTTAATTTACATTTAATGCAATTAAGAATGGTTTAAATTATGACTGATGAACAGCACACACAGATGTCAGTCAGTTTCATCAGAATAAATTGAAGTCAGTGTCAATGAATGCTCCACTGATAAATCCCACTTTACATAAAATTAATAAAAAATAAGGAAATATAATCCTTAACTAATTGCAAAATGTGTTGGAATTCCCCTGAATTTTCAGGTGGAAAGGATAGGAGACTGTAGCTAAGAAAATATGTGAAATGGTTCACAAGTATGATTTTTTATTCAAAGGAATCTTTGCCAAAGTGATCAGGAGGTTTATAACAGAAAAAGCTACTACATTCTAATGTTGGCTGCACATAGGGGGAAAGCAAGCCAAAAGACTTAATTCAGATAAAATTAGGGCAGGAGTTTGGCTAGTGGACAAAATGTTCATCTGGAAGTTTAAGAGCATGTTGTGGGCATGCTCACAAAATGGCCACCATAAGAACAGTCTTCTCTTTCAAATAATGAAGCCATGAGCAGGGTCACTGCTGTGAGATGACAGACAGACAGGCAGGCAGGCAGGCAGGCAGACAGACATAGTAGATATATTAAACCAGTTATAAAAATAGTGGGGTTGATCCTTGACATCTGTTTCTTCCTTCCCTTGTCCCCCAATCTGTCACATATGCTGAGATGTTCTCTACCAATCTAGGTTATTTATGTCTTTTTTTCTGAACTGCTGGTATGTCTAACCATCTTCTGGCTTGCAGACAACCATCATTTTAATTTCTAAGAATGTCACAGAGCCTATGTTGCACTGCCAGAAATTCTGTAAATGAAGAGAATGCTAGACTAGAGGGTAATGATGGGCAAGATAAATTAGGTAACGACTAAGCAAGTAATGAGTATGGCAAACTGAACAATGAAGGCGAGCCCGAAGGAACCAATGTTTTTGGATATGGCTTCTCTCAGTGGAGAAGCTTCTTCTTCTGCTCCCATTTGACTCTGGACATTTTTTGCCTCAGTGCGTCCCGTTTTTGGGGCCGAAATGCACCATGTCTTTTGCAACATGATATTATAGTATCAGGCACATGTCATAGCTGGTACTCCAAAAAATTTGGTTTACAAGACTAATGCAAGTTAGACCAGATTGACAATCATAAAGATCACAGTAGGCTCTCATATCATCTAACAGTGCAATGGAAAAGTAGAAGTACCTTTAAATAGGTCAGAAAGCAGAAAGGGCGAATGTCACCATATATGATAAAGAAGGTGTAGAGAACATTTTCTTTGTCCTTTCCTTTCCTTTCCTTTCCTTTCCTTTCCTTTCCTTTCCTTTCCTTTCCTTTCCTTTCCTTTCCTTTCCTTTCCTTTCCTTTCCTTTCCTTTCCTTTCCTTTCCTTTCCTTTCCTTTCCTTTCCTTTCCTTTCCTTTCCTGGTTTTGTCAAAATTCACAAGGCTGATCAAAGCTATGTAGGATTAGAATGATTCAAGCATCTTACTATTTCTGGAGATGTCTGGCCTACAGCATTACTGGATAAACTTGAAATGACTGCATTATAGGAATGCATCTCAAAGAGTGCTCATTGCTGTCACTGTTAAATTAACCATCTTATATTCTAAATGGTGAGGTCAAAACCTACTACATATCCAGAAACATCATAGAGCTTTGAGGCTTCAAGGATCTTGATGATTAATATTCATTATGGCATAAGTCTACTTTCTCTGACTTGATGGCCATTAGATATGTTACAACTACAATTTCCAGAATTCATCAACTCATGTGGACAGACTAGTTACAAGCTATAATGGACTGCAGCATCATAGAATATGCCCGGAGAGAAGACCATATATAATAATAGTTTAAATAAACACTTGCAAATGAAGCTAAGTAAATAAATACTTTTTATAAAGATTTCAGAATGGTATATTGGCTTCCCGGCTGTTTCCTCCTAATTATTTTTAAGGGAAGTGGGGTAAAGACAATCTTTCCAACTGATGATCTCTGACTTTCAACTTCTCAGTGGTAGCAGCAGTTACTGAACTTCGGTTCTACTTTCCTAAGTTATACTATTGAAATACAGAATATTTGGAGTATTAATGAGTAATACTCTAATTACTCCCCTTTGTTGGCTAAATATAAATGCTCATCGGTAAGAAAAAATATGCTCTCTAAGTGCATACATTAAAATGCATTTAAATATCCACTTAATTATAAAATGGTTAAGCAATGAATGTGCCATGCTAGTTCTTCATGCATGGACTCTAGCTCTTCCTGTGGGAGATTACAGATGTATAGCTTCCCAGTCGTGTGTCCATAATCTAAACATGGTTAAATCCCCTGAATGGCAATGTATTCTATTAATGTAGGACAGGAGTGTTAAACTCGATTTCATTGAGGGCCTCATCAGGGTTGTGTTTGACCTGGGAAGGCATGGCCACCTCAACATCATTCCTGTCAGAGGCCTGTAGTGGCCCAAATGCTCTGCCAGAGAAAACAGGCTCCCGACCTCCGTTTTCAGCTACCACAGTCTCCTGCAACCCTCTGCCAGTGAAAACGGAGCTCGGGAGGGCTGCCCTCCCAAGCTCCATTTTCACTGGCAGAGGGTTGCAGGAGGCCGTGGCAGCTAAAAACAGAGCTTGGGAGCCCGTTTTCACTGGCAGAAGCACTACGGGCCATCCTTCACTGTTTCCAGAGCGGCCCCACAGGCTAGATCTAAGTACCCCGCAAACCGGATCCAGCCCATGGGCCTTGAGTTTGACACTCCTGATGTAGGACTAAGATTACCCATTTGAAATAGCATAATTAGGTCTTGGAGTGGCTTCCTTGAATATTGCCAAACCAAACTTTAAAAGTTGAACATTTCTTGTGGCACCTGAAAGGAGCCAGCAAACATTTATGCACAGTGCATGCTATGATTAAAGGTAACATATTATTGATTATGATTATATGCCACCAGGTCATTTTCAACTCCTAGCAACCAGATAGATAGATCTTCTCTACCACAATCTATCCCTAACATTTTCTTTCAAGTCTCCCAACAGTGCACTCATCGAAATATGAACAGGTTCTTATTATCACATAATGGTGTTCTAGGCCAGGGGTTGCCAACCTTTTGGATCTCCGGGACCACCAAACTCATAATTTTAAATCCCAGAGACCACTAACTGGTTCCGTGGGCATGGCCTAATTTGTGGGTGTGGCTTGGTGGTCATGTGACTGGCTGGGCATGGCTTGTATGTAAATATTATAAATATTTATATAAATATTGAATTTTTTATTAAAAAAGAGCAACTTTTACCCAAAATCAGGCAAAGCAGGCAGGCAGATTGAGTTGCTCATAAAATCATTCAGTGATCTATCTATCTGCTATCAGCTAGCTCAGTCTGTCACATAAAATTTGCTTGCAGTGAGTCTGCACTGAATAATAGAACATTCAGTCTTAAGGGAGTCTTAAAAGCAGAGCTGAGGATCTACAGACTAGCTAGAAAGCAAGAAATCCAACCATTTCCTGCTTCCTAACTAATCTAAATCTCCTGGCACAGCAGAACAGCTGATGGTCAGGAAAAAAAAAGAAAAAATAGCAATTTAACAGGCAAGTTTGCTGGGTAAGGAGTGAGTGGGCAGGTAGGGTTCCCGCGGGCCATGTGGGCAGCGCAGCCTTGTGTTCCTGTACCACCTGGATTAATTGTTTTGTGGGGTGCTCTGGGGGTGAGATTTCTCTGCGGCCCACCAAAATTTTCTTGCAGCGCACCAGTGGGCCACAGCCCACTGGTTGGCAACTGCTGTTCTAGGCTGACCCCAGCAGTGAAATCTGATTCAAAAGCTAAGACTGGCTCATAATAGTCTTTCTGTGTTTTCATTACCTTGTTTGAGGTGTTATGCCAATGAGCTATAGAGACCCTTTATTAAGCTGCTTTGTTTACTTGTACAGAAATTGCAGAAAGCTAAGTTATAAATATACAATAGCACAAAGCCATTGATTCTTTTCTCCTGACTCTTCTGCATATTCTTCTCCTTCCCCTTTTTTCAAGTGGTTTGTCCATTCTCGTTTACATTTCTTATGTAATGAGCCTTCACACACCCCTTTAAGGGATAGCTCCATAGCAATAGAGATTCAACTGCCAGGAAATGTTCTGTGGTGTTTAAAATAAAATTTCCTTCTCTTAATTTTATATTGTTATTTGTACTGAGACCATTTCCCCCCAGGCATACTCTGATCCACAACCATGCTCTGAGTATCCTCTGCAATTTACTATCTTTTTAAACTGGCATAGACTGTGACCCTAAGCACTTTTTAAAAAAATCAAAACTGTATGGAAATATGACAGATATCTCTCTCAATATTATTTTCAGAAATAAGGTAACAGCCACACTTGACTTAAATAATATATGTATAATTTGCCTTAAATCCAAATATTTTGGCAAAACAGTCATTCATTTCCTTCACTAGCTTTTATCCCCTTTGTACATTTGTTGGCAGTCTAAGCCGTTTGATTTCTCATATAGTGGCTGCCTTTTTTGTCCCATCCTTGGGGACACCTATGCACCAAATCAAGAGGAACAAGCAGACTGTAGTCTGTATTTCATGCAGGGCAATTTGGGAATAGGAAATCTCTATAGCTCTAGCTATGAAGCCAGCAAAAATTACTCTAAGTGGAAAAAAAATGAGCTACATTCATGGATATATTAAATATTCAGTGCGTAAACATAATGAATTGGTGGAGCTTGAACTTCTTCAAACATATTTAATCTATAGACAGAGTTATCTTTGTATAGAAATAAGCTCTACTGAAGCCAATGGAATATATGTCTTCATTTTTTCTGGTGGAGAACCAATAATTCCTCTATCAAGTTTGTGTATTTTTATTTAAAGCAGAATTTGATGCTTTTCTTCATGGATATAAACCACTGCGTTCAGTGGAGGTTACTCCCAGATATGCATGCTGTTTAGCTCCCTCAACTACTATTCCCAATACCAATCCAATAGGGAGAAAATACTGTTTCTTAAAAATAATTATACTAGGAGTATAGCTATCTAGTACTTTATTACAACATCCACTAAAGTTGTTCAAGTCTGCATGTCAATCATAGGGAAGGATGAAGCATTTTGTATCCATAAATATTTACTACACATCAAACGATGTGTATTACTTACTGATAAGAAAGCCTTACACTTTCAACTATATGCAGGTTCTCTCATTTAATGTTAAGAAAATTTTATTCAGGCCCTGAACTGAAAAAAGGCTAAAGGCAAACACTTCGATGAGATATTTAAAGACACTGATTTTCTGTTCTTGCTGATATAAATAGAATGGACAAAGTAAAAGTACTCCAGAAAACCTAATGAACCATTTCTTACACCCCATTACCTTTAGTCTGATATGACTGAAAATATAGGTGCTAATTATGCTCATTCACATAGGCACTAGCATAGTTCTACAGTTAATCTTAAAACACAACATTCTGTACCATTCTTGCCAATATTTCATCATGTATCATTTTGCCTTTTCTTTCTAATTGAAATATAAATTAATTGTGTGCGATTTCCATTCAACTATTCTAAGTTTTTTATGTTTGATTCTTTATACAAAAGCTGTATTATTAGTCGGACGGAAGGAAGGAAGGAAGGAAGGAAAATGCCAGTTAAATCCTCAACTTTAAAAAAATGAGTTGGGGCTTTCCTAAACACTTTTCCAAGTGGCATCTAGACAAAGATTTTGATTTAGTTCATTTAAGATGATTTCCTGAATTACAAATGAAGTTCCACAGAACATCATTTAGTTGGAAATTGTTCACTATATATCACCAGAATATCAGAATGCTGCAATATTTACTTTGGAGAGAAGAGTGGGGGAGATGGAACAAGCTGTCATTTGGTCCCCCTTTACATCATTTCTCATCTACCAAGATCTCTGTGTGGGAGATCTGGATGAACTCTATTAGCTTGGATGACAAATCAGCTGTTACTTTGACTTCTCCTTTTCTCAAGCTGCTTCCATTCATGCTGCTCCTATTAGAACCTGCTAAGTAATTTTAAGAATAGATGTTCAATACTGTATACTTGGGTGCAAGACAACCAATTGGTTCCGTATGTTATACATGCTAGGAAAATAATCTGGAAGAAGTGCTCTAGACCTTGGGCAAAAGCAGCAGCTCTATCTGCTATCAGTTGAAGGAGTCCCTCTTTTTACAATCTTCCATATAAACCTGAAGAAAGATGCTGCCTGCAATGCATCCCAATTATTTTCCAAACATGCCTAGTCCTATTCAGTTCTATGTAGCATCTAGTTTCTACAGTATCTTATATAGCAGAAGTGTCAAACTCATGATGACATCGTCACATGACGTATCGCAACTTTTTCACCCTTCGCTAAACTGGGTGTGGGTGTGGCCAGTACATGACACATCTGTCCAGCGGGCTGTGAGTTTGACACCCCTGTGTTTTAATAGGAGTGCATGGGAATATTAATTTGCCAAAGCTATCTAGGACTCACGGTCAAATGTAACGAGTTTGTGTTTGCACAACATGTTGTAAACTTTCCAGCAATGAATTTTTAAGATTATTATATTTTACTTTAGATTGGGGTATTTATATGTGAAGCTAGATTGTTCTTAATCCTATCTTATGCTGTTTTTATGAGTATTTGATCGTAGAGGTTAGAAGTGTGGTTTCTATAATGTGAATGAATATTCAGGCCAAGCCAAGTTTTGACATTCAAATTACAAACATGCCTTAAGCAATATTCACCTTTAAGCCTCTTGGGTGAAATGATTTCTGTCTGAATCTCAAGATTGATCACTGTATGGCTTTAAAAATAGTTTGCTTAAGATTAGTATGAAGGATTGTATTTGCATCCAACTTTGTCTGTGGGAACAGATTCACCTTCTCCATGCACATATCTAAATCTGCTGCAGAAAAATAAGCAATATTCTAAAATAGGTTTGCAGTCTGGAACACAGGAAGGAGAAACAAAGGGGAAATTTCATAGCGTTAGGAAAAGTTAGGTCATGTGCTATTGAATAGACCCCTTTCTTTTCCCATTTTGGATATGTGGTTGATTTGGAAATAAAATTGGTGAAATTAGCAGACAGTTTCTCCAACTGCTCTCCTCTACCCACACTGAATACAATTTGGGAAATAAGACCTAGCTAAGTTTGCCTAACAATATTATTTTTCTTCAGATCTGAAATGAAAATCTATTTACTAGAAATGTCCCCAAAGCTACTTTTAAAAAAAATCATGCAGTAATTTACAGTAGCAACTTCCACATGGTGTCAATTGAAGTTCCACTCAAGTAATGGAGAGAAATATCTGAACTAGCAGCAGGGAGGAGATGATGTTGGAGCTTTCAGCTAGTTAACAAGGAAACACTTGGAAACATATGACCTGCATATTAGGATGCAGATGGTTCTATAAGACAGAGTATACATTTATAAAGGGGATGTGTAAGGTCACAGGAACCATCTGTTTAAATATTTAAATGTCCATACATTAAATATATGATTAGTTTTGCCCTGGACTTGTAATCCTATCAATCTACCAATTTTATAATAATGCTAAAACAAAAGAAAAATGCAAGTGCGGGAAGAAATCCATGGCGGCAAATTTACAGCATATGGGCTTTGCATATTCAGTTTATAAGCAACATTAAATGTCCAGAGGGATTGACATCTTTGAAATAGATCTTACCAGGATAAATAGCAAATACATTATTTTTGGCAGAAGGGTGAATCTACACAAACATGCTTTCATATCATCACCGCAGACAACACAGAACAAACGGGATTTGCACATTTTATTATACATCCAGTCTCATAATTAGAGTGGGTTCTTTTTTTTTTTACTAGGTATGGACAATATTTATGGTGAAAGTTCTATAAGGGCCTTGGTGGCTCAGGCTGTTAAATGCCTGCATTTTTTTATTTTTTTATTTATTTATTTATTTATTTATTCGACTTATATGCCACCCCCTCTCCCGAAGGACTCGGGGCAGCTTACAAAGTAAAAAACAACACGACAATAAATTAGATAAAACCAGATTAAACAAATCAAGCCGAATTAATACTAAAATCCCAGAATTAAAACTCTAAAAAACCACCCCACCCCAGGGTCACAGCCGGGTTGATTAAACAACCAGGTCTTCAGGTCGCACGGAAAGTGCGGAGGTCAGGGGCCAGGCGGAGCTCAGGGAAGTTGATTCCAGAGGTCAGGGGCCGCGACAGAGTAGGCCCGTCATCGGGGGACCACCAGCCGGCACTGCCCGGCCAACGGGACCCCAAGGAGCCCCTGTCTGTGGGTTCGCACAGGGCGGTTAGTGTTCGATGTCGGCAGCAGTCGCTCCCTTAAATAATAAGGACCCATGTCATGAAGGACTTTGTATGTTAAGGTTAAAACCTTGAATCTCACCCGGAGCACAACCGGCAATTTAAGTTCCAGCTGCCTACAACTGCTGTAGGCTCGAATCCCACCAGGCTCAAGGTTGACTCAGCCTTCCATCCTCTCGGGGTAGGTAAATTGAGGACCCAAGATTGTTGGGGGCAATAAGCTGACTTTGTAAAAATGCCGCTTAGTAATAAGCAGGCATATACAATGGAATGAAGGCTATTGCTGAGCACACTGGGTTGTATCCCAAAAATTGTAAGCCGCCCTGAGTCTTCAGAGAAGGGTGGCATATAAATGTAAATAAATAAATATACTGTCTGTATAAAACAGTCCTAAAAACAAATTGCTAGCTTTGGTTCTAGACTTTCAAATTCGGGGGGGGGGGGGGAATATTTCTTTAAAGTTGTGAAATGTATTCATGGGACCTCCAATAACCAAAATTTTCAGAATTCTATATTACTCTTTAAAAGTAACTATATTACTCTTTAATAAGATATTACTATATTACTCTTTAATAATCTCTTCTATAAAAAAAGTAACTTTAGGTAGGTAGATTTTGGCACAACACTGCCTGAATTTTCATGGCCAAACCAAAGTTATGGGGAATTGCATCTAAAATCAGAGCAACTGAAATTAAGAGGTTATTTTTTTCTGTATGATTTTAAATGAAGAGAGAAAAGGAAATCAAGGTTTAAAAGTGTTGAATAAAAGATGGAAAACAAAGCCTTTAAAGAAACTTTTGTGTGTCAATGGTTTTCCATCTTTTCTTCACCACGGACTAGTGGTGGGATTCAAATGTTTTTACCACTGGTTCTGTGGGTGTGGCTTGGTGGGCATGGCTTGGTGGGTGTGGCAGAGGAAGGATACTGTAAAATCTCCATTTCCTCCCCACTCCTGGAGGAAGGTTATTGCAGAATCCCATTACCTCCCCACCCCACTAACCTGCTTTCCAGATCCGCTCTCCTGTGCAGGGCAACAAAAGAAGACTCAGTCGATCAGCTGGGACTCAGGAGGCAGAGAATAGATGGGGGTGGGGCCAGTCAGAGGTGGTATTTTCTGGTTCACTGAACTAATCAAAATTTCCACTATTGGTTCTCCAGAACTAGTCCCGATATGTCACATAACGCTGACATGATGATGTTTGATACCCCTGCTCTATGACTTTTCCATCCATCAATCCTTCCAGCTGTGATTTCTACCTCTCAGACACTCCAGTACAGCTTTCTTTGAAGATTGAACAACTTGGCCTCCCCACCTTTCCCATTTTCAATGGCAACAACTGAGCCCTTTAGAATCTAACCTGCTGAGGAAAACCTGGTTTTAATTACATGTTAATTGCTTTAATTCAGCTTGCATTATGCAGAAACCTCAAATTATTTTAATCTAGATTTTTAAAAAAAGAAACATCTGAGGCCTTGAGCCACCAGTGGAAGCAGTTAGAAGAGGAAAGATTCAAAGAGCTTTTTCTGGGCCAAAGTCTGTGGCTGGTCCCCTTGGACATCAGACCTTCATGTTCAGAGATTCACCAGAGAGAGAGAGAGAGAGAGAGTCATTGGGCAGTGAGTGGGTGGGTCTTATTAGCCTTGCTGAGGTAATGTACTACATATCCACTCCTCAAATTGCCAACTTTAATTAAAAAGAACTACAGTCTTTCCTGTTGGTAGAACTCGAGTATGAATAAACAAGATGCTATACTTCTACTATTAGTAGTACTATTACTACTGAATAAATGCTACTTATTTCCATTCAACACAGAAGAACTCATCTGTTAAAATACTGATATAAATCAGCGGTGTTTTCTACCAGTTTGGCCCGATTCTGCCGAGCCGGTAGCAGCAATGAGCAACGGAAACTGAACCAGTTCTCTCCACCGCTTTGCTGTTGGGCCCACTTGCCCACCTGGGCTCCCATACTCACCTTTATCCAATGAATTTGAGGTGCAGCTGCTTCAAGATTAGTGCCGCGCAGCAGCTGCTGAAGTGACCGGGATCATGCAGACTTGCAGGAGGTGAGTTAGAACGCCTATGCACCTGCACAAATCCCTCTGCGCTTGTGCAAAGTGTGCATTTGGCGTACGTGTGCACATACAGTGTGTGCACGTGTGCAAAGCGCGCCCACCAAGCCACGCCCACTAAACTGGTGGCAAAAATATTTGAATCCCACCACTGATATAAATGTGATATTATACTTTGGGTGGTATTTCATACACATGTACACTGGGCTATTGACATTGGATAGAAAACAATAGAGAAAAAATTACAAAGTAGTGTGTCCACAGAGGGCACAATCAAAAAAGTAGTGTATGAGACTCACACACAAAAAAAAAACCAAGCAGAGCTTCCATCATAGCAATTTACCTTACCTGTTTCTGACAGTTTTCTTCTTAAGGAATGTAACCTTCCAAAAAACAAAGGGTTAGCTACTTTTGCTGTAAAGAAGAGGTCCCCAACCCCTGGGCCGTGGCCCACTACCGGGGCTATGGCCTATTCACAATGGGCCATGAGAGTGGCAGGGCAGCATGCATGTGGGCACACGCAATTCAACCTACACAAATTGAGCTGCGTGCATGCGCGCATGCATCCAGGCCTGCGTCTCATGCAGATGGGTTCCTCACCCCACTTTCTTTGTCAGGCCGCCAAGCCACAAAGATTGGAGACTGTTGCTGTAAAATAAGTGTGATTAAGAAACATTTTTCCTTTTTGTGTAGCTTTCAGTATTTAATACTCTCGCTGACAAAAAAAAAAACCCTCTCAAAATACTGCAATGAAATACTGTCCTTAATTTCTTCTGCCAGTCTAGTCAATTATGATAACATTTCAGAATTCTTATCAGTTGACATCTGCAGAGCATCACATTCGAAGTGGACATACATGGAATAGTTTTGCAGAGCAACTCTGAATTTACCCCAGATCAAAGTTGCAAACATTTTTCAGATCCTTTTAAAATGTATCAGAAATAGAAAGTGAAATGGGAAAAAGAATCTTTCTTTAATAAAAGGTTCATTCATCAAAAGATTCCAATGAACATCACTTTCATTCATTATACAAATAAGATCTAATAAGGTAATAAATTTGGGAGTGTCTCATTGTTTTCATAATTTTATGAGCATTATTTTTCACATCCTAAAATTGTCCAAGTATAGAAAAACACAGGACTTCAATAACTGTTACCAGCATGATTTGCTTTTATTACCTTTCTGTTCAAGACCCTTGTTTCCCCTTGTAGCATGTCAAATTGCCCCCAAAACCATATTATACAGCAGAGAAATGTTGTTCACACTTCACTGGCTATTGATTTACTTTATTTATTGGCACAAAATCAGCCTGAGATAAACATTTTGTCCCCCATTTCCACTATTGTAAGCTATACAGTTCACTGTGAGATAGGTAAGCCCAAATGTGTTGGGATCACAATTTGACATGGCTTTCTAATCAATGTGTGAAAAATTACCTAATGAATAATGGGTTGCACATTTCCACAAACAAATTAACCAGGGTGAGACTGAAACTAATGATTATATTTATCTAATGTAATTTCACATCTGTTACTACTGGTAGTAATTTTTTTCCACCCCTAGTGTTATCAGAATTAGGATTAAATTTTTATGATGTGGCTTCAAGATGAAGCTTTAACTAAGACATGCATCATGTTTGCTTCACATTTAATTTATTTTAGCATAATTTTAACTGGAAAGTTGGGGTTATAATTTTATAATGTAAAAAGCTTTTTTTGCAGGAATTGTACTATATACCGTACATCTTTTTATTACTATAATACTATCAGATGAATTATTAGAATAACTTTGGTATCAATTAAAAGGATCCTTCTCTAAATTTAGCAAACCAATTAAATAATGCTTTAATCTTAGCTTAATTTACTTGGCTTATGGGTAATAGAACAGTCACTGAATGATAATTCAGCAGCTATTTGTTTTGCAGATTCAAATTCATGTCTAAGATGCTTTGCAACAATTAACTGTACAAAGCTAGTAGTCTAAAGCCTGCCAATTTTCATGAAGGAAAAACAACAAATGATACATTGGTTCATATCTGCTCTTCATCACTGGCCAATTCCAGCTGGAATTAGAGGTTATCTTTAGGAAGAGTTTGATGAAGCTGCTGAGAAGAATGCAAAAGTATGTTTGGAAAGCTGATGATCAAATTAAAGTGGAAGGAACAAATGAGAAATTCAAATTCAAATTCAAATTTATTGGACTTGTATGCCGCCCTCTCTACCTAGGGACACAGGGCGGCTAACAACATAAAAATTACATCATACAAAATTAACAATTAAAACACAATTAAACCCCAAGCCTAATAAAACCTAAAAACCAATAAAACTTAGTATAAAATGCAATTAAAAAAAAACCCACCCCACTTCACTTCAGTCCAGGTCGGCTTGCTGAAAAAACCAAGTCTTCAGGTCACAGCGGAAGGAACAGAGGTCCGGGGCTAATCGGAGCCCCAAAGGGAGATGATTCCACAAGGTGGATGCTCCCACAGAGAAGGCCCCACCCCTGGGTGCCGCCAGCCGACACTGTCTGGCCGATGGCACCCCAAGGAGGCCCTGCCTGTGGGAGAAGCATTATAATTCTAAGGATATGTAAGCCACTTAGAGAGGGCTGCAAAGCATTATGAAACAGTATACAGTTAGTCCTCAATTTACGAAAGTGAAGCATTTGTTAAGTCAGTTTTTCCCCATTTTAGACCTTTCTTGCCACAGTTGTTAAGTGAATCACTGCAGTTGATAAGTTAGTAACCTGGTTGTTAAGTGAATCTGGCTTCCCCATTGACTTTGCTTGTCAGAAGGCTACAAAAGGTGATCACTTGACTTTGGGACACAGCAACAGTCATAAATATGAACCAGTTGCCAAGCGTCTGATGGTTATAACTATGAAAAATGGTCATAAGTCACTTTTTTTAGTACTGTTGTAACTTTGAATACTCACTAAATGAACTGTTGTAAGTCGAGGACTATCTGTATAAGTCTAAGTGCTATTGCTATTGCTACTGATGAGTGCTAAGGAACAGGCATCTGGGGTTCATAGTTATAAGAAGAAACAAAAACTGGATTAGATAGGCCTTTTGATCCATCAGTTTTCAGCTCACATTTTTAACTTTCGAGATTCTTGGATACCAAAGTTGGATACATTCAACTAATGTCAACATGAACCATTGCAGTAAAACAGGGGTGTCAAACTCACGTCGTCACAGCAGCATCACGTGACATATATGGACTTTTTCCCCCTTCACCAAACTGGGCGTGGGTGAGGCCAGTGTGTGACAAAGCCAGCCTACAGGCCAGGAGTTTGACAGCCCTGCAGTAAAAGATGGCAAGGAAAAAAATGAATTAAAAATACCTGCTACATTTTAGATACCTTTTTTCTTAGGACAAGGAATCTCTTCGCCTGGTGGACTTGTGAGAAAACTAAGAAATTTTGGATACAAATTTAAATGAAGATGCAAAAGATTTTAAAGATAAACATTGTGAAAAAACAGAACTCTTCTTATGGGTATTGAATTAGAAAAGAGTCATGGCAGATTGATTTTATATTTAGTAAGCACAGCAAGTATATTCAGTGATGGAAGAACAACAAAAACTTTTCTGGAGGACTGGAAACTTTACTGTATGGTCTTTTTGCTGAAAGAAGAAAAAATAATAAGATAATTTATGGGTTTGAGGATTACAAACAATGACTGTGAGGATTTGAAGGGGGTTATATAATATCTAGGAGGGAGGGAAGATTATAATATAATTAATGGCTTGAAGAGGTCAAAAGTTGTATTTCATAACTTCAGTTTCTCTTCTCGTTTCTTTCTTTTTTTCTTTTTCTAGTACTTCTTTTTTCCCGTTCTTTTTCTTTAGATTTGCCTTTTACTTCATGTAAAATTCTTAATTTTAAAAAATAAAGATAAAGAAGCTGTTGTTCGCTTGTCTCCTGATTTTTGGTGTCTCGTTTTCCTTAGTCACATACTATATCTCTCATCCACTTTGGTTTGTTTTATGTTGATTGTCCTACCATCATGCTATAATGGTGGTATGATAACAAATAAATGACTCCAAAAGTGATGTCACCATCTAAGCCAACATTATTAAACAATTTCACAACTCATCTTGATCACAGCAGCAGCTTTCATAAGGATTTATTATCCAGACAATGGAGGCAAGCAGAGGGATATGTGGGTGTAAAGGCATATGAGAACTATTGTACTGCAAGTTTAATTATTGTATTTTCACTGAAATTTAAAGTACAGTGATAGAAAAAACTAGAACGTTTTGTGTTATTTCCTCTTTTTTTTAAAAAAAAATTATGATTGCTCAAAATATGCAGTCTCCAGTGGATAAGACAATTTTTGAATTCTGTGGTTTATAATTAAAACCACTCTAAACAACCGTCATTCTCTCTCATAGGTAGACGATGAGAAAAGATGAAGTTTCTAGAACTCTCTCCAAATATTTAGGACTTCAAATAATTGCAAGCCTTGCAAAAGGCAAGAGTTTATTGATTTCCAAAATACTGTCAAGAATTTTTTGAAACACTTTACTCTTGCTCTCGTTTCCTTCAAAATATCATCATTATTTTTTTAAAAAATCTAGCTTTAGAGATGGCTATTTCAGCATCTAAAACTGAGTTGGTGATTTCAGTCAGTTTTTGACTCCTGGTGACTACCTGGACAAGTCCTTGAAGTTCTCTTGGCAAGATTGAAGAGGTGATTTGCCATTGTCTGCTTCATTAAGGCTGAGTGGGAAGATCACCTAAATTGGCTTTCGTGCCTAAGGCAGGACTAGAACTTTGTCTTCTGGTTTCTAACTTGATGTCACCAACTACTACAACCAATCTGGCTTTGTTTAGGCATTATATGTCCCAAAAGTGCTTTTTCAGGAGGCAACTAGACTTTCTTGTTTTGTCTTTGAAGACATTTTGTTTCTCGTCCAAGAAGTTTCTTCAGCTCTAACAGGATAGTGGGGAATGGAAGGATTTATATTCCTCGTGGACAGTTGGTCATTTGCATCCTTTTAGAAGGTGGTTGAAGCACTTGGAGGTTTATCTGTGTCCTCAGGGTCACCTGAATAGTGCTCCTGGTTCCTGTAGCCTCCAATTTTTCTCTGGACATCCATTCCTAAAGAAAAACTGGAGGCTACAGGAACCATGAGCACTACTCAGATGACCCTGAGGACACAGATAAACCTCCAAGTGCTTCAAAGACTAAAAGGATGCAAATGACAAGCTGTCTGCAAGCAATATAAATCTTTCCATTCCCCACTATCCTGTCAGAGCTGCAGAAGCTTCTTGGATAAGAAGCGAAACGTCTTCAAAAGAAAAAACAAGAAAGTCCAGCTGCCTCCTGAAAAAGCACCTTTGAGACAACCATGACCTGGATGACTGAGAATCTCTACAGACTTTTAGGCATTATAGTTTAATTGATTGTGGCTTGCAAAACTGTAGGGAATTCTAATTATAAAAATGTTTAAAGATGTCACAAATTATCAAATATATTTAGAAACTTAATACAAAAATGCAAACTATGTAACTATTAAAATAAGACTCCGTGTCAATATTTTGAATGTAAATATGTTAGCTTACAAAACAAGACAAAATAAGGGAAATTTGAGGCAGAACTTTTGGGACAGTGCCAAAAAGCAAACCTAAAGTATAATTTAGTGAGATCAACTTTTATGGAAGGACTTGATGAAAGGCAAAAGACAACTGAAGGCAATGTTCAACTGAGCAGAATGAACAGAGAGACAGTAAAAGTGCAAGTAGGTAAATGATGAGTAGCCTTAACTTGATGGTGTTTTGAGGTCTCTGGTGGGATCAAACTGTTACTCGGTTGTGAGAAAATACGCAGGATAGAAATCTAGTACCATATTATTCTCAATATATATCAACCGCTTAGTACCATGATGGCAAACCTATGGCACACGTACCAGAGGTGGCATGCAGAGCCTTTTCTGTAGGCATGTGAGCCATTGCCCCATCTCAGATCTGCCACGCATGCACACGCACACCTCCTGCCAGCCAGTTGGTCTTCGGGTCTCTGCCGCACATGCACGAAGGGTGGGGCACATGTGCAGGGGAATGAGGACTAATAAATTGAGAAATAGTTTCTTTTCCAAGGCAGTAATTGTCTTGAATCAAACAGTGCATTTGTGATTTAGTCCTATTATTATTATTATAATTATTTTAATTTTTAAATACTCTGTAGTGTGATTGTGATGTGGTGTTTGGGGCACTGTGCTGGAGTAGCTTTCAAATTTCATTGTATTCGTGGAATGCAATGACAATAAAGCTATTCTATTCTATGTGGCGCATGTGTGGAGTATGCATGCACATGTGCAGTGGCGGGGTGCATATGCAAGGGGTGGGACGCATGCATGGGGGCAGGGTGCATGCATGAGAGGCAGGACACATGCATGGGGAGCAGGGTGCATGCATGGGAGACAGGGCACATGCACAGGGGATGTGCACATATTACATTTTGAGGATGTGTGCATGCGCACTTTGGGCACTCAGTGCCAAAAAGGTTAGCCATCACTGGTTTAGTGCATGAATTTTAGCCACTAAATATATGGTATTTCTTTAATATGTGAAGCAAAATGAAATATTTTTACAAGCACAACTCACCTGAAACTCACCCTATTTAAATTAATAGAACCATCCATTTATCATAATGTATGTGATATTATGCCCTTTATCTTCTGTTCTTAAAATACCGTAATTAAAAGGACTATTTTTTAAAAAAAAAATGACTGATACACAAAGGACATCATGTATGTTGGTACCAAATAAAATATAGCAATTTTACAATATAATATATGCAAAATATAATATGCCAAATAGATGTCTAATCACCCATGTCCTTTTACTTCTGAACATGGCTATAACTTTTACAAGAAGGAATGGCTGCAGTTTTTTATAAGATATTTATGCTGTTTTATTAGGAGAATCCGTATTACCATATTACTAATAAACATTGCTTCTACCTCCATTTAGTCTGAACCTGGTGAACCTAACAATAGTGAGAAATGAAGGAAATAACTACTCTGAAACATCCAGTGATTGAATCGGACTAATCAAAGAACTCTGTAGGAAGTCGATGCCTGGATTAATGATCCAAGCATCTCTCCATGCTGTGGTTCTATTTCTTCACATAAATGTTCTCAGCTGAGATTATCTTTGTCATGAAAAGGAGCAGAAAAAGGTTATGCAGTTTCATCTGACAGGTTAACTACCATCCTTCCATTGCTGCAAGAAACATTTTTATGATTTGAGGTTTTTATTCTGAACATGAAGATTTAAGGTGCACAATACCAATTAATACTTTTTTTTGCTTTCTTTCATGTTTTATTTATTTTTTGTTAGTGGCCAGATTTATTGCCAGTGGTACTAAAGTAGCAAAATCTATTCCATAGTGTCTCTCTTTTCCAAAGTTTCTGCAACCTGAAGTCATTATCCACTAAAGCCTCTTATAGAACTATCAAGGAGGAAGCAATGACAAGAAATATTCCAGTATAATCCTTCACTGCTTGACCAACTTAGTTAGATCCTTTGGATTATCATTTGTCAAACAGAAAGCAGGAGAAGGTAAATGGGTCAATGATTTTTAATGCAACTCTCCCAGATCTACAGAAAAGAGAAAGGATTTTTCATTCTCATGAGAAAGAAGTATAGGAGAAGAGAGAAAGAAAGTGATGTAGCACTAAACATAAATAACAGTGTTTGCTTAGTTATGTAACCATCTGTAGGTATTCAGGGTGAAGCCATATTTAAAAGAGCGCAAATGTATTTGGAGGCATGCTGGCATGGAAATAAATCGATATCTACTCACTAATACCTGAATTGGATTAACATTGTCAGTGCAAGCTAAGGCAAGCAAATGGGTTGAGTAAATGCAACCCCAGTCAAACAGTAGAACACACTTATGCTGGAAGCTGAAGGAGGGGTCTAAATATAAATTTATTTTGTATGGGGGATGAATATATGTATTTGCTTTGTATTGTGAAGTTACTTCTTAAAGCACTCTTAATAGGCAATGCACTGCAGTCTTTTATTACAGCCCAACAATGGAGTTTGACATGTAGGCCAGTGCAGTGCTAATACAGAAGCATTTCTATCTGCATTTATTTTCATACCTGCACATCAGCAATCATCAAATTGACTGGATATATGATCTGAATCATGCAAGAACATCCCAAGTGTGACCATTCATCATTGCATATGTTTAGTTTTATGGGAGGAGAGCTATATTAAAAACTTCGTCTTCTTTGTTCTCGTAAGAATCCAGAGAGTGACTTTTGCTTAACTCTTTGGAAAATAAGCTAAGGAAGGATCTTTGCATCAAAACCTGGTGCACAATATAGGAGTAGACAATCTGAAGCTGTAGGACTCTATAAATACACCAAGCCTAATTTTGCAGCTTCTCTGATGTCTACTACTGAAACAGTAGTAACAGATAACAGATAATCAGAGTTGGAAGGGACCTTGTAGGTCATCTAGTCATCTAGTACTATGGATATTCATTAAACCTGTAGTCCTAAAAAGGCTACCAAAATTCAGGTCAAAAATTAAAATCTTGTCCTTTTCCAAGTATACGACAAACCTTCCTTTACCATATATTATTGTCAGCCACTGCAGCCATCATCCAATCATCCAAAGGTTGAGCGCTCTTGACTTAATATAGGAAAGATTGTCTATTTATTTATTATATTGATTTTATTGGTGTAAGAATGCTCTGATGATTAATAGTTTCAAAGGAGTAACTGATTTATAGTCAAATACTCTCCAAATATGCTTTATATCAGTAATTTCAGAACCTCTTTGGTACTGCAAAATGTGAAACGGGTCTACAGATATTTTCATCTGACAATATTAAAGATTAGTTCTTTGGTGCATCCATGTATATACCATCCTCAAATTATGGAAAGTCATGATCAATTGTGTCTTGCTATTGCATGTAAATGCACAGAAACCTAAGGATGAAATTATCCTGTGATAATATATAGTAAGCCTATATACGTTTTGCTAATTCAGCATAAAGATACCTTCATTTATGTATTTGATAATTCTTTCATTGATAATTCTTCCATTGATAATTATCACATTAAAACACCACAAGTGGCTAAAGGTAGACTCCCTGAATGTGGTAGCCTTGTACAAAGTAGTCTTTCAGAATCACGTGACCCTTGGCTCCTATTTAGTAGCACAGAGTACTTATTAATAATAGGCTTATTAATAACAAAAAAGTCATGTTAAGATTAAGCATGAAAGTTTCTGGCTATTAATTAAAGGGCCTGAGCAAGCCATGAACTACCTCAGTCATAAATTAAGGATCCAGGTATGTACAATGTTGTTGTGAATGTGGATGTGTATGAAGTAGAGTTTGTAAGGCACTTTGCACAATAAAAATCCTCCCCACATTCCTGATTTAAGTGTGTCATTTTTCCTATGATAGACAGAAGCAAGCATTTCCCCTATAGAGCCCTAGATCATCTGGTTCCATTAATTTCCAAGGCTTTATCTAAGACAAACATCTATTGCCATGGAAACAAATGTCTGCATGAAATCAAGAAACTTCATTCAGAATCAGCACAACATTTTTCATTAAACTCTTGATAATATGATGGATATTTGGGAAGGATGATAATTAAGTGAAAATGTTTTTACAATGCTTTAGAATTTTCCATTAGTGAAAGGAGTTCTAGTTTTGGCTCAGAATTTTCACCTCACTCCAATTTAAGTGCTCATCTCACCCTACCATCTTAAAACATGTGATTGGGAGTTTTAAAAAGCTTTTGAAGACTCTGTTTTGCTGCATTGCTACATCATAAACCTGTTGCACTTAAAGTTATATCATATTGAAATTAACATATTTGTAAACAACCTTTGCTACATTTTAGAAAGTAGAAACTGGCAGATACAAACAGATCTCCTAAAAGTGAAGTTATTCTGTTATCCACAATTTCAAATGGATAAACAAAACCATACTGTTCCCATATTGACATAATTATGTTGTGTTAATAATACAACTATATCATCAGGACATAATTGCCATTGGTTCAGTTCTTTGGAATGTTTAGGAATTGATATATAGTCAGTTTTATGCAGACAAGTGTAACAATTATTTCAATTATTTCAATTTTATCTGAATGTACAGACATGTGTCATGACATTTACATGCATTTTTAAATTAACATGAGGAACACTGCAGTCCATGTTCATGTATGCAGAACAGACATCAATGGGATTAAATATTTAGGTATGTTAAAGCACCAGACTTTGAAAGAACCTTTCCCTCCCATCTGATATCCTTCAAATATGCTGGGACTACAACAGCCAAAATACTCAGCCATGAAGGCTATCGATCAGGCAAATTAGGAGTTTTGAAATTCTAATCTCAACATTTCTGTGAGGGACCAGATTGAAGAAGGCTGCTTTATACCAGCTGGTCAATTTTAATATTCTTTTCCATCTTAAATACTATATAGTGATTTCATTTATTTATTTAAGTCCTTTTGAGGTACATACTTCTGTTTGTCATGGCCATGAGGCCCAAGAGGCAGTTTGGCTGCATCTGATTGTTGTTACCCATTTAGCACTGCCCATGGAGCATGTGTAGTTTAAGGAATGCTATGGATGTTGGCGATTATTGTGCATATAGTGTGTGTCTATTTTTACCTCTCTTCTCTCATGTTCCTTTCATACGCTAAATAAATAAATAAGCGTCTTCCAGTCAATCTTGACTCCTGGATATAGTCTTGACAAGTCACTGCAGTTTTTGTGGCAAGATTTTTCATAAATGATTTTTCATTGTCTCCTTCCTAGGGCTCAGAGTGACTGGTCCAAGGTCTATCCAGCTGACTTTGTACCTCAGTTAAGACTAGAACTCAGGGTCTCATTACTATTTCAGTGGAATTCTCTTAGGAGTATTGCTTAATTCTTCCTATAGTTTAACAATGCTTATAATCTAGCTAACTTGTCGGTTGGGTTTCTTCTGACTGCAAAAAAGGCATTCAAAATGCTATATCAATATTATTTAATAACGCAAGATATATCATTGCAAATTTGGGTTTGGGGACTGAAGACTTATTTTGTATGATACATTCTTGGGTGCTCGTCTTTAATATTGTAATTATGCACATAAGCATTTTCTACATGAAAACAATACATTCATTATGTACTGTGATACATTATGTAAGAATCCTGATCAAAGAACTGTGTCTGGAGACAGCTCTTTTTTGAATAATTCAAGGTTTTCCTGTGCCTCATTAGGAAGCTCACAAACTGAACGAACAGTTATTTGCCTTAGGCCGCAGCAGGTACTTTCCATTAGAAGTTAGAATTTGCTTGGGATCTCCTAGCTTAATTTTAGACATTGCTGCAGTTTCCTAATTATGGACATTTCCACAGAGTCACCATTGTCATTCCTCAAATCTTCTGAATTCATTTTATAATGACCCTCAATTGTCTTCACCCATGCCAATATGAGAACTCATGATGAACCAGCCGCAGCCCCTCCTGTTGACCTATAGGGAACCCACAATTGAAATCCGGGAGGGGGTACTCGGCTTCCCGCCATATTTGCTTTTGTGGTAGAAGGTTGAAGCAAAACAATAAAATAATAAACCAATAGGTCAGTAGGCAAAACTGATCTGAAGCACAATGTGAGAATACTAGAATGTTAACAATTGCAAGGGAAGAAAAATACAGAAGTGTTGCCATTTGAGTTGCTTCACAACTGAATTGGAAAAAAACCAGCTCAGCTGCCTACTGGGATAAGTGGTGTGAGATCAAGGGGTGATGCTGCTCTTGAAGCAATGCCAAAGCCTTGAATGCCCTAAGTCTGCCTTCATAGCCATTTTAATTGTATAAACTAGATTTTCTACGTGTCAAAAGGGGTTAAAACAACTGCTCAGAATTAGGACCTTTTTAATCCAAGAACATCACACAAACAAAATCTGAAGAAGGGGGGAGATTCTTTTATTTTAAAAAAATACATTAAAAGTAGGTAAAAGACACAAAAATGGAATAAAGCACACAATAAGGATACCATGATCTAAATTAAGGAGACAAAAGGCAGGCTAGAAAGATGCCTCTTTATAGGGAAATACCAAATGGGGCCCTGGTTAAATAAGAACTCTTTATTATGTTTCAAAACCACTATTGTGTTCAAGGTTAATATTTAAATATATGCTATTATTTAGAATCCATCAGAGATTCCTAGGTGAAGTATAGAAAAATACAGAGATTAGAGTACACCAGTAAATGAATCCCGGCCCAACACAACATAAAAGTGATTTTAAAATTCAAAAAACAAAAAACATTCTTCTAAATGTATACCCAAGACCAAATTTCCTCTGATGCTGCATGTTTAATTAAAATAATTAAAACATTAAACTCATTGTTTGGATAAAGTGCTGTTCCCAGTTTAACAAACAGCATATTAAAACTCCAAGAGAACTGTAGCCATTTTCCAAAGCAATAGTGGGTCATCAGGAGTACCATAAGGGCAATATTTTTGCTTGAAGCATAGGGAGTCTTTAGAGCTTATTTTTCGAATGATTGCTTATGTTGAAATAGTTTCAGTCTTTGTGCTGGCTGTTTAAATGCTGTATCATAAAGCTCACAGTAATTAGATGTCTTTTTCAGAGGCATTATTTAATCATAAATAGTTGTCATTTTGAAATTAAAGATTCCTTAAAATATTGGGGGGGGGAGCAAAATTATTTGTGTGTGTGCATGTGTGTGTCCTGGGTGATGCTCGGTGGGAGCCACCAATGCCTTCCTGTGAAAGGCTCCCGGACATGGCATCCTCCAGTGTGTAATTGAAGAAACGTGTAATTGATGTGCAGACATAAACGAAGTGAGTGCAACCCATTAATAGGACATAGTCCTTTTCTGCCTGGTGCCTGGCAACCTCACTTGGCCTTTCTGAGACCAACTTTGCAAAAGTGCAAGGAAGGGAAGTGAGCATCTTCTTTGCCGTGGCAGCAAGTCTCAGCAACCAGAACAGGCACTAATTTTAGAGCCAGGAAAAAAAATGTATGGCAAATGTATTTTCCTTTTTTCACCAAGTACATTTAATTTCATTGCACCCTCCCTCCAATCTTTACTCAATTTAAGATTTAAAAAAACAACAATGGGGCATTATTTAAATCTACCATCTTATTACCAATATAGTCACAAAAGGTGGCTTCTGTTTTTCTCTCTTTTTGCCATTCACAGACTTTGTAATCCACATGAAATACACACAAGCAATATTATTTTTAAGAAATCTGAAAGGGGTTTTTTCCTAATGTTATGCCTTGTGTCCTCTGTGGTAGCTCGATCTGATCAAATGCTTTGCTCTGAACTTACCAAGAAAAATATTATTTGTTGCAAATGTTTTGCCACCAGAACAAAGGAACTTGGGTATTTGCCATTTTTACTGTAACCCTTATATGTGCATCCTTACAAGCAAGTGCTTGTTTTAGATTCAGATACTTCTTGCTGCTAATATTTCCATTAGAACCTTGCTTCTTATATTAGTCATTTGACACAAAGAGATCAAGCGGTTTATTGAAATTGTAATTAAGGAATGCTGTAGCTTCGTTGCAAAATCAGCGAACTATTCCCAAACACGTGACAACTCTCCCCATTCCAAACTGGGAGGGAAATGAATTATTTGCTCACTCGTTTTAAAATACCTCTTATCTCACAACCGTTGTTCCCCACTACGCGCTTAGCAAATTTATCCATTTACATTAATGTGGTGCCAACTCGCTGGGAAAAGTCAAATCATAGGTTTGTAATAGGCTCAAACATTTATTAAGAAACCCAAAATTCCATAATAAATAAGCACAGACAGTATTTTTTTAAAACATATCACAAATCGACCAGTATGTAACAAGAATGCTTTATCTACACAAAACATCCTATTTCACCGTGGGTTCATTCTTCGAAACAGCTTCTGTTCTCTGGATTTGGACCAGCACATGCAGAAAAGGGGGAGAAATAGCGGCTTGCTTTATCTGTACAAAGTCTTCGTCAGATTGGAGGTCTCTCGGGGCCACGCTAGCCAGGCGTCGCTTGCCCGCTGCTCCGAGGGGCTCGGGGCTGCGGCCGAAACAAAGCGAAAAAAATGAGGGGCGCCAAAGCTGAAACGGCGTCGCCCTAGAAATTAAACAGCCCATCAAAGTGGGAAGGTCGGGAAAGGAAGGGGCGGAGGTTTCTGTGTCGCCTTAAAAAAAATCATCTGAATTCGACTCCCGTTGCTTAAAAAGGGTTATGAAATGGGCTTTTTTCCCTGGACGATTCGCGTCTTCGCCCTGTTCTCGCCGCCGCCGCCACCGCGCCCGCCCGAAGGACTAGCTCGGCCGTTCAAAAAACCTGCTATCAAAACCCCTGCAACAAACGTGGCTATTGTATTTGTATGTATGTATGTATGTATGTTTGTATACAGACACGCACACATGCATACGTGTGTATACATATACACTGATATATATATATATATATATATATATATATATATATATATATACACACACACACACACACACATACATTACATACATACACATACACACAAACATATATAATACATACATATATATATATGCACCATATATATATATATATATATATATACTATATATGTATATATATATATACTATATATATATGTATATTATGTGTATGTATATATATCTCCATTCCTGTGGATCTGGGTGCGGACGGAGTAGATCGGGGAGGAACTTCGACAGAACTTAAGCGAGGTCCGCTGAGTCCTTAGGATTGGTATTTAGACACGCGCTGGCTCCGTCTCCGCCCTTGCAGCTCGAACTTGCCCGGGTTGCTCGCCGGAGATGGCGTGTGTGTGCGCGCTTACTTGCGTCTTTCTCTCCCCCACAAAACTAGCCCATTGGTTTCAGATCCTGAGTCGGCTCCCTGGTAAGTGAGTGGCTCCCCCTCCTCTTTTAGGTAAAAAAAAGGGGGGAATGGCGGGAACAAGGCGATCCGCTCGGGTCAGAGCAGGGAGGCCGGACGGAGGTGAAGAAAAGGCGGGAAAACGGGAGGTGCGGCTGGGAGAGGCTGCTGGCTGGGAAGGCGGGGGGGCGCCATTAGGTGAAACTCATGGAGACTGTGTGCTCCAGCGCTTTCCGGCGGAGGGAGGCGATGCTCGTGCCCCGCCACACGTCGCTGCTGTCCGGGGAGCTGCAGAGCTGCGGCGAGCCCGTCACGTTGCTGGGGCCTGGCAGGGAAGCGGGCACCATGCCAGGGAAAGCGGGCTGGTAGAGGTGCGACTGCAGGCCGGCGCCGTTGGAGCCCGCCAGGCTGTTGGACAAGCCCATGGAGTTGGGTGGGGGGCCCGCCGCCAGGCTGCACTGCGACAGGGACTGCGCCATGGCCTGCTGCCTGCCCAGGGCCGGCGGCAGGGGCAGCTGCGACACCCCCGGCATGGCGGCCGCGGCCCAACGCGTGTCGTTGGCGTGGAAGGAACACAAGCTGTCGCCCATGGCTGCCGCGGCGGCGGCAGCGGCGGAAGGGAACTGGGGCAGCCCGGGCGTGGGCAGCAGCGTGCCGGGGGCGCGGAACACGTTGGTGGTCTTCTTGCGCTTCTTCCACTTGGCCCGTCGGTTCTGGAACCAGACCTGCTCGGATCAGCCGTCGCCGCCGAAGAAGGAAAGGAGAAGAGAGGACCCATGAAAGAGAAAATAAGGCCGGGTTAGACCGACGGAGGACCGCGCTGTCATCGGGCGAAGCCGCAAGGGCGTGCCCCCCCAAGTCCACCCGCTCCCGGGAAGCCTGAGCGGCCGAAGAAACCCAGAAGACACAGGAGGGCTATCCTGTGGAAACCTCTGTGCGAAAGCGAGCTTTCTCCTACTTCGTCTGAAGCAGAGAATGGTTACCCAATTAACAAACAAAGGAATATATAGTGAAGGGCGGTTATTACATTTCCATTGGGATTTTGGTAGAAAAAGGAAGAATCCCTTTTCAATAAGGGGCATCTGCCAGTTCGAAACACAGATGGTCCGAGGGACAGAACAAAACTGAACTTGTATTGTAAATATACAATGCTTAGTTTCCGTTCTGTAATGAAATGCAATATTTGTCTCAAGCATCACAATTACCTTACATTGTATTTAATAAACATTTAAATTATTTTTGTTAGGTTAATTTTGCTCTACTGTAGTTGTTACTTCTTTTATTTACTTAAATATTGAGTACTTTTGTTACAGTCAGGAGATGCTAGTGAGCAAATAGAGGAAAAAAAGGAAACTAATATGTAGGGTTGGATTTAAATTGCTTATAGGCTCTAACATTCCATTAACAGATCCAATTGTTATTTTCTGCCCAAGCACATTATTAGCACTGATGTAAAAATAAATACTTAAATAAGTATAATTGTACTTATCTCCACTTTGCTTAATAATAAAATCCTTGCATTTAAATCTGATGAAGTTTTAGAATTCAGACTAAACTACCTGGTGCAAGATTATAGTTTATTGCTAAGTGCTATACTTCATTGCTGAGTATTGTACTTCATTTCACTGAAGCTATTTTCAACGTATCAGAAATACACAATAGCCAAACAGTATAATCAACGTAGATACATCATCACATTGGACTATAGCTATAATGCAACATGATTGAGGGAGTCATGCTAATTTGGGCTGCATTTTTACTTTAGAAAAAAGAGGAAAGTCTAAATTTACATGATAGTCCTTATTTTGATATCTTTGGCACTGGCTTCTATTAATCAACAAATATATACAAATAGCACTTCTACCTTTCCATTATTATATGTTCAAGAATTAGTAGCACATTCCTGATAAATCTTCTCTCTCTCTCTCTCTCTCTCACACACACACACACACACATCAATACTGAAATGGTATAATATTAAAGGTGTGGAGATTTATATTCCAAACCACAGCAAAAGCAAGGTTGAAAAATACAGTCTTCATTTTATCTGTTTCTGTGTTGGACTTTATATCTTTAATTCTCAATACTTAAGGATGGAAGTCATACAAACAACCATTGTTGCTAAATCATGTTCAGCCTTGGATTCAGTAACAGTGTCATGTTGCTTAGAAATATCCTTAGAGCAGCAACTTACTGAGACTCACTGTACGTTGATGTTTGGTGTATGTAAGTACCATTTGTAATTATCTATGAATATTTACTGGTGCTTCTAAATCAGTGATATGCCTAATACTAGTGTGGTAATTGCCACCAGTTCAGTTTACTGGAGTAAACTGTTTTCATAAGCTGCCAGGTAAAATGTTGTTTTAAAAAGAATCCAGACCAGATAAGCGTTTATCCAGTATGATTCAGCCTATTTTTTCCAAATATATTCATGTATGTGAGGTTTTTTTATACATAACCCAAAGAAGATTATGTTATATGGTTCAATGCACACTCCTCTGACCCAAGAATTAAAATAATTCATTTGAAAATAAAATATTAGATAAATCAGATAAATTAGTAACTATTTGAAAAAGCTGTCTCAGGGCTCAGTGTAACAGCATACAATGAGTTCCACTGAGATCTAATAAATTATACACCAGTTCAAATATTGCATTTGGTTTTAAAAGAAAGATATCCTAGACGAATTATGCAATAATTCCCATTTTCCCCAGAAATTCCAAATGAATTTATAATGAGAATGGACATAATTGTTTTATGTCAGGTCTCATATTTTCCACTTATGATTTAAAAAAATATTTTCCACACTGGATATGAAAAGCCTTTGCTTAGGTATAATAGGTGTGCAATTTAAATTTTCTTTGGCTAAATTTCAATAAGGAAAAATAAAGCAATTATGTAGATATTTCAATGGAAACAGTTCAGTATTCATTTTGCAACTGGGGACTAAACTCAAATGCTGCAAGATTACTTACTAAAATGCTACCTCAACTGAACTGCTCTAGCAAGTGTACAGAATTTTGTTTTAGGCATTCACACTGATATTTAACCCAGCTTTCATCAGTTTCAGCTACTATTGACCTTATCTATGCTTCCTTATTTTTTTTCACTTCTATTTAACCTTTTAATTCAGGAACTCTTTAAAAATCCTCTCCTAAATATATGTACTGATTTAAAAGCTTTTGGAAATTACACAAGCGTGACTTCTCTTCAAAGCTATCAACCACTATGATTTTAAGCATGACAATAAGTATAATAGGATTGTCCCACATAGCTGTAAATATAATGCTGAACAAACTCCATTTAACTCATGCATAGGCCTGTTTAGTATTGTGTTAGCTTTTTTAGTTAGCTTTCTCTCCTTTTATTTAGGCTTTGTATTCTTTATTTCAATTCATATCCCAAATACAATATTTATCTATACAACTATCATTTTTTAAGCAAAGGGGCCTGCTCATGAATTGTTGTTTAAAAAGAATGTGTTGCTGACCCTTTAGTCCTCTTCCTCCAGCTAAAGTTTAACCAGGTTTTATTAATGTTTAGCCAATTGGGTTGGCTTTTCCTATTGTCTGTTCTTGCTTTATGTGAAGATGGTTTGTTTTTAATCAGCCTAGGTGCTTTCAACTGGCAAGTGGTATAAGTATCATGTTTTGGTTTGCATTCTCAAGCACAGATCCAGTTTGGTGTAGAGCTTAAGATGTTTATCTGGAAACCAGAACACTTGAGTTCTAGTCTAGTTTTAGGTATGAAATCAGCTAGGTGACTTTGGACCAAACACTTTCACAACCCAACCTGCCTCACAAGGTTGTTGTCATGAGGAAAATACCATAAGCGGAGGAAGGAGTATTATGTATGTTTGCCACCTTGAGTTACTTATAAAGGTTGGGTAAAAATATAAAAAATAAAATAAATAATCCACTTGTTTAAAAGATAATCAAAATACTATTCAGAGAGGGAGAAACTAGTTGTTTCCCAATCAGTTTCTGTCATTTTTTTCTCCAAATCTTTTAACACTGTTAAACACTTTTACAGATCTTTAATCTTTGTGTTCATGTATTAAGAATGCCATAACTCCCTAGGGAGCACATTTGTTAATTTCAGAGTAATATGGACTACAGATTTGTCCACAATTTCCACCTTGTTTGAAAATGTTCAACCATTGTTGAATCTCCAGGACACTTTCTGAGCCTTGACTTTGGGGTTGGGGGGGTCCCAAGTAGAGACATATTTTTCCAATCCCTTTTATTTAGACTGTGAAACGTGCTTGGGCCCATTAGCAAGAAAGAACAGCTGTTAAGTGTCTAAATGTTATAAGAATAATAATTGAATAGAAGGGAGGGGAAGATGTGGAGCAGAGGGGAAAGAATTTTGTTCAATTATGTTTTAGGGTTAGTTAAATGGTGGCCACAAAATCATTTTATGTGTCATGGTTTACTGGGGTTGTAAAAGAATTTCCATCAAGTCGATCACCTCATTTCAGAGCAACAGTGCATATGCTTTTGAAAATGTGGATGTATCCACTTGGAAACCAGTGCATGACAGATTAAACAGGAGCAAGAACCAGAGGGATACTTGGAAAAAGCACACTTGACAGCTTGGTTCTGGAAATATATTAGCCAGAGGCATTTGGGCAACTTTGCCTTGAGGTTGGCATACCAACAATTACCTCTCAGCTTCTGCATCAGCCAATGGTATTAATATGGTATTAAGGGTCTAATGGAGTTTGCTATTTCAAACTCTACTTTCATGATAAGCTGCAGTTACAGTAATATAGACAACACTGTAAATGTATTTAGAGAAATATAGCCCTGTTAATCCCCAAGCTATAAACGGGAGAAATAGTCAAGGGGATATTATCTTCCTTCCTTCCTTCCTTCCTTCCTTCCTCTTTTTATTCCCCTCTCTATCTTCTCTCAAAGCCTTATGAAGATCTCACTGGAATCCATCAGATGATTAATGGGAAGATTTGGTAGGAAATCTGGAGAGCTGCATTAAAGCTCAGATTTCAGGTTCATTTCGATCAGCCAGCCGTGAACTCTAGGCCGAATTCATTACGCTTTAATAGTTGCTGGGAGAGGAAGAAAATGCAATTTCTCATTCCATTAGAAAACTAGAAAATACTCTCAGCTTGTCCCCTATTAAGATGTGGCAGGTGACATGGGCAGCGCAGAGGGACACGGTCAATGGAGTCCTTGCACATTATTTTTAAGTTGGTGTAAAATATTGAAAGGCAAGCCTGGGCTCAGTAGAAGTTATTTCACTGATTTGCTTTTTATGTAAATAAAATATTGAAAGTTAATTAATCAGCACGAGAGACTAATGATTATGCTTATTATATTGCATTGGATCGCTGTCATTTGCATTATTCTCACATTGCTGCTTAATAAGCCATTCTGGGTTATAAATAATTCTGAAATTGGTTTCTAATAATGGCATGCTATAAAAAGAATGGTTTTATTACTATTACACCCAGCCTGGGAAGATGGGTGGGGGAGGGGAGGGGGAATAGTACAGCAGTAACATAAAGGAGAATAAGCTTCTGCCTTGACAAGCAAGAATAGCTTTTTAAAATGTAGACCAGAAAATAGAAAAGATATAATTTATTCTTGCATGTAAGGGTACATCCAGGGCTGCTGCAGTAAAAGCGGGCGTGTGAAGCATTTTGGATATGTGTATAGAAGTCCCCACGCACTGAAAAGGTGGTGTGAGACCATAAACTCAGCCATTACTCTTCCATTTCATCAAGTAGCAAGAATACAATGAACTGGGAAGTAAATACATTTCCCATAATTTATTTTTTGCACAAGCTTACATAGTGTTAATCATTCTGAAGTGTTAATTAAGAAGGTTATGTTGATTTGATTACTTTTTAAACTGCAGAACATTATTGTAAAGAATATTTAAATTGCCACTCGATTAAACTGTTTCTATTCAGCTGCTTGAAGCCATTAGAAGACTGTAGGATTATGTAGAGGTTATTAAGATATTTTTCCTAGCTTGCAGTTCACTGAGAGATAAATCCAACTGATGTAATTGTGCTTGCTTATAAGAAAGTCTTGACGTCTATGAAAATTGACTTTAGGTAAGATGTAACTAGAGAACAGCAATTGTTAGATATTTTCAAATTTTTAAAATCCCTAGATTTTAATTGTATTTTTAAACTAATAATTGAGATAGTTACAAAGAGCCAGATTAAGATGCTTTAAGGGCATGGATATTACTATATGATTGTAAATCAAAGTCAATATACGTTTTCAGGTCATGAAAATAAAACTAAAATAATTTAAAATCTGTGTGTTTGCCTTTTTTAGTAAACATTTGTAGTGGTATATAAATAATAACATTCTGTGGAATGTATTGGTTGAGGGAAGAATACATGAATAACCACCATTTCCTTAATATATTTGCATTTTGGCTTTTTTTAAAATCAAGTTTTTGGTAATAAAACTGCTATGATTAATCTTTGCCAAAATCCAGTGAAATTTACTTGACCTTGTTTTTTTTTTTAAATTTTCACCAACTAAATGATCCTCTTATTTGAGCTGAAACCTTATTTGAGATATAATTCACAGTAATGTCTGTTGTGTATATTCTAACCAAATCTTATTACTTGTGAAAAATAAATATTTTCCTTCTTAAAATGTCTTTAATTTTTATTCATTAAAACATACCATTGGACATTTTTTATTTTTGTACAATATAGGCCTATTTTGCAGATATCTCCCTTTAAGTATGTTTATTATTTTTTCTGGAAGTGTTTAAAATAAATAGAAGGGTGATAACAGACAATCTAGAAAAGATATATTTTAAAATCTTAAGGATTTCTAAATTCAAGTTTAAAAATTCCATTGAAATTCCTGTGGCATTCTCCACTTGCCAATTAATTAATTAGATCTGCTCTGCAAAGTCAGACAATACTCCAATTATATCAGAATTTGTTTGGAAATAAATCTGGCAGCTTTTTAATTCTCATTGTCCTTTTAATGACAAGCGAAGATTATTTCTATTGGATCCAATCACATTTAATAAACTTAAAACATGAACTTTTGATGAAAATTTTTAAAGCTCTAACTAAAAATAGATTTCAAAATATTTACGGTAAGTAATGTATAACCCAAGATCGAAATAATCAGGGAAAGAAAAAGTTCAGGACTAAGGACAGCGCAGTTGCTTTAAAATTACTCCCATTAAATCCAGTTCAAATCTTTTGATATCAGAATTAGAACAATTAAAATAATATCCACTTGATTGATTATCAGGACTAAGGTGAATACAAATTTATTTCTATGTACCAAATTTAATCAACGTTCTACAAATAAATGATCTTTTCTCAAATATATTTATCAGGTTCACAAATAAAAAGTTTGGGTCGATCTACAGATTCTCTGAATACATAAAACCATCTAAGCTTTCTTTCACAAAGAGTACTCAGAGACCTGTCCCTCTGAAATTGCTGGTAGTTAAATTAAGTAAGGTGTCTAGGAAAGGAGTTGCCAGTCCATTGCACCAGAAACCAATTTCCTAGCGTTGCGGTGCCGCATCTAAATGTGCAGTTTGTTCAAAATAAAACCATCGCTAAAAATCTACGATGCTGCTCAACCTTTCGCTGCGAGCAAAATGGGAGAAAGTTGTTGTTACTACTACTACTACTACTACTACTACTACTACTACTACTAATCTTCAGCTCTTGAAAGCAAAACCCTTTGTCCCTGTGATGCCTTTTTATCCTTTCACTTCAAGCAAACTTTAGACCCCAACCGGAAGGGCCAGGACAACTTGCCTTGCCCAGGGTTCGAGAGTCGGGATGGCTATGTAGCGTTTGCTTGGCTCGCCTTCCTGGCTCTCCCTGTTCTGCGCCTGATTGCTCGGGCCGGGATCTAGGGAGGAGGAGGAGGACCAGCCTTGGCCTGGCAGGGCCCCGAGGCCCTGGGCGCCCGGGAAGGGGGGCGGCGGGGAAGCGCTGCTCTGTCCCTCGCCGAGGCCGAAGGAGGCCGAGGGCCGGCTTGCCGTGGCTTAGCCCGCATACCTGGACTCGCGACTCGGTGAGGCCGATGCGCAGAGCCAGCTCCTCTCGCATGAAGATGTCCGGGTAGTGGGTCTTGGCGAAGCTGCGCTCCAGCTCGTTGAGCTGAGCCGGGGTAAAGCGCGTCCGGTGCCGTTTCTGCTTTTGCTGGCCCTGCTGCGGTCCGGCCTGGCTAGGGTTCTGCGGCGGCCCGGGCTGCTTGTCGGGGTCTTTGGCGCTCACGGCCAGCGCGCTCGGCGTCGAACCCACCGTGGTGATGTCCTCTCCGGGTAGCAGCGTGGCCCCTTCCACCGCGTCCGAGTTGGGCGCCAGGTCCCCCGGGTGGCCTCCGGGCTCCGAGCCTCCGACGCCCAAGCGGCATTTCACGGCCTCCCGGTGGCCCAACAGCTCGGCGGCGTCTTTCATTCCTGCGGAGGCAAAGCAGCGGCCCACCACGCTTCAGCGTCGGATCCACTAAAGGCGGGCAAGGCGGCAACCTTCCCCGAGCGCCGGAACCGGGGATCCTGCCCCGGGCACGCCAGTGGAAGGCAGCCGCCAAATTGCAAGGAACTCGAGTACCATCCCGCTTAAATAGGAGCCCCGGATGAGGGGCCCTGGCCGCCCCTTTCCCGCCCGAGCGAGAAATAAGTTCCTTTGGCTCAAGAACATCCAGTTGTCCAAACCCCAACAAACGTCTGAAATTATAAACCAATCTGTGCCTTCAATTCTTTAACAAGAACTTAAGGTAAAGAAAATAAAAAGAAAGAAAGAAAACAACCAAGGCAAAAAGACCAGAAGGAGGAAGAAGAGAAGGAGGAGGAGGAGGAGGAGGAGGAAGAAGAGGGGGCAAAACTCCAAGCGAAATGGCCCCCAATTGTGCTTTTAGATCTACATATTCCATAGTTGTTTTTTTTTTAAAAGAGGCGATGGTAAATCAAATTAAACTTTAATACAGTACAATTACTTTTAAAGAAATTAGCCCATTTAGATCGCATTAAGGTAAAATCAGGCACAAATTGTCAATTTCCTGCTCTCGGTTTCTTCCTGGGCTGCTGGCGATGAGGAGAGGGGAGCAGGGGAAAGGGGGGAAGAAGCCTGGGGGCAACTCACCGAGCCGGGCGTCCAGGAGGTCGGCGTGTGAGAGCATCGCGCACCGCTCCAGGGCGAAAGCTGTTCCCCCCCAAATTTTAGCGGTTGGTTGTTGATTTTTTTATGAGAAAAAAAGGGGGGCGAGTTAAAATAGATCTAGTTCCTCTACACAGCTTATGGATATATATTTATATATAGATCGCCTAAATGAAAGAAAATTCGGTGTGTGGTTAAAAAGGGGGTCTCTTGCATTATAATGTCCTTTAGAGAGACGGGGAGGTGCTTAACACTTCAGTGAACCCGTGAGCAGCTCAGCGAAGGGACCAATCAGGAGGGCAGCCTGCAAATGTCAGCACCCAGAGAGTTCCCCGCTCCACCCGCCCGCAGCCACGGCACCCGCCGCTGCCGCGCCAGCCGAACGCCGCGCGGGCTGGGCTTTTAAAGCCCCCTTTACAATTCGGTCCCCTGACTGATTGACTGCATTAGGGACAACCTTCCCCCACAACCCGCCCGCCTCCATCTTCTCCTCCTAGTCGTCGTCCTCCTCCTCTTCTTCTTCTTCTGACCTCCTGATCAAATTAATTGGAAATGACTGACAAAGCCAAGCCAATAAAAGGGGCATTTTGGGGGGGAGGGGGAAACGCCAATGGCTGGAGGGGTGCCTGGCCTCCTTTTCATCGCAGGGAGGCCTTGAGCCCTCTGGTGGGGACTTCTCCCACCTTTTTGGGCCCGGGGAAGAAAGGGGGCAAAGAGGGGCCAAGAGGTCCCACACAACTGCAGAGAGGGGTGACGTGCTGGATGGCTTTATTTAAAGGGTCTCTAATCCGGCCATTTCAAACTTGCTAAAGCTGCAGTCTGGAATGATTGGAACAAAGTGGAGTGTAGCCCTGATGAAATTTATACTCCAATCGGGATGCCTCTTCGCTCTCCTTCCTCCTATGATCTTAGTCCCCTTGAATTAAATATTTGTATATTTAAAAACAAGATGTAATTCCAGCTGTCGGTTTGGCTTAGAAAACTAGCTCCAGAAATGCCGGCCGGCATCGGTCCATTTGGCGGGTGTAAAAGTTTCTAAGTTCATCTTCTCCAAACGCAATTGAAGGCAGTAAATACAGTTAAAAAAATAAATCGAAAACATTATTTTCTTCTTGAATATGTTAAACTATCCCAACAATTTTAAGTGCTTTGCACAAGGGAAGCGAACCATTTCTAATGTTCTGATTTTTCAAAGCCAGCCAACAACAAAGTTTAGATTAGTAATATATTTCTAACCAGAGTAATTTTCAAGATCATTAGGCATTTATGTAATTAGTGCCAAATCTATAAGCTTTTATTACGATTATTAGAGTAAAATCAGTATAAATTTGTACTAATTTACTACTGTTTAGACTTGGCTGTCAAGGCGAGAGGTCCTTATTGTAAAAGATAACGGAGGAAATTAAGTGCAAAATTCTGTACCGTTTCTGATTCGCTTCTAAACAATCCGTTTCAATTGTATTTGTAGCAGAACAGAATGGCCTTTTAAAGTTATTTGATTTTTTAAAATCTCCCCCTTACTCTCAAAAGCAGGGAAATGCCAACTAGGCCAGGCACAATGAAAACTGATATTTCCTACTTCTAGCTTGATTAACATTGATTTTTAATTCGAAAGTGATGCAATTAAGATTATTCATTTAGTGCAAAGAAAGCTTGCACCCAAAGAAAAAAAAAGGGGGGGGGGGAGAGCGAGGCCCGAGATTCACCCCAGAGCCTCTGGGCTGAAGACTCCAAAGGCAAAAAAAACTCAGTGGGAGGAAGGTGGCGGCGGCACTTTGCGGCCCAACTGCCTCCCACAAACCGGCCGCTACGGGCGGACGCTGAAGGGGTGAGGGGAGGGGGTCTGGGGCAGGTTGGTTCGGCCTGGCCCTCGAAGGGGAGACAAAGGATGCGCGCGGTCGGTAAGCGCCTGGCTTCTCGGCTCAGGATGCTGCACAGGGGCGCCAGCCTGCGGGCGCGGTTTAAGACCAGGAGCCGCGGCTGAAGACGGCTGCGAGGGTCGCTTTCCTCTGCACCGAGAATACCCCACTCCTTCTCCTCCTCTTAAGGGAGTAGGACTAAGCCTGTGGAGGCAAGGACTGACTGCGGGCCTCCCTTCTCTCCTGAAGGCAAATCACCCGAAAGCCGAGGGAAAGCAAGTGCCCCTGAGTTCCGCCGGCTCTCTTCCCGGATATACTTTCTTTTCTCACGTCCCACCTTTGGAGACCAGCTCTCTGTACCCGATCCAACACCACCCCCATCCCAGGTGTTGCGCCCCAGTTAGGGGCCCGATCCCCTACTCTGCCCCCATCCGCCTCGGCTCCCTCCCCTGATCCTGGGCTCGGCCGCTGCCAGGTCGATAAATAAAAAGCCTGATCGTTAATGGGCAGGCCCCCTCCCCGCGCTAACAAGGGGGCCGAAGCCCGCGGCTGATCCATCTCGCTTAGGAGCCGCGGGAAAACAAGGCTGCGGCGTGATGGATGGCGCGTTGCTTTTTATGACTTTTCTATTGCTCTTGATTTTTATAGCAGGATAAACAAACTAAATCATTCCTTCCGAGAGTTGAAAGCGCGGGGGCGAGCGGTTGGGAAAAGAAAAAAAAGGAGGCTAAAAGGGAAAAGGAAGGGAAGGAACGAAGGGGCTCTAAAGCGGAGGAGGAAAAAGGGCAGCCTGAGGTTGCCAGAGTTAGGCTCCCGCCCTGGTTCCTCCTTCCCCCAGCCGTCCTCTCCGGCTTTGCGATCCAAAGATTTGGGAAGGGAAATTTGAGGCTGCCAGGGTTGAAGCCGAGGTGCGCTTACAGAAGCCTCTCGCGGGCCGCCCCTCTTCATTCCCCCCCCTTTTTTTCCCCTTTCTATCGCCCCTCGCTTTATTCCCCCCCGCCGCCCCTTTGCAGCCAGAAAAGTGCCAGTCAGGCCATTCCGTGGATAATGGAAGGTATTTCCCACCTGATCAGGCAAAGTGAAGTCCCTAACAAGGCTCGGCTTAGCGCTCTGGTCCCCAAATCTCCACCATGACAAGGGCGTGCTTGGGAAAATCACTTTCCTCGCAAAGTAAACGGGTTTTCTATGACGGATCCGGCAAGTTTTCCCACCATAAATAGGTTTTAGATTGTTACACACACGTAGGGCTGGAACAAAGGGAGCGACTAGAAAAATATATTGGTTGCCCCTAATAAAATTTATTTAGACGGTTTACTTCTCATAAAAAATAGAGATTGAATTTCGTACCAGAGTGCCTGGCAAAGGGCTCCGTGCAGGGAAATTCTAACCACGCCACCACCCCTGGTTTTTCCTCGCTCTCTTCCCGATTTCTTCAGGGGGACCACGCGGCATCACAGGGACCGACCTGGGTCCTGATTTGGCAAGTCTGGCGCCACCTGGGGCACAGAGGGTGGGGGCCGGAGAAACAGAAATGGTAAATAGGAATGTCTTCTGAAACTTCTAAGAGCGTGACGTTGTCATCTTCATGGCAATCCAGGTGTGCAGAATCTGTACCGTGCTCAGAAGGAGTGGGCCCCCTTTTTTAAACATTTGTTTTATTTTGTCTTATTTTATATTATTGCTAACATTATTAAAACCCAGTCCATCGTTACTTTGATTCAAAGACAGGCATGAACGGCACAAATCGGCAAAACTCTTATTTCCGCGCTATATCCCGATTCCATTGGCAAAAACCCCAACCTCAGTAGCGGGTTTTGGATCTCTCTTGTTTGGTTTTTTTGGAAGACAAGGGTCATCTTTTGTGCTTTCCCAGGAAGGGGACGAAACCACTGAAAAACCAGTGCGTCTTTTAAAGACTGAAATGTGAATTCTTTACAATAATTATTATTCTCACTTTGCAGTTATTTAAATGTTGAATTGTAACAGCGCTGCCTCTAATGAGAAAGCGCCTCCCTCAATAATTAACGATCTCAACATTTTCTTATTTTCTGTGCTTGATGAAAAGAATCAATTTTAATTCCTTGTAAATTACAGGCCCACTTTGAGAAAAGGAAGGCAGGAGGGGCGCGGCCACGTCAGTCGTGGCGACAGTAAGAGACACCCCCCCCCGGTCGGAAGGCCTGTCCCGCCTCCTGCCCCGCTGGACTGGAGAGCCGCCGCCGAACCGAGAGGCTGGTGGATCTGGTCTGATCTGGGGGCTCAGGCGATAGAAGGAAGCGGGGCAGAGAGGAAAAGAGATTGCAGCAAGCCTCTTCTCAGATCGCTGGTTGGCTAGAAAACTCTGGCTCAGTTCGCATCTCGGTTCAATAAAAGGATCTAACTGGGATGTATTTTTTTCCACGATTGTGCCCAGCGTTGAAACGGCCACAAAGAGAAAAGCTCCAATTGAGGAGGCCGTTCACCCAAAAGAAGAGCGAGATCGCGGCCCCCGCCCGACTCCTTTCCTCCTCCCCCCCCTCCCCAATTCTTATGCCGCAAACGTATCCTTCTAAATAGACGAAGCAGGCAGAAAGAGAGCGCAGCTTGCAGAATCTGAGGCGTGGCGCCAGTTATGTGCGCCAGGGTGTGTTTGAGCCCGGCTCGTTTCAATTAATTTCTCATCAATCTGTTTCCTGGGTGGGGGGAGAGCAAGCTGCTGAACTTAGGAGGCAGCTTTCATCTCACTGCCCACCCCCCATGTTCTAGCGCAAACCAAGTCAGACAATTCCAAACCCTACTTTTATTAGTGGTGGTGTTCGTATTTTATTTGCATTAGTATGATTAGCGCCTTCCTTCTTCTCAGTAGGCTCACTTGAAAGAAACATGCTATTTCGCTTAATTCAACCGATTGCGTGTCTATGCATACACACACACACACACACGCACACACACACAACTTGAAAGGCAAACAAGTTTGAACAAACAGATATTCCGGAGTTTATCCAGGACTCCCAATTTTTGGCAGTAGCCCAACCTGAACAGAACGACAAATCACCTTCGCTTGTATTTCTAAAATGCCCCCCCCCCCCCACTACCAAATCGGCGATCAGACGAAACCGCGGCAAAAATATTTATCTACAGCTTGACAGAGAGCGTTTAAGTTTCCCTTCTTTCTGTCTTCGACGCCACCCTGTTAATCTGGCCAATTACCGGGGTTGACTATAATAAGAAACATACATATTTTTGTTTGTATGTGTTAAGTTGGGCCGCTTTTCTGATTTCTATTTGCTGAGGATAAATAATCATATATCAGTTATTCAGTTAGGTGACAAGCCTCGTAATTGGAATAAAAAGAAAACATCTCATCCTTATCTCTTTCTATAACTAGATATAGCGCTAATAAGACTGCATCAATCTTATCTAGCCAAAGAAATAAAATAGACAAACAAACAAATTCGCCTCCAACAAGTTAATGCGGTGTATCTGAGTGGAAAGTAGATATTTTCACGCATTCTGGAGATGAGGAGTGACTTTTAATAAAATCACAAGAAAAACAAATGTAATTCTGTAAGCAATTTCAGCGATCAGCCCTCTCTCTCTCTTCCCCTTTGCCGCTTGGTTAGCATTCGCCAGCCGTCCTAACCTTTTCTTTTAAAACCCAGTTAGTGCCACAAATATGATTGTCACTCAATCGAGGGGCCTTCGAGGCCCTCCTTTATTACTGGGGGGAGCGGGGGCAGGTCGGGAGGTGGCGATGCCTTATTTTACCAGGATGATTTTTGTTGACTCTCCCCGGCCACCCGGTTCTTTATTCTCTCCCTTCGCACCCACCTCCATTCCTCTTCTCCTTTTCCTCCAGCCCCCAAATGCGGCTAATTCGGGGCGTCTATATTCACTCAATTAGAGAAATCTAAAGAGAAAATCGATCTTCCATCTGCAGAAATGCCAGCTTAACAAATTAGATTCTTGTTTCGTGCAGGTGATTTGGTGACAGTTGGGGAATTAGAAGTAATAAGTTGTTGTGCTTCAGGCCCCCTTCCCCGCCCCGCTCCTCTTCCCGACCGCTTCTTCTCCGGCTTCGCCCCCCGCCCTGTGGCGAGAAGCGCCTGGGCATCCTGGACGGGCCCCGCCTCGGTCGCCTTCTGCTTCAGCCGAGCAGTCCAAGAGGCGAGCTACCGCCACCGCATCTCCCGCCGTAATTAGCGCTGCTGCCCTCCATGTGGGCTCGATTAAACCGTGATTTAGCCGAAAGAAATATAATTATGGCTGCAAATAAAATAATCAGCATTGAAGAGCGATTTCCTTAATGAGATGGAGCGGTTGCACGTCACGGAGTAAAGGGGTCTCATTAAGGGCTGGTAATGAGCCTGGGGCGGAGAAGACGGAGAACCAGCGCGCCGCCATCCGGCCCGGCCCAGTCGCTCTCCCGCCCAGCCGGTTGCCGGGCCCAGGCCAATTCCAAAGGGCCGCCAGTCTCTCCCAAGATTTGCGGATCCGCGGAGCAGGCCGCAGCGCGCAGACCCCGGAGCGGGGACTGAGAGGGAGAGAGGGGCCGTGGCCTCTGCCCAGGCAGCAGGGGGAGCGCAACCAGCTGTGCCTCTCTCGGGCAAGGCCCCTTCCGACCCTTCCGCGAGAAAGGAAAGGCCGAAGCCCAGAGCATGGACAGGCGCCGGACGGGCCGCTATGTGGCGCCCCCTTCTGCCTTTGGAAGGGCCGAGAAGGGGAAGCAAAATGTATCTCGCGGCCTCTTCCCGGCAAGGGCGCTGTTCTCCCCTTAGCCCGTGATGCAGCTTTCCCCCTCCCTTCAGAGTTCCTTTTTCCCACTGAAGTCAACGGCCTGCCAAAGGACTTTATTAATCTAATTGTCTTAAACAGAGGTCTCCAAACTTGGCAACTTTAAGACTTGTGGACCTCAACTCCCAGAATTCTCCAGCCAGCATGGAGTCCACAAGGCTTAAAGTTGCCAAGTTTGGGGACTCCGGGCCTTAAATGAAACACAGCACATCTGGCCGTTTCGAATCACACTATGAATGGCCCCCTCTGCGTGTGGAGTTCCGGGCAACTACACCTTCCCCCCCTCCCCACGTTGAACAAAGAGGGCCTCAGCTCACCCCTTGGTAAGAGTTCCGCCACCCTGGGTCACAAGGCAGGCTGAGCCTTGGAATAGGGGCAGCCTCGCCATTTAAACTGTTGACCAATGGGGTCTTCCGTGGGATGCTGGAGGAGGGGCTTATTTCCTGGATTTCTTTTTTTGTCTTCATAGGCTGGATCATCTTTTGGTCATCGTTGTGGTGGCTTATTATCTTGCCAGACCAAATATACTTTTTGAGTTGCTCTGCTATCCGGAAACACAATCCTTAGACTGTTACCTAATTTCTTTCCAAAATTCAATGCAGAGCAGGATGCGTATCATGGCTTTGGAAATCCTTTCCAATTTTGTTGTCAGCAAGAGTCATTGCAGTGTCTGCATTTAATTCTAAGTAATAAGATAAGATAACCTTTACTGCAGGGGTGGGATGCTACCGGTTCTGCCTGGCTCTATAGAACCGGTAACTCTGAAGAGCAGCAGACACTAAACCGGTTCTGTGTTTGCTGCTGTTTGGCCCACCCACCAGCCCGGGCTCTTACCTGACCTTTATTTCCTGCTTTTTCAACCTCAGCTGCTTTGCATGGCACAGCTGAGGTTGAAAAAGCAGGAAAAAAGAGGCTTTTCAAACGCTGCGCACCTGCGCGCAGCGCTGTTCAGCTGTCCGGGCGGCACAGCTTAATGTTTTTTACACATGCGTGCAGCGTGCATCTGGTGCGCATGCGCACAAAGTGTGCATGCATGCGCAAAACATAGTCACCGAACCAGTAGTAACACCAGTTGAATCCCACCCCTTCTTTATTGTCACTTCTTGTCTGTGAACACACTGGCACACATTTAAAACTGAAATTCAGATGCCCGCTCCCAAAAGAGAATATATCTACTGTAACAAGAAGGTAGGGTCTCCCGCTTGGGCGGGGGATTGAACTAGATGACCTACAAGGTCCCTTCCAACTCTGATTATCTGTTATCTGTTAAGAAGATTGTTAGGATATTAAATTTAGTAGCTGGAACAGTAAAGTGTACAATGGGCCAAAACACATGGTTATAGTTGATTGAATGAAGTGTGCTGGCTCATGCATGAGGTAATCTGTGCTATGATTGGTTGCTGTGCATTTAAAGAGGGATTTTCCCTTTCCACCCGCCTTTTTCCTCTGTGTGCTCTTTTGATTTATTTTATGATGTTCCTGTGTTCCTGACTATCTTTTGTGCTGTAAATATAATTGTAACATATATTTATTTATGTAAAACTACAAGTTTGTGTCAGTGTCTCTGACTTCATTTAAACAGGTGCTGCACAATTCCTTCACAATATATTCCTTAAAGTTATAATAGGCTCTACAACATAAATTAGTCTCCAGTTATTATTTGATATTTTACAATAACAGTTTACATTTAACACAACAGATTGAAAAAATAGACCCACTTTATGCATCACACTGAATTATAATTTGATTATTTGGCATTGCTTTAGTGTAGTGCATGAACTAGCCATTTGTGGTCTACACAACAAAGCATGAATGCACATAAGCAAAATGTAACTTGTGTGACTCCAGTCTTAGAATAGACTCACACTCTCAGCACTTTAGCCCAGCTGAAATCCATAAGACAATTGCAGGTCAATTTTTCAATTTTTCAATAATCTATTGACCAGATAAAGCAGGGATATCAAACTTTCATCATCACGTGTGATGTATCGTGATTCCCCCCCCCATTTTAACCAGCAGTGGGCATGCCCAGCACATGACGCATCCGGCCTGTGGATCACAAGTTTGACAGCCCTGAGATAAAGAGTGAACAAGCCTTTTACTATATTAATGTAACCAACTGATAAATTAAGTGCTGAGAATCTTGAGAAATATTCATTACAAATAAGTAAGTTTTGTGTTTGATTCATTCTCACCTTATCCTCTAATTCCAGTAGATAGTTTGCTACATACCATGTGGAATATACATCAGGCAGAAAATTGAGACATTTCTTTCCTCACCTGTCTCCAAGTGTGGAATTCATGTAAATTCCCATACATAGAGGCATCACATCATGTAACACCTCTATCTCTCTTCTCTGAAAGCTTAAGGGAAGTTGGAGTGTACAATATATACCCTTCTGATTTGCTTCTATGCCAGAAACTTCAGACCTTGAAGAGGTCATCAATAACCGTTGATATAAAATCACTGGGGATTTGTTGCACAGAAATATTTCAGATTAAACGCTGCATAATTATCTGCTTGCACTCATAAATGTAACAAAAGAAGATAAAAATCCAAACATTCACAAGGAATTAAAGAATCTGAAGGATGTCAGGAGTCTGCATTTTTAGCATACTTTCTTTGTCCATGATTACAGTTGAATGGGTGAACTTTTCATTGTAAATAATATCTATCTGAAAAGAATAATAAAACCATAAGGTTAAAAGACACCTTGCAGGTCTTATGCCACAAGTATAAAGTATAGTATTTATATCATTTGATCTTTGAAGCCATCCCATATAGACAAATTACTGCTGAACTATTGAATCAATGCTGGATGAGAATACACTTGGGTAAGCATGCCATTGGGAAGAAAACAGACTGAACTTCATTCAAATCCTATAAACATTAGAATAAATGAAGAATGCAATCAAATATATAATTGTATAACTGTATATACCCTCATCCACCCCCCACAAATTATTAAGAAAGACATTGCACATTCAGTATCGATACCCAGAACATTTGCTTTGCTAAGAACAATTTTTATTTTTAGGTGGTACCTTGTAGTGAACCATTTCCCCATACAGGTAGTCCTTGTTTAGCAACCACTTCATTTAGTGACTGTTTGCAGTTACAATGGAGATAAAAATTTATGGCCAGTCCTCACATTTACAACCTTTGCAGGTCTGTAAAGCAAATGAAAGATAAAATAAGGTCATAAGCACAGTTGCAGTTTTACTTAGTGACCACTTAACGGCCAAGTTGCCATTCCCAATTGTGGTTGCCACTTGAGAATTATCTATAAAAGATTGGTTAGGTATACAGTGTGTGTTTCAAAGATACTATTATGTTTTAAGTAGCAGTGGTGGATTAGCTGCAAAGGTGGTGGATTGCAGGGCTTCATTACAGGGTTCCCGGAACTTGATGAGGGCAGCCGTGGCTTTGATGGGGCATAGAAGGTAATACTGCTAAGTGTGATGAATGGAAGGAGTCAGGGGAGGAAGTTAAAATTGAGATTTGTGTGATGGAATTTGTTTGCCAGCAACATGATGTCCTATATCATCTGTATGTTTGCAGGAGAGTATAAAAAAAATCAAGATGGTAGCTTCAACTGCAGAATGAAACAATTCCTTCTTTCAGTTGTGTTATGAAATGGAATCCACGTTAAAAATGATGGGATTTCAAGCACAAAGATGCAGTCACATCTTGACTTTAAAAAATAAAATCCTGTGCTGACACACCTGTCAAACACACCTGCTGACAGGAGTGGGTTAATCTTCCCATCATCCACAAACAGCTTTGCCAGGAGTTATATCCCAAACTTCTGGAAAGCAGAATCCTCTTTTACAGCCTTTTCCCTTGGAACTATTGGTAAACCCTTTCAATCATCCCAAGTTGGTTCAATGCATTTGATTACACTGTGCTGAGTTTGGAAATGAAAGTGAATTGATCAATGGAGAAGGACAGTTCACTTTTAGGGCCAACTGAGCTATCTCAACTCCTTTGGTTATTTTTTTTTCATACATTTAAGAAAAACATTGTATCACAATGCTGTCATTTCCAGGGAACGGGAGTTTGTGTTGAGCATTGGACCTAGTCTGAGTTGCCTTGCCACCCATCCAAGGAGATGTTTGTGCATTTACCTGGGAAAGCCCTCAACAAAGGGGTGCAATTCAACCGGTGTAACAACCGGTTTGGTGAACATGCATTTCGTGTGCATGCAGCGTGTTTGCTAATAACCTTCTCCAGCAATCCCTGTCTGTTAAACAGCTGGTGCGTGGCAATCCGCTGTGCTGCATGAATCAGCTGAGCTTGAAAAACACAGCCTAGAGCCTGGCACAGCCTAGAGCCATGATGGCGAACCTATGGCACGCATTCCACAAGTGGCACACACAGCCATTTGTGCTGGCACACGAGCCACAGGCAAACTTACCTCACTGCACATGCCCATGCCTCATAGCTGATTTTTTTTTCTCGGTTGGTTTGAGGTCTTTTTCAGCCTCCCAGAGGCTCGGAAAAAGCCTCTGCAAGGCTTCTCAAACCGAATTATAGGCCCATTTCATCACTTCCTGTAATACAGGAAGTGACGAAATTGGCCTATAATTCGGCTTGAGAAGCCTTGCAGAGGCTTTTTGCAAGCCTCTGGGAGGCCAAAACAGGCCTCAAACCAACCGGGAAAAAAATCATCTGTGAGACGCAGTGTAGGTAAGGGGTGAGAATTGCGTGCGCATGCGCAGGGGGCGTGGGGAGGGGAGGCATGCATTGCATTCTGGGTGCTGGCATGCGACTACAGGCATGCTGGTTCACTTGCAATTTTTGGCACAGGAACCCAAAAAGTTTAGCCACCACTGGCCTAGAGCCTGGGCAGGCAGGTGGGCCAAACAGCTGATCGTCGGACCAAAGCGAACCAGTTTGCTCTCAGCTGATCCTTGGAGCTACCAGTTCGCACGAACAGGACTGAACCAGTAGAATCCCACCCCTGCCACAACATTAGCAGCCACTCAGTGCAGGCTTCTGTTATCTGGAACTGAATCCGGGACAGAAGTGTCTGAAGGATCTGATGCCTTTATCAAAATGAGGGATGAAGCATTGCTCTCATCAGAAGCTTCAGCTCTTTTGTATGTGTTTGAAGGGTCACAGGGCATGTAAGAAAGAGACAGAGCTTGCATCACGATGGTGCAGTGACTATTTTATTATGTTAACCCTTTCTCTGCTACTGAGCTGGTTGCCCATCCCTTTCTAAAGCAACTTTAAAACGTTCCTTTTATCTAGTAATGCAACATCAGCAGTGGTGGGATTCAAAAAATTTTACTACCCATTCTGTGAGCGTGCCTTGGTGGGTATGGTGTGGCTTGGGTGTGGTGTGGTTTGGTCGGCATGGCAGGGGAAGGATACTGCATTCCCACCCCACTCCAGGGGAATGTTGCTGCAAAATCCCCATTCCCTCCACACCCCACTAACCTGATTTCCAGCTCCGTTCTCCAGTGCAAGGCAACAAAAGAAGATCCAGCCGATCAGCTGGGACTCAGTGGGAGGCAGAGAACAGATGGGGCGGGGCCAGTCAGAGGTGGTATTTGTCGGTTCTCCGAACTACTCAAAATTTCCACTACTGGTTCTCCAGAACTGGTCAGAACCTGCTGAATACTACCTCTGAACATTGGTAACTTTTTCAGAAGCAGAAAATGGAGAGGATTCCTTTTCCCTACAAGGTCACTTGAAAGTTTCCTCAAGCCCCCTGAAAGCTCTTTCCAAGCTGTGACTAACAGATTTTTTTCTCTCTCAAGTTAATTCAAGGGTGTTAGATAAAGTTATTCAGACCTGAATGCAACATCTCTCTACTATTCATTAAAACAGCATTAAAGAAGTCTAGAAAGAAAATACTGCTGTTTTCAGAGTTACATTAATTTTAACGAGTCAACTCCTTAAAGTATTAAAGTCATTAAACCTTACAAAAACAGCTGTTTAATTGAATAGCTGAGAGGTGCTGTGTTCAGATAAGATTCAAAGTATTTCTTACAAATAATGTTCAGCCTATGCATTTAATTATTAATAGATACTATTAAAGTCCTTAAGATTGTCTTTGCTGGTTTTTTAGTATGAGGCAATCTTAATTAATTTTCCATTATACTCAAATCTTGTAGGACTCCACGTAAATTTGTCTATAAATCTATCCTTTTTGTAGAAGATGTCTATTGAAGAAATGTGCTCATAAATGTCTAAAAGCTTTTAAATATTATTGTTCTTAATAAATGTAAAAACCCTAAAAAATTCAATCTCCAAGGTGGAATTGTCACTTAATTAAAGGAATCTTAATTGGAAAACCTACTTACTATATAGTTGGCACCACTCAGCAAGACTTACTTCCAAATATGTACTTTTTATTGTTGTTTATTATTTATTCAATTACTCATTGTACTACTAGTCAAATTAATGCTAATTAAAATAGTTCACCGTGTTTGCATAATTTAGACATAAAAAATTAGGAAAAATCAACTCTCTTTAAAAGATGAATGTAGACAAAGATGACACAAATTTGTTTTTGGAAGACTCATATTCACCTTGCCTGTTCTTCTGAAGTACTTTTCAGCTAAATGATGTTCCATCCATTTGTTATATTTTATTTTCTTTGCTTTTTAATTGAAGAAGCAATGATATAAGCTACTGTAATAAATATTTAATTAAAACATTTTCAAAGCATGTTGATTAAATCAATAATATTGATTGGGGGATGGCATTATTTTAACCCATCCCGTTCCATGGACTGACCACTATCTCCTACGGCTGGTCTTCCATCAAGCCGCCCCACACCGCTGGGATGAGGAGCCACCTAGATGGTTCCACCCCAGGCGCCTTATGGACCCTGAGAGGTTCCAGGCAGAACTGGGGTTTTTTCCTGCATCCCTTACCCACAGGCCTGCCAAGGTCCTCGTGGCTACCTGGCAACAGTCGGCCACGGGGGCTCTTGACAGGGTTGTCCCCATGCATCCCCTCTCTCGGCGCGGATCCCGGTTAGCTCCCTGGTATACCGAGGAGCTCCGGGAGATGAAGCGTCGTAGAAGGGGTCTAGAGAGCAGGTGGAGGGGCGACCCGCTCCGGATCCGACCGAGCCCAGTTGAGATCCCACATTAGGACTTACCTGGTAGCTGTGGGGGGTGGCGAGGAGATCCTACTTCTCCGCCCTCATAGCATCCGCAGATAATCGCCCGGCCGCCCTGTTTGGGGTCGTTCCCTCTTACAGTTGGGGGGGGGGTGGTCGACCCCTTGCAGGGCAGAGCTGAGGAATTTGGTCTTTATCTGCAGGATAAAATTGCTCGGATCCAGGAAGGGTTGCGCTCAGATTTGCAGTGGTCTGACAAAGGGGAGACGAGTGGTCTGGCTAATGTAATCTGGACTGAGTTCGATCCTGTTTCTGAGGATGAAGTGGACAGGATTATGCGGTGGCTGAGTTCCACCACATGTTTATTGGACCCGTGCCCCTCCTGGTTGGTCTATGCCTCCAGGGAGGTCACGTGCGGCTGGCTCTGGGCAGTGGTCAACACTTCGTTAAGGGAGGGGCTGTTCCCTGCCGCCCTGAAAGAGGCGGTGGTGAGGCCCCTGCTGAAGAAGCCTGCCCTGGACCCAGCCGTGTTGAGCAACTTTCGTCCGGTTTCCAACCTTCGCTTTCTAGCGAAGGTTGTTGAGAGTGGGGTGGCTCAGTAATTGCCACTTTTCCTGGAGGAAGCAGACTACCTGGATCCATTCCAATCGGGCTTCCGACCCGGATACAGCACGGAGACAGCATTGGTCGCGCTGATTGATGATCTCTCTAGGGCTTGGGACAGGGGTTTTTCCTTGGTCCTGGTCCTGTTAGACCTCTCAGCGGCTTTTGATACCATCAACCATGGTATCTTGTTGCGACGTCTCGGGGGGTTGGGAGTGGGGGGCACTGTTTTACAGTGGTTCTCCTCCTACCTCTCGGGACGTTCGCAAACAGTGTTGGCAAGGGGGCAGAGGTTGACTCCAAGGTCTCTCACTTGTGGGGTACCGCAGGGGTCTGTCCTCTCGCCTCTCTTGTTCAACATTTATGTGAAGCCGCTGGGTGAGATCATCCATGGTTTCGGGGTGAGTTACCATCAGTATGCTGATGATACGCAGCTATACATCTCCACCCCAGACCACATCAGTGACGCTCTCTCCGTGATGTCCCATTGTTTGGAAGCGGTGTGGATCTGGATGGACAGGAACATGCTTTGACTCAATCCAGCCAAGACAGAGTGGTTGTGCATACCGGCATCCCGGTCCAGTTTTGAGGTTCTATCATTGGTCATGGGGGAGGAGGTGTTACCCCCCATGGACAGGGCATGGAACCTGGGGGTTCTTCTGGACTCACGGCTCAAGTTGGAGGAGCAGGTGGGATCCGTGGCCAGGGGGGCCTTTGCCCAGGTCTGGCTGGTTCGCCAGTTGCGCCCATATCTGGACCGGGATGCCCTGCGCACGATCACTCAGGTGCTCGTGGTCTCCCGATTGGACTACTGTAATGCTCTCTATTTAGGGCTGCCCTTGCATATCACTCGGAGGCTTCAGCTGGTGCAGAATGCGGCTGCGCGGGTAGTGATGGGAGCCTCCCGATACTCCCATGTCACACCCTCCCGTGGCCTGCATTGGCTTCGGTTGCCCTCGGGTGAGGTTCAAGGTGCTGGTTTTAACATTCAAAGTCCTGCATGGCATGGGGCCAGGATATTTATGAGAACGACTCCTCCCAGCATCAAGTACCAACCGCCCTGTACGGGCGCACAGACGGGGTCTCCTCAGGGTGCTGTCTGCGACTCAATGTCGCTTGGCGGGAACCCGGGGGAGGGCCTATTCTGTGGCGGCCCCCACTCTATGGAAACTTCTTCTGCTGGAGCTCCGGTTGGCTCCCGATCTCCGCACCTTCCGCCACGAGTTAAAAACCTGGCTGTTTTTACAATCTGGGCTATGTTGACTCTTGGGGTTTTCTTTTTAACTTGGGGGTTTTAAATTGCTTATTCGGCTTATAACTTGTTTAATATAATTTTTAAGTAATTTATTGTTGTACTGTATTTTACTTGTGAGCCACCCCAAGTCCTTTGGGAGAGGGGGTGGCATATAAGTCGAATAAATAAATAAATAAATAAATAAATAAATAAATAAATAGTATTTAATTCATTTTTAATTGATCATTGAATCAATTGCTAGCCATTGTATCTAAAAGTTATATTATTAGCTACTGATTGTAAAATAAAATGCTGGTTTTCCATATCTCTTACCCAGTGAAGTTCTGAAAAAAAATGATCTTCTCTGAGGGAGATGGGTGGTAGGGAAATGTGAGAAATAATTAGATAAATAAATTATCTGGTCCAATTGTCAAAACCATCAATCATAAATTAATTTTAGGCAAAAAATCTGTAAGGGTTTTCGAGCCAGCAATAAATGCCCTACTCATACACTTTATAAGCTCTTGCAACAAATATTTCTCTGTGACTTGTGTCTCCATATATTTTTAAATATGGAAAAGGCAGAGGCTAGATAGAACCATATAAGTAGGTCTCTACTGTTTTGCCGAAGATGTCATTGATCCTCATGTTTAATAATACCTGCAGAATGATTTGCTTGCTGTCTTAAATTATATTTTTGAAATTTAGAAAGCTAGGATAAAGTAGTAGCTGATCTTGAATAGAAGGATTCTGCAATCCTTCTATTCAATCCAGTAAAGATTGAATTTCTGGGCTCAGAAACCTTTAATGTTGCATGTCTCTCTTTTGCAATAAATGGCATTTGGGCTGCTAGTAATGAAACAAAGTAGATTTTGCAAGCCAGAATTCTGCCCATGAGAAGGAAAGCTCAGCTTCATCTTTCAGAAAGCATAATTATTCCTCAAGACTATTATGAATAACTATTTCCAGATGCAAAAATGTAATAAAATATCTGCAGATGGTTTCTTTTAATTGCCCTTATCACCACTTTTTTTTTAACCTTATAGTGAATGCTGCTCTTGTCCTTATAGAGCAGGGGTGTCAAACTCACGTCGTCATGGCGGTGTCACATGACATATCAGAATGTTAACCAGGCATGGGTGTGGCCAGCATGTGACGTACCCAGTCTGTGGGCTGGGAGTTTCACAGCCTTGTTATAGAGAATTGAATGGGCTCTCCTAGTGGTAGCTCATCCTCTTCTAAGAACTGCCTGGGTGCCAGAACTTTCTGTTGTCAGTGCCATTGAAATGATGAAACCAGGTGGTAAGTGTAGGAGACAACAACTCTTCCCATTGGAGCCCCTTTCAGCAGCTGAACCAAGGCTATTGCTAATGCCATTGCTTCTGCTTCCCCATTTTTATAAGGCTCTCTTTGCGGCATTGCTACACTACACTAACATTAAGTATCTCAGTGCAGTGAGGAAGACCAGTTTTAGCATCAAATAAAAAGCATGACATTCCCATTTCCATCTTTGACTTCTAATTGTAACTTTTACAGCTATAGAAAAGCCAAAACATTTGTGCACAGATCACAGAAACAGCAAAAAGCTAGATTAATGTGCCAGGCCTGTAGTAAAGCTGTCTTAGGAAAGACTACTCCTGAATCAAGCTACAATATCTTTATAGTCCAATCTACTTCATAGGGTTTGTAAGGTGTAAAGATAAAAAGAAGGGAGGGAGGTCTCCATGTTGCTTTTGGGGAAAGACAAGGGAAAGTACTAATAAAATAATAAATACATTCTGCTAAGGAGACATCTGTGTTAACTACCTATAAAAAAGATACTCTTTCAAAGGATGGTCTTGTTTTTTTCTGAGTAAGAACCCAAATGCCATCACTCTGCTAAACAACTAATTCCCACAACACTGTCAAACTACTTACTGTTACTATTCTTCTTCTCATCTTTCCTATTATCTATCTCTTCCCACTTATGACTATAACCGTGTTGCTTGTATCTTTACAATTTATATTGCTTTATTTGTTTCCTAGTAAGATTTGATGCTTATTAGTAACCTATGACTATCACTAAGTGTTGCACCTAATGATTCTTGATGAATGTATTTTATTTTTTCTTATGTACACTGAGAGCATATGCACCAAAAACAAGTTCCTTGTGTGTCCAATCACACTTGGCCAATAAAGCTATTCTATTCTATTCTATTCTATTCTATTCTATTCTATTCTATTCTATTCTATTCTATTCTAAAAGCAAGTGATAGTGTGAACAGATGAGTGAAAATCTTTACATTGTTTTAGAAGATTAATTTCAAGGTCTAGCACAAAACTTCTAAACTGATTAGCCTTTAATTGTAGTGATCAGTCTAGTTGTATGTTACATCTTTTAGTGAAGTAATGAAAATTACAAGGATATTAAAAAGGACCCACAAACTTGTCAAAGTCCAAGGAACAATGCATGCCTACAATACAGGGTATGGGATGTCTAATGCCTCTTCCTTGCAGGCACCCTTAAAATAACCAATAGTCATAAGGTGTTCATGCTAGGGGACTGAAAAGATCACTGTACATCATATAATACAGTTATTTCTTGTCAGCTAGAAATTCAATGTTTTTCAACCTTAGGATCTTTAAGTATATGGACTTCCATCCCCAGAATTTCTTAGCCAGCATGCTGGCTGGGGGATTCTGGAAGATGAAGTCCACACATCTTAAAGCTGCCAAAGTTGAAAAACACTGAATTAAATATTATTTACTTAGTAGCAGTTATACTGGAAGAAATAACTGGAGAGTATCCTAGGAAATAACTGAAAAGTAAATGTTAACATACTTGTACTCATGCATGATTTACAACCTATAATATTTGAAATTACTAAAGTCTTAATCCAATAACTAATGTGCCCAGTTACAAGGAAATAAAAAAGAAAAGGACATTGGCAATTAGCCCTTTTTTGTGATTGTTATATATATTTTATTCCAAATTTAGAATGCTTCACGAGACAGATGCAGAAGATGGGAATTCGGAGCAGTTTTTCCTGGCCTGTTCTATTTTATGGACTAGGCTAGGGAATGGGAGATTCCATGATTTAAAAGCAATTGGGACCCTGGTATATTAAACATATTTGCCAAGATTCTTATGCCCTAAGATGCACACGCTTTCAAGGTAAAATTACCATCATCTGAACTGAGAATAGAATATATTATAAGATTTAAACTCACGGGGTGAGCCGGGTCTTAGGGACCTCATATAAGATAGCTTTCTGATATTTGCTGGCCTTGACTTTGGGAAGAGCTAGATTCAAAAGGAGACAACAATTTCTTGGTGCATTTGTTGAAAGTTAAATTGATCTTGTTTAGCTGATCTTGTTTTGTGACTCCACTTTGCATCTGTATCTCCTGGCCAGATTCATATCTACCATATCTAGTGAGTGCTGTTTTGTTCCTCTTTTAATTCAACAAGATCAGTTCCTTGTTCTTTATCCTTTACCCTTCTTCCAAAGGTTGCAGTATTTTTTTTCCTTTCTGGCTTTAGTGATGTTCATTTTCTTTGCTCCTTTTAGGGCATTTTGATTTTAGATTTAGGGATCTATAAAATGGTTATTTTCCCTTGCTTCTTGTAGACAAGGCCTGATAGTTAAAGGTCTTAGATCTCATGATTAATTTCCTCATTTATTGTGATGAAAGGCCCTGCCTTGAGCATAATTTGCTTGGGTGATAACTTGAACTATTTCTTTCAATCTCCTTTTAGACTGTTAGGTGTGAGCAGGGGTGGGATTCCACTGGTATAACAACCAGTTCGGTGATTGCACGCTTCATGCACACAGGCACACTTTTGCCTTCAGGAATTTATTCAGCTGGCAAGGCTTTCCTGAAGGCCTCTGCAGCCGATAACAGAGCTCCGGATTGATCCGGAGCTCTATAATTGGATACAGAGGACTTGAGGAAAGCCTTGCTGGCTGCAGCAAAAGAAATGAGCCGAGGTGTGCAAGGCCTGGTTGTAACTATCCAAAGGTAAGTAGTAGGGCAGCTCCACCACCCCATCCCCACCTTAATTTTTTACCTGTGCACCTTGGAGTGGGCAGGGTCTTAATTAGGACTTATTTTGGGGGTAGGGCATCTATAGGGCCCATGTGTAAAAATCAAGCTAGGACTTACTTTCTGAGTAGGTTGTATTTTCAGGGAAACACGGTATATTTATATTAGGATAAGAATATTTACATTTATAGCTGTCAACTCTGTACAATAAAAACAATTTGCACTGCTGAGTACAGCAACATTCAACAAATATATAGTACTTGCAACCTTTTCCTATGCTGGCTGGAAATTCTGATCAAGACCACAAACAATAAGCTGTTCCTGTAAAAACAAACAAACCCTACTTAACTTGATTTTAAAAAAATCAACCTGAAACATTGATTAGAAGAAAAAATGGTGGAATTAGACAATCCTGAATAGATGTTCAGTGTGCAAGTAATTGTATTGTACTTTGTACAATGCTAGGAAAAATGAAACTAATCTATTCTGAACTATTAGCCATAAATCATGTCTGCAATGCTGGTTTACATTCACCAAGATTTTTGTTAATATGCTTGATTGGTCACAAATAATCATCAAGAGCAAAGGAAATGACCAAATGGACTGATCTAAACATTCATATCTCACTGTGTCTACTTTGCTGGATTGATGTTAGGAGATTAGGTAAGCTTCCTTTTTCAATGAGACACTTTGCTATAATATGTTTAGAAATACTTTTGGTCATTAAACCACAGTATTCCTGACTAGAGCACCAATTTATAATGTATATTTTAATGAACCATCTCATTGAAGTACAGATAGTCTTCGACTTACAATAATTCATTTAGTGACCATTCAAAGTTACAACAGCACAGAAAAAAGTGACTTATGACCATTTTTCACAGTTACGACCTTTGCAGCATTCCCATGATCATGTGATCAAAATTCAGATGCTTGCAACTGGTTCATATTTATGACCGTTGCTGTGTTCCACGGTCATGTGATCATCTTTTGTGAGCTTCTGACAAGCAAAGTCAGTGGGTAAGCCAGATTCATTTAACAACTGGGTTATTAATTTATCAACTACAGTGATTCACTTAACAATTGTGGCAAGGCAGGTCATGAATGTCTAACTTAACAACAGAAATTTTGGGCTCAGTTGTGGTCATAAATTGAGGATTACCTAAAACCCCTTTAGCAAATATAGTTGTACTTTCAATTTGATAATGACATGACTGAAAATTAAATGAAGTAGTGCGAGAGTCTTCATTTGCATGATGTGTTTGTTGACGTTTAAATACATTTTAAACTATTGCTTTATGACATCAACATCAGAGGTGGTATTCAGCAGGTTCTGACCAGTTCTGGAGAACCGGTAGTGGAAATTTTGAGTACTTCGGAGAACCGGAAAATACCACCTCTGACTGGCCCTGCCTCCCATTGAGTCCCAGCTGATCAGCTGGGTCTTCTTTGGTTGCCCTGCACAGGAGAATGGAGCTGGAAAGCAGGTTAGTGGGCTGGGGAGGGAATGGAGATTTTGCAGAATCCTTCCCCTGCCATGCCCACCAAGCCACACCACGCCCAGAGAACCAATAATAAGCATTTTTGAATCCCACCACTGATCAACATGCCTGTGAACCCAAAAAATTTTTTAAAAATGAAGTAGAATGTTTGAAATTTATTTTTCTATTTTAAATTGTTACCTCTGCAATATCATATGGTCTCACTGGTTAACAAAAAGCACAAGCAGAGAAAAACATGTTTATATTCATTACTGCTAGTAACCATGTAGTAACAATGTTAGCAGCAAATATCATACTGTGGCAATACACAAAGTTTCAAGTTTAGGATTGTGATACCCCCATCTTTTTTAAAAATCAGATTGACTTTCAGCTTGGAAGCTTAATAAGAGATAAATAGCTCATAGGTTACCAAGTTATTTTAAAACAATAACCCTTATGTTAGTTAAGAAAAAGAAAATAGGTTGAGTACTATTTTTACATTCAAAGTTATTTTCTAATTTATTTTGCGGGTGATAATTGAAGATTTTTTTCTTTAAAATATATAAATTTTCACTTAATTCTTTTCCAAGGCAACATTCAAGTATTAGATGTTGTGCTAATCTGATAGATAGATGGAAAAGAAATACTATTTGGAGATAAATTCCAAAAGGTTCTAAAGAGAATAATAGTTCTAGGAAAATTTGCTTTTAATTTAACATTCCTGTGTTATAACAATATTTAAAAGGAGTACAAATAAATTGGAGGGATTTATAAATACCTCCTGAATTTGGGAAAAGAAGGATGAAATATCATAGGAATCAACAGCTCTCACATACTGTACATTTCAGAAGTGCCTCTGCTGGCCTACCACAATATGGCTTTATTTTTATATTCTTACTGTAGCTTTACTTGAAAAGCTGAGATCAAATTAAATATATTCCTCGTGTTTTCACATAACACTCTTTTAAAATTCTTAGCTTCAAGTTTTGAAATCTAGAGCTGCCCGTTGAAAAAGTTTTAAAGTGAATGAAAAATAAGCTCATCAGATACAAACATTTATTCAACATGTCTTGGTTTGCCATCAGATACAACAAAAGTTTTAACTTAGAAGTTTAGACATTCATCTTATTGCAATAATATTTTTCTTTTTTTAAAAATGAGCCTTGGTAGCTCAGGCTGTTAAAATGCCTGCTCTTAAGATCCAGATGCCTACAATTATTGTAGGCTCGAATCCCACCAGGCTCAAGGTTGACTCAGCCTTCCATCCTCTCAGGGTAGGTAAATTGAGGAGCCAAGATTGTTGGGGGCAATTAGCTGACCTTGTAAAAATGCCGCTTAGTAATAAGCAGGCATATACAATGGAATGAAGGCTATTGCTGAGCACACTGGGTTGTATCCCAGAAATTGTAAGCCGCCCTGAGTCTTCGGAGAAGGGCGGCATATAAATGTAATTTAAAAAATAAAAAAATAAAAATAATTTTTATTGAATAATCACACACAAACAAACATAGACATAAACAAAACATAACCAAACAAGAACATACATTAAATTTGAACCGGGTATTGCTGAGCTCGTATCACTCATTGTCCATCGTTTGTTAAGTCCAATTCAGAAAAGCTATTGGATCTTTCTCCTATCCAGCCATCCATAGAAATTGTTCCATGTTTTGTAATAGTCCGTTTCTTCCTTATTTTTAATTTCCATTGTCAATTTGTCCATCTCCGCGCACACAATAATTTTCCTTATTAATTCTGCTTCCGTTGGAGTTTCAATGTTTTTCCAGTTTTGTGCAAAAGCCATCCTCGCTGCTGTAATAATGTGGATCATTAAGTAGAAAGTTTCTTTCAGGTATATCTTATTAGTGATTCCAAGTAAAAAAAATTCCTGGTTTAAAATATATCTCCTCGTCACAGATTTCTCGTAGCCATTTATATATTTGATTCCAAAATTCCTGGGCCTTTCTGCAACTCCACCATATATGATAATAAGTATCTCTTTCCTTGTTTCACTTCCAACAGATAGAAGAAAATTTGTTATTTATTTTAGCTAGTCTTGTTGGTGTTATGTGCCATCTGTAGAATAGTTTGTATAAATTTTCCTTATATGGAATTGCTAAAGTTATTTTTTATTTCTAGTCCAGATGTTTAATCGTCCAAATTTATGTTATAACCAAAATTTCTCATCCATAGTATCATTGTTTCTTTTACATTTTCTTCTTCCAGTTTGGCTTCTAATAATACCTGATAAATTTTTAAATCATCTTTTCATCTGGTCCTAACAAAATTTCATCAAATTCAGTCCTAGTTTTACTAATGCCCAATTCCTTTTTTTTTTTTTTTTATTTAGATTGGAGTTGCAGATAGGCCCACCATTCCAATTCTATTCCCTGTTCAATCAACTGCTGCCTAGTTTGTAAATCTCCTTTTTCATCTAATAATTCTTCATAAGTAATAATTTTATCGTATCGTAATAGATGTGGATGCATCAAGGCTTCTAGTGTCGATAGCCAAATTGGAGTTTGGATGTACATTTGTTTCTTGATTTTAAACCAAGTATGTAAAAGTGTCTGTCTGACTTTATGTTTTTGCACATAGCTATGTCCCTTTATGCTATCTCGTCCGAGAAAGGCGTGCCATCCTGACTGGAGGTGTATCCCTCTAGTGTTAATATTCTTGTATTTGTATGGTTGATCCAATCTTTTAACCAGGTCATTATTGCAGCTATGATACAACTCCCAGTCTGGTAGGCCAAACCCCCTCTCTCCGTGGCATCCTGTAATAATTTTAATTTTATCCTCAGCCTTTTCTTTTGCCAAATAAAATTTGATATTATTCTATTCAATCCATCAAAAAGGTTTTTTTAGTTTTATAGGGGCATTTTGGAAGAGGAATAAAATTTTAGGCAAAATATTCATTTTTATCGTGGCTATTCTGCCCATTAAAGATAAATTTAAATTATTCCATCTTCTTAAATCTTCATTTATTCGTTTAATAAGAGGGTCATAATTATCCTTCTTAAGTGTGCCATGCCTGGTTGATATAATAATTCCTAGATATTTTATTTTTCAACAATCTCAATGCCCATTATTGCCGCCAGTAGTTCTTTCTGTTTGTTTGTCGTGTTCTTAGTAATCATTTTTGTTTTATTTTTATTGATCTTTAGACCCGCTACAAGACCGAATTCATCCAATTTTTCTAATAGTTTAGGCCCAGAAGTTTGTGGTTCTTCTAAAATGAAAAGTAGGTCATCAGCAAATGCTTGTAATTTGAACTCTTCCTTTTTTATTTTTAATCCTTTTATGTCACTTTCTTTTTAATTGTCCTAATTAAAGCCTCTAAGGTCATAATAAACAGCAATGGCGACAATGGGCATTCTTGTCTAGTTCCCTTCTGTATTTGAAATTTTTCCGTAAGTCCCCATTAATTAAGATTGTAGCTTCTTGTTTTTGGTAAATGGCCATGATTACATTTATAAATTTGGGTCCTAAATTCAAATGTTTGCTTTGTTGTAAAATAAAATCCCATTTTACATTATCAAATGCCTTTTGAGCGTCTAAAATAATAGTGCAGCTTGTTCTGCACTACGGTCTTCATAGTATTCTAATACATCTAATGCTACCCTGATGTTATTTCTAAGGTGTCTTTGTGGGAGGAAGCCATTTTGGTCGGTAGATATAAATTTATTAAGTATTCTTTTTAATCTTTCAGCCAGAATAGTCATAAAAATTTTGTAGTCAACATTGAGGAGGGAGATTGGTCGATAATTACCGGGTCTGTCAGATCAGTACCTGCTTTAGGAATAATAGATATTTTTGCTTCTTGCCAAGATTGGGGACATTTCGCCTTATCTAAGACTTCATTAAAAATCTTTAACATTTCTTTTCCTAGAGTTTCCTGTTGTGTTTTGTAAATTTCAGCCGGTAGGCCATCTGGCCCGAGCTTTATCAATTTTTGCCTGTTAATGGCCCATACTTCTTGAAGAGTTATACTATGATTTAGAGATTCTTTATCCTCGTCTGAAATTTCTATGAAATCAGCATTTTTAAATACTTTTGAATTTGGTCTTCTGTTGCATGGTTTGCTTCTGTATATAGATCATTATAATATTTTTAATAATCTGCCTTTTTCTTCCTCTTTAAAACATATCTTCCCTTGTTCATTTCTTAATTTAGTGACCCATCTCTTTTCATTCTGTTTCTTAAGTTTAGAGGCTAGCCAATGCCCTGGTTTGTTTGTTCTCAAATTGGTATTGCTTCGTCTTCTTTAATTTCTGGGCTAATTCTTCCTTGTCAATTAAATTTATTTTATGTTTAATTATATCCAATTGTAGTTTAACTTGTTTGTCCTGTGGTGTGGTCTGCAATTTCTCATCCCATTCCTTATATTCCTGTTGTAATTTTGCTCTCTGTTGTTTTTTTTCCTTATTTTTCTTGGCCATATATTTAATGGACACTCCTCTCATTGCTGCTTTAACTGTATCCCAATTATTTTGTAGAGGGGCTTATTTTCTTGGGAAAAAAATTCTAACTCCTTTGTCAACAATTTGTTAAATGTTTCATCTTTTACAATCGACCTTTGGAGCATCCAATTCCTTGATTGTTGTTGTCCTTCCCACCTGAGCCTAATCATATTATGATCTGCTAATACGTTTGGTTCCATTGTTATGTCTAAAATTTCTGAGTTTAATTTTTTGGTCATCCACATCATGTCCAGTCTTGACCAAGACATGTGGCGGTTGGAGTAATAAGTAAACCGTTTTTTCCCTATATTCCTTTCTCTCCAGACATCGCTAATATTAAGTTCTTTAGTAAGGTCTAAAAATATTTTTGGTAACTTTTTTTCTTTTCCAAGTTAATATTATTTCCTTTATAGTCTAATGTTTTATCTATGACTGCATTGAAATCTCCTATGATAGATAGTTCTTGGTATTGTAGTTCTTTAAGTTTATTATGTAATTTTTGAAAGAAGGATTCTTGGGGGCCGTTTGGTGCATAAATTACGACTAATAGGCTTTTAATCTTTCTTATTTCAATTTCTACCATTAATATCCTGCCTTCTTTATCCGAATATATTAGTGAAGCTGAGATCCAGTCCTTTATGTAAAGTACTACTCCTCTCTTTTTCTTTTGGTCTAGGGCCGAAAACAGATTTCCCAATTTTTTATTTTCTAGTACATGTTTTTGTTTCTGGGCAATGTGAACCTCCTGTAGTGCAATAATATCAGCTTTTTGTGTTTGTAAATATTTAAAGAGCTTTTTCCGTTTTATCGGAGAGTTTAAACCATTTATATTCCAGGATATACAATCACATAAATTTGTATTTTTATTGGATTCTGTACTTGGCACTTCTTGTAATTCTAATGTCTTTGGGTTCCTCTGTAAATTCCCCTTTCCCATTATTGTCATCTTTATTATCTATTATATTTACCTTTTTATGTACATCTGGCACTTCCCTTTCCTCTCTTCTTGCTACTTCTTGATCTTGATCCTCTCCTTCTCTATTTAATTGCTGTTCGAAAAACATCTCTGCTTTCTCTATAGTATCTAACTTATATTTCTTATCACACCAAGTCAGCATAATGCCTTCTGGGACCAGCCATCTAAAATTAATACTTTGTTTTATGAGTTTGGTTGTTAAGAATTGATAGGGTCTTCTTAAGTCCCTTACTCTCTTAGGAGTTTGTTTGAGTACTGTTATTTGTTTGTCAGCATACTCTAAGGTATTATCTCTGGCTCTATGTAAAATTTCGTCCCTAAGAGATTTCCTTACCAACTTCACATGAACCTCTCTTGGTAGATTGAATCGCCTTGCGTAATTGGTTTGAACCCTGTACAGCTCGTCAATTTCCTTCATTAAATCTTCTTTTTCTGTTTCTAGTAAGTTAGCTAATATACCTGCAATGACCTCCCATAGATTTTCTCCTTTTTCTTCCCTTACATTTTGTAATCTCAGGTAGTAGGCTGCTTTTTCAGATTCGAGATGTATTATCGCTATTTCTAATTCTTTGTTCTCCTTTCTAATTTATCTGTTAGTTCATCTACTCTTTTTTCCTCCTTGTTTACCTTTGTTTCAATTTCTGTTATTTTCTCCTGGTTTTTCTTCATCTCTTGCTGAAATATTTCAAATTTTTCCTCTATCTTTTGTATTTTGTCCTTTAAGTCAGTTCTCACAGACCGTATTTCATTTTTCATGTCCTTGATTTTTAATCATCATCTCCTGCATGCCTAATAATAGACCTTGTAGGTCTTTCGAGGAGTTGGAACGTTCTTTTGGCAACATCTCATCAATTGCCCTTTGCAGAGGGACTCAGCACCGTTGTAGTGGCCGATGATTGGGTAGGTAATTTTCTAACTGTACCAGTCCTCGAGACATTAGTGGTGCTCGTCATTTTCCAAAGTTTACCCACAATTTTCCCCACAGTGATAGTTAAAATTTATCTTCTCCCCTTGTTTTCCTTCTCCCAGATCACCTCTGTCTCCCAATCTCCTCCCCCTTCTTATAAGTTCATAAGAAAGAAAGAAAAAGTATATCTATATTCTCGTATCTAAAGTAGGAACTATAGTTAAAGTGCTTTCTGTAACAACAAAATTATCTCAATATATATTGCTAATCTGCTATATATCAAAATTTTACCTATTCAGATTCCAGCAATTTCATTAAGTCAGTAGTTATGAATACTAATGGTAAGATTAGTTGATTTCCTCAATTAATTCATTAATTATTCTAAATACTCTAATTTCCTTAACATATAAACAGTTATAAATACTTTGTTCTTAAATCAGCTGTTACAATTCTAAATTAACTAACTTATCAGTTATATACTTCAGTGTTTTTCAATATTTTAAAATAGATAAATATTTAAATACTAGAAAGAGCTTCTGAGTGCGAGGGGATAGTAAAAAAGAAAAGAAAAAGAAAGAAAAGGAGGGGATATGGGAAGGGGAGGGTATCAAGAGAAAAAGAAGGGGGAGAAAAGAGTCGGAGCAAGCAGAAGTTTAAGAATTATAGAGTTAAAACCTAAAGAAAAAAGTAAGGCAAAAATATGGTATATCACTGTTCAATTCAGTTCTTTCGTGCTACAGTGTGACTCATGGAGTTTCTGTTCAGCCTTCCTCCTATTTCCTCCTCTTCCGTAGATTGCTGTCTTCCGGATCTTGTACTGGATAGAAAGTTTCCTGTATGACTCAACAATTTTCCTTGTTTAGATCGGCTCCAATCAATAAAATCCAAACCTATTTGTCTATTATCTTAGAGTTTGTTAAATCGTCTCTCCTTCAATCTTATTTAGATCGCTTTCCCGAGCCTTCGTGTACAAAGAATTAATTTATAGAGTCCACAGCGTCCGTTTAAGTCAACTCCGCTGCTGTCTTTTAGTTGAACAAAGGGAAAGGCAAATCTTTATTTCGTAGTTCAAATCTGTTTAAATCCAACCCGAAGTGACAAACGTCCTATTCAAACAGCATGTAGTTAATCAATTATCTAAACCTCTTCTTCTCCTTCTAGCGTTTTTTGTCTTTCATTCCTTTCACTTCTTCCACTCACCATAGATCTTGCCGCTCAACCACCTTCTTAAATCGGAGCAATTTGTTTTTTCTTCAAATATTTCAAAAGTTATTATTGGCGTCTAAATTGTTCTCAGATAGTTTTGCTTGTTGGATGATCTTTAAACTCGCAAAGTTATACCTTGGTTCTGCTTGGTCACCGCTGGTGTGATCGGCTGTCAGCACCCGGGGTAGCCATTGCTGGCGTCCCGCTCCTCCGCCGCTCGTTCTTGGTTCACCCCCGATTCCGACGCAGACCGCCATCTGAGACTTCTCTCTGGGGACCCCTCTCCTTCAGGAGCTCTCCAAGCCCCTTTTGGACTCCGTAGAGCCCCTGTGACCGGAGAATGAAGGTCCGTGCTCCGCAGAGTCTTCTGCCCGCACATCCCTTCTTTCTGACAGCCAACCGGAAGTCCGAGATCGCAATAATATTTTTCTGAACAGCACTTGAAACTAAAGCAAATGCAATAATGCATAATCTAAGAAGCAATGTTTTAAAGAGTTTTGCTATTGTTATGAAAGGCATTTGATCATTCTGTTTCGGTGTTCAAATTTGTTTATGATTCCATGGTCTGCCATCTGCCACAAATGCTTTAAATTGAATCTTGCGTTGAACAGAGAATTGGATTCATTGGCTTAAATGGCTTCTTCCACCTAGCTTTCTTTACACAATGGTTTGAAAAATGTTTTATAAAAATTCAAACAATATTCATATTTTGGAAAGTACAACAGTAGTTATAGTAACACTTGCTTGTGAAGAGTCCTCAAAACAGCAGCTGCAACAAAATGAAAACATTGCCAGTATCTTCAATTAGCAGCTGAAGTTCTACACACTATGAACTCTGTACCAAGAAATTACTTCAAAATGAGGAAGTATCATAAAGCCTCTCCAATAAAAAAACGAAATAGTAACTATATTGTGTTTAACTTAGTTAAATGTTACTTTTGACTATATTCAAGCATTTGAAAAACCAGCCTGAACCAGAGAGGTTATCAAGGGAAACAGAACTGAAATCTGAACTAAAAAATCTGGAAAATGCAAACTGCAATTTAAACTTTAGAATGCTGAACCAGAGAGTTCTTAATGCAGTGGTTAAGATAGACTTAGAAGCAGCTAACATTTGCTGTTCCAGCCTTTATGCACTTCGATAGCATAATTGAGAAATAAGTATCTGATTTGCACGATACTCACTGCACAACTTTCCATCCCCTCTATTGTATAGAAAAGAACGTGTAACCTATTAAAGGCTGTTAGATCTACTAGAGCAATTGTCCAAAACACTTGTATACAAAATTGTGCCAGAGGTACAGTTTGTCACAGAGTTGCGTACTTTCCCCAAACTTTCAAGAACCTCTAGAACCTTTTCTTTGTCTTCTCTAATATTCCTATTCAATACTTCCAGTGTTAACACAAACAGCAGAGTTGGCAGTCATATTCATTGTATGTAGTTTGAATATATTTAAAATAATGCATTTATAGTGTGGCTGTTTGCCCTAGTTAGTTGCATACTCTGGATTTAAAACATACACTGCTAGGAATTGGAATAACTGTTGGAATTTAATACTGAGATGTTTACATTGCTTGTGAAACACAATAGAGTGTGTTTCTAGTTCTAGCTGTATTTAGAAGCTCTTGTCAGTGTTCCAGCAACCCTCCATTCCAATCAGTAACTCCGAGACAAGCATATCTCAAAAGTACCTTTATTAGGATAGAACTGGCACATCTGTGAAATCCTGAATCTGAAAGTTTCCAGGCTTCCTACAATTTCCCAAACTACAAATCCATCCCCCCTTGGCCATCATCACATCACATGGCCCAATCACAACCATCCAAAAATAAGATCCTTATTTCATCCTGCGCCATACTCAATGACCTTGAACTAACAAAAGTATTTTTTTTTGTCTACTTAGAGCTACTCAATTGAATCTACCCGTCTCCCACTTTCTCAGGCTTGTGGCAGCATGGAATATGGCTTCCAAAGCTGACAGTAATCCTAATTGCATAATCAAAAGGTAGTCAAAAAGGTAATTCTATCCTTGTCCACAAGTAACTTCTCCAAATAATTTCGTCCTTGCAAATGTTGTCAACAGTCCCTCTTAAATATAGTGCCAAAGGCAAATAGCTTAGGTGACTGTGCTTCTAGTGGAAGTGACCTCTGTACTTGCTGAGTAGGTTCCATAGTAGGATAATCAAGCTTTGATCCACCTGGCATGCTGATCATTGACCCTAATTGTCAAGGCAGGTGTGTTGGAAAGGAAAGATTGCTTGACGAGCATCAATCCTTGGTCCTCTTTAAAGCTCATTTTGATAGCTTTTCATACATCCAGTTTGTTTCATATATTTAAAGAGATTTAATATTCATAACATTTGAGGGTGGGGCTCCCTCCATAGGGAACTGGATTTGGCTTAGCTTATGGTTTCTGGTGATGTAGAGACCTACTGAAGGTTGGATAAATCTTGTAGTACACCTGTGAATATAAACTCCACTATCCCAGGTCCATGTTAGATCAGAGTCACTCTGTGAGGGAGATGGGCAGTTTCTATACGTGATAAATAAAATAAATCAGTCATATTGAAGGAGCCCCAGTTATGTTCTGCTGAGACAATGATGTAACATTTCCCCTTCCACTATCTTAATGGTAATAGGATTTGATTTCATTCTAGTACATCACTTTACCGAGGCCATGCTATTATACATAAGAATATAAGCAGTGCTATGCTGGAACTTTTGAGCTATTTAGGCTAAGGGTCCCTAACCCCCAGATTGTGGGCCACCACTGTGGCCTACAGCATGCCAGAACCGGGCTGCACAAACAAGCGAAGGCCCATCCGTGGGATGTAGGCAGCATGCAAAACCATGCTCACTCTGGTCTGTGGAAAAACCTTTCTCCATAGAACCCGTCCCTGATGCCCAAAAGGTTGGGGGCTGCTGATTTTGGCCATTAGCCTGTTCACACAGTGGCCAGCCAACTGCACAAGGAAGCCTACTTGTCTCCCAGCTGATGACTTTCCAAAGCGACTACACTGCCATCAAAGCTATTAGTCACTGATCCCTATGATTTCTATGAATTGGTCCAACCTTCTTTGAAATCAGCCAAGCTGGTAACCAGCAAACTTCATGGTAGCAAAATTCCAAAATTTCGTTACAAATTGCGCAAACAAATATTCTTTAGTCTGTCTTGATTCTTTCAGTGTTCAATTTCATTGGGTTCTATGTTGGGGGAAAGGGAAAAACTGTTATCACTTTGAGCTCAGGAAGTTTTTTGTTGTGGCCCCGCCTTGTGAGCCTGTGCTGACAGAGGAAGAGGACCTGGATGATGAAGAAGAGGAGGAGGAACGGGCAATGCCTTCCTCACCAGGGCCTTCCTCCCCAGGATCTTCCTCCCTGGCAAGGTCTCCCTCCCCAGGACCTTCCTCCCTGGCAAGGTCTCCCTCCCCAGGACCTTCCTCCCTGGCAAGGCCCCCCTTCCCAGGACCTTCCTCCCTGGCAAGGCCTCCCTCCCCAGGACCTTCCTCCCTGGCAATGCCTCAGGTTTCCTCGGAAAGCCAAGAGGAACTGCCTGAGAGACGTGTATCAGTACGGCCACGGCGAGAGAGGGAGGAGGGTTCCTGGCTTGATCCCAGGCAACATCGGAGGGAGAAACGTCAGCAGCAATGTAGGGGGCGTGGGACGGCCAGGGATTGAGCTGGACCACACCCCACCAGGTATAAAAGTGGGTGTGCCTACGTTGCAAACTCTGTATGTGACAAAGTGTGAAATGAAGCTGAGGATTCCGTCTGTGTGCCTGATTTAGTTTTTGGACTCTGAGATTAAATCAGTCTTCTGTGAGTACTGCATTCCTTGTTGGCTTTGAATTTGGCAGTGAGAGCCTGGGTGACTGCCAACACTCTTGTCGGGAGAGATAACTGGGATTTTGGAGACAGGCCAGCGTGACTCTCTGTGTTAGCATTCCTTACCTTCTGGGGAAGGGAAGGTGAGACAGAACAGTTTTTGTTTTAAATCCACTAGTATTCTGTGATCTTTGGATATACACCATTTACAACAGATTTCCAGCTTAAAAGACAGATATTGGTGACCAGGATGGGTGAAATTATCTCCTGGATAAGTTTGCCCTATTGAATACATACCATTTTATTTATTTTTTCCATATGTTTATTGTTAAAATACTGAAATACAAAATAAGTAGAAAAAACAAATATTAAAATACAAAGAATGTTTAAAAGAAAATCAATGATTACATTTGTATTAAAAATACATAGTAAAACAACAAAAAGTAATTTGTTTTATTGATATACCTTCCATTTCCCTCCCATTTGTATACCCATCCCCTAACCATATTAGAACTTTGCATCAATCATTAGTAGTTGTTGAGTTCTGAGAAGCATATTTCCTATCTAAATTTGTCTTTCTCTTTGATATACTGTGAATAAGGGAGGCCATTTCAACTTGAATTTAATTAAACTTTTATTGTAATATGTCAATTTTGTCATTGCAACATATTCTCCCATCTTAGTTTTTCAGTCCGATATTATGGGCAAGCAATACTGTTTCAACATAATTTGAGACTATAACAGCTATATTAAGTATTATGTTATCCACAATACTCACATCCCCTGCTGATGCTATTCAAAGCATGAAAGCCTGCTGAAAAAATGACTGTACGTGATACTAATACATGCAGGAAGCAAACCCTGTGGATATAAAATTATATATCTGCTCTTTCCACATTATCTAGGATGCTAATAATGCAGTATTCTAACCAACAAGGAAGTCAGTGTAAAAGGCTTTTTTGCAACAGGTGTTAAAGATGATATAAAAGGTGTTGGAAGTTATTTGGGGCACTCTGGAGAATAGCAACTGAATGAATTTATATTAACAGAACTCTCAGTTTTAAGATATTTGAATATTCATTTAAATTCTGAACATCAGAATTTTGCAGACAAACAAAACAATTTTAATCTTCTGTTGGCGTACAAATCTCTACAATATACATGGGAGAAATACAGTAATGACTGAGTTCCACAACGAAGTATTTGCCAATACCATTCATTGTATGTCTTATACCCAATCTTCATAATCCTAGTATAGTTGTTTTTTTTCTTTTCTTTTCTTTAAAAAAGTGATCTTTTGGACAAAACAGCAATTAAATTTGGAGAATCATTAGAATAAGCTCCTTGTGCTTGTGCAAAGTTATTTAAAATATTTCTGTTCCTCCTTATTAGAGAAACTTGACATCCTAGCACTTGTAGTACTGTAATACTTACAGCAAGCCATTGGGAAAAAAATGAGCATGTTGTTTGTGGCACAAGAGGAGAAATAAACTGGTTGTGAAATCCTTTGGAGGCTGCTCAAGTGTGTAGACCAGCAGTATAAAAGTCCAATACATGCAAGCGCACATATTTTCACAACTGCAGTAATTGCTGAGAAGAAACGTTAATCTCTCCTCACTCATGCTTTGAATCAAACTTTCTATAGGTAGTCCTCAACTTACAACCACAATTGAGCCCCAAATTTATGTTGCTAAGTGAGAAATTTGTTGAGTTTTGCCCCATTTTATTTTTCTCACCACATTTGCTAAGTGAATCGCTGCAGTTCTTAAATTAGTAACAGAGTTGTTAAGTGAATTTGGTTTCCCCATTGACTTTGTTTGTCAGAAGGTCCCATAACCCTGGGACACAGCAAGTGTCATATATAGGAGTCAGTTGCCAAGCATCCAAATGTAAATCACATGACCATGGGGATGCTCATAACTGTGAAAAATGGTCATAAGTCACTTTTTTCAGTGCTGTTGTGACTTTGAAATGTTGTTAAGTTGAGGACTACCTGTAGTTCTTGTTACCAGTTACACTGAGGGAAAGCTACTGATGCATGTTGCCCATCATTGGCTTCACTGGATAAAAATCTTGGATTCTGGATAATAGTAAATTCCTGAAAATTATGTGCAAATGAGAATCAGAAACAGTGCCCATTATTTGGGGCAGAGAATGCAGTTGATAGCCTGATTCAATCCTGGATGCATTATTTATGCTAAAAATAATTAGAAAAATGCTCTTTTGTTTTGATTTTAAATTTTTATTTTTACCTCGTATGATTATACAATGCTGTCCTCAAAAAATTAAATGAAAAGAACTAAATAATTTGTAGTGGCATAAAATACAATTTTAGTACACTATCATTCTTATTACTACTAGAACAATTATACAGCAATGACCAAACTGTAAAAAGTAGCAACGGACCCAACATTGAAGCATATCCATTACGTAGTGAAAAATCAGTCTAGGCTTCTAACTTTATCGATCCCAGTACTGATTGTGCATCTTTATATTCTTCAGTTTCTTCCAACTCTTTTTCATTTTCCTGAAAATAAATAAAAAGTTCTAAATATTTTCAAAAGTATGTCTCCAACAACATCCTATAATGCTGAAATTATTGTTGATAGTACTAGTGGCATTAGGAATAATAAACAATGGGATCATAGAATTATTTGGCTAGGACAAGTTACGTGGACTTTGTTATAGTTAATTTAAAATAGTACTGTGAAATTTAAAACTGCCACAAGATGATGCCAATCAGTCTAATACACCTAAAACAAGATTAGATACCATTAAGGACTATATTAACTGTGATGACAGTGCCTCCTGAACAATAGCCAAACATATCTATGAACATCAATTTTTGGGAAAAAGCAGCAGGAGAAAGCAATTATATCCTACATGAAGGTTTCCCAAAGGCATTTGTGATGGAATGTGCACCTGAAGAAGCACTTGGGGGGGAGGGGGATTACCAGAGAGAGGCTCGGATTAAGAGACTACACAGTCCCAAACTGGATGGTGGATAGGAAAAGAGATACAGATTAGCCCCGCCCTAGAATCTCTCATGATACTTGTGTTTCCCCAAGATATAAGACCAGGTCTTATATAAATTTTTGCTGCAAAAGACGCATTAGGGCTTATTTTCCAGTTAGGTATTATTTTGGGGGAAATACAGTACAGCATCCATCTTGGTTGATGATCTTAACTTGAGCTTATTTTGAGGGTAAGGTTTAAATTACAAGCATCCTGAAAAATCATGCTAGGGCTTATTTTCCAATTGGGTCTTATATAGTACAGTGGTATATGTAGTACAGAGAAGGCAAACCTTTTGAGCACCGAGTGCTCAAACTGGAATATACATGCATGCACATGTATGTGCACATGCCAAGCACCGGAAACCCGAAGACTAGCTGGCTGGTGCCATTTTTCGGGTTGTTTTTGGCTGTGTTCTGACTATTTTGGGGCTGTTTTTGGCCCATTTCCAGCCTGTTTTGGGGCCCAAAAAATGGCCTGAAAACGGCCTGGAAACAGGCCTGAAAACAGTCCAAAAAGTGGCCTGTTTTTTTTTTTAACCATTTTCCAGTGCTCCATCATCGCAAAGACCAGCTGGCTGGTGCGCATGTGCGTAGCAGAAACCAGAACAGCAGCTGGCGATGGCACGTGTGCCCACAGAGAGGGCTCTATGTGCCACCTGTGGCACGCGTTCACCATCACGGATCTAGTAGGTTAGAAGATTGTAACTTTCATGCCCATTTGCTGTAAGCAAATAAAAGACTGAACCTTGACTGGACTTCATTGTGTTTACTCTGGGCTTGATAACATCTGATTGTCTACCGTCAAAAACAGGATACTAAACAAGGTATGCCTTTGGTGTTACCAAGAAGGATGCTGACTCTGTAAACTGTCTGAGTGCCATTGCTACAGAAAAGAGCTTCCACAAAAGATAAAAAATGAAGATCCTATAGGCCACAGCTAAAGTGTGTTTCCTAAAGCTATTAACAACTTCTAATGAACAGTAAATGCTGGGTTAGAAAATTTCCTTTAGCTTACAACTCTGAAATAGTCTTGAAGGGGAAAACATACAAATCAGGCTCTGTATTTGTTAATACACTGAATCTAATAGCTTCCAATACTTAAGAGTAGTCATTCTGAAAAGTAGGCCTATGGCAATTTTCAGAAGAATTGGTACTGCAAATATTTATTTCTTTTAAAGTTTAACTTAAATACAGGGTTGTCTAAAGCTCACATTTAAGAATGGTAAAAAATTATGTTCAGTGACTGATTATGTTCTTGTTTCTCTTTTATCCAAATAACCATAAATAATTTTCTCTCCAACCTCCACTATATTTCCACACCATCCTTAGGCTTAGATTATTAACCTGTTTACCTCAAGCCAACTTTTGATATTTCACCCACTGCATTTCACATATTTTATATCAACCCTATTTCAATTTAAACATCTGATTAAAATTTTGCATTAAGCATTAACTGACTGATTGTAATGGAAATTCTTAAATCACTGAAAATCAGAGGGAAGTTTTTTGGGGAGACAGACTATTTTGGACTGGCCATTTTAACATAAATAAGTCTGAAGAAGTATACTTTTTCTGTAAAACTGCCAATTTTATTCTTAAATATTCATATTTTTAATGTGCCTAAAAGGCATCTATTTTGAAGAGCTGGCAATAATTAGATATGCACATTAACAATTTGGTGATACATCAAAACAGAAGATGTATAAACTAATCTAAGTTCAGCTGGCAGTCCTATATAAAAATTTTTCCTCCATACTTACTAATAGTTGAACAAGGTCAGAATGTGCAGCTTCTAGTCGGCGTTGGCAATCAGGAATCATCATTCGAGATTCTTGCAAGATCTCGGTCTAAAAAGTAAAAGTAGTTCTTCAAATTAGAGATAACTTTCACATTGATGTATATATTCATACAAATACAGTATTGTATTAAAGAAAGAGTATTCAATATAACTTCTATATTCAAGCAAAAATGATTAGAAAGCTTTCTATCAAATAGTTATTTAAAATACTATTTGATATAAACTATTTCCCCTGCGGTTAGAAACAGCTTCGTCCAAAATGGGATCAGCTGGTTATATAAATATCTCTTACATCTTTTGGGTAATAAATAAAAACAGTGTTCAGATAATACCGCACAGAGATAATTACTGCATGAAAAAAGTTATTGAGTTATTGATCACATTGGATGCTCACTGCAGGAGGTTCTGACTGAGAAAAAGGTAAAGAAAAATGAAAAGCAAAGACCAGCAGGCTCATATTTTTGATGCTTATCATGCATAAAAAAGTTATTACTCAACCTTGGGTTTTGTTTTAGGAGAAAGATTATTCTCACCATGCTTTTTGTGAGAAATTACTGATCTGGCACCCCAATGCATTTGAACATCTTGTATACATCTCCAGAAAACAATGTTGTAATTGTCCACAACACCATCCTTTTTTTTTAATGGAATATTTTCAGCTCTCAAATTTATCAACTAAAAAGATCTGTAAAAGAAGATCTGCTTATACCATAGCTAGAAATGAAAATCAATTAGTAAATCTACTAAGCATGAAGATTCCAACAGAAACAGTAATTTATAGAACTATAAATAGGGTTCAGTATACACGACTGTATATATGAAAAGATTCCTAGATAAAGTTGGCATATACAGGTGAAACTCAAAAAATTAGAATATCATGCAAAAGTTCATTTATTTCAGTAATGCAACTGAAAAGGTGAAACTAATATATGAGATAGACTCATTACATGCAAAACAAGATAGCTCAAGCCATGATTTGTCATAATTGTGATGATTATGGCTTACAGCTCATGAAAACCCCAAATCCACAATCTCAGAAAATTAGAATATTGTGAAAAGGTTCAATATTCTAGGCTCAAAGTGTCCCACTCTAATCAGCTAATTAAGCCATAACACCTGCAAAGGGTTCCTGAGCCTTTAAATGGTCTTTCAGCCTGGTTCAGTAGGAATCACAATCATGGGAAAGACTGCTGATCTGACAGTTGTGCAGAATACCATCATAGACACCCTCCATAAGGAGGGAAAGCCTCAAAAGGTAATTGCAAAAGAAGTTGGATGTTCCCAAAGTGCTGTATCAAAGCACATTAATGGAAAGTTATGTGGAAGGGAAAAGTATTGAAGAAAAAGGTGCACAAGCAGCAGGGATGACTGCAGCCTGGAGAGGATTGTCAGGAAAAGGCCATTCAAAAATGTTGGGGACTTTCACAAGGAGTGGACTGAGGCTGGAGTCAGTGCATCAAGAGCCACCACACACAGACGGATCCTGGACATGGGCTTCAAGTGTTGTCAGAAGCGTCTTACCTGGGCTAAAGAAAAACAGACCTGGTCTGTTGCTCAGTGGTCCAAAGTCCTCTTTTCTGATGAGAGCAACTTTTGCTTCTCATTTGGAAACCAAGGACCCAGAGTCTGGAGGAAGAATGGAGAGGCACAGACTGCAAGATGCTTGAAGTCCAGTGTGAAGTTTCCACAGCCTGTGTTGATTTGGGGAGCCATGTCATCTGCTGGTGTTGGTCCACTGTGCTTCATTAAGGCCAGGGTCAATGCAGCCGTCTACCAGGAGATTTTGGAGCACTTCATGCTTCCCTCCGCAGACGAGCTTTATCGGGATGCTGACTTCATTTTCCAGCACCTGCCCACACTGCCAAAAGTAGCAAAATCTGATTCAATGACCGTGGGATTACTGTGCTTGATTGGCCAGCAAACTCGCCTGACCTGAACCCCATAGAGAATCTATGGGGCATTGCCAAGAGAAAGATGAGAGACATGAGACCAAACAATGCAGAAGAGCTGAAGGCCGAAATTGAAGCATCCTGGTCTTCCATAACACCTCAGCAGTGCCACAGGCTGATGGCTTCCATGCCACGCCACATTGAGGCAGTAATTGCTCCAAAAGGGGCCCAAACCAAGTACTGAGTACATATGCATGCTTATACTTTTCAGAGGTCCGATATTGTTCTATGTACAATCCTTGTTTTATTGATTGTATGTAATATTCTAATTTTCTGAGATTGTGGATTTGGGTTTTTCATGAGCTGTAAGCCATAATCATTACAATTATGACAAATCACGGCTTGAACTATTTTGTTTTGCATGTAATGAGTCTATCTCATATATTAGTTTCACCTTTTAAATTGCATTACGGAAATAAATGAACTTTTGCACGATATTCTAATTTTTTGAGTTTCACCTGTAGATAACATATTTCACTTATTGCAACGTTCAGAGTGGACTAAGGAATATCCAATGATATATTCCAATTATAGAAATTCTAACTTGGAATTTTCATTGTTGCTTTTCCCTTCCAATAGACCACTATTGGTAAGAACAATTCCTTGTTATATGTATTAGCTACTGGACCTGGACTACAGCTAGTCCTTAACAGATTAGTAACTGTTTAGTAACTGTTCAATGGTACGAAGCACTGAAAAAGTAACTTCATGACCAGACCTTGCACTTATGACTGTCACAATGTTGCCATGATCACAATGCTGAGGTGATCACCTCACCTCAGTTGTGTATACATCACAACTGGCTTCTGACAAGCAGACTTAATGAAGAAACCAGAAGTAAAATTGCAAAGCAGAGTCATATGATGTTTTGCTTAACAACCGCAGGTGCTTTAGTTAATGACCATCATGGAATGAAATCGTAAGCTTGTTAAGATCATGTTTCACTTAAGAACCATGTAGCTTAGTGACAGACCTGCAGCTCCCAATTGTGGTTGTTAAACAACTGTATTCAAATTACAACATAATTTGGGACCCATGACTGTCGCAGAAATGACATTTGGGAAAGTTGTGGCTGCTTCAGTGCTGCTGTGGTCATGTGATCTTCATTTTCAATAGTGCCAGTTTCCCAGTGAGTCTCACAAATACCTCCCTCCCTCCCTCCCCCACCCACCCAGAAGTATCTACTCACTCATGAACTTTACCTGCTTTTTAATTGCATAGTTATCTCCATCTTCAGCTTTCATCTTTTCAATCTTTTCTTCTTGTTGTTTTGCTTCTTTTTCATACATAACCTTTTCTTTTGCCAAGCTGCACACAAAAAGTATAATTTGTTTAAATTAAAAATACACAAAAAATTTTCCTATCTGAAAAGTTTCAAGACATAAAATGTCCATATATTACAACTACCCTAGGGTACCACTTACTTTATTTTCAAATATGTTATTCTTATTATTATGCATTCTGACTGCCCCGGAGAAGAACTAGATGTACATCTAATAAATAAGGAATCCATCCATTAGAATAAAAATAAAATTCATGTACAACCTAGCAGACAATTTATTAAAGTTGCTAAAAATGCCATACTTGGCATTTACTTGGTTTATTGTTTGTTCATTCATAGTCACTTTGACTTTGATGGTCCTATAAATCTGTTAAATAGACATCAAAATTCATATTCTGGTTGTTCAGAACAAAAATAGTCTGAATTACATTATAAGTATTGTTTCAGTTCTGTTTTTATACCAATGTCAATGTAGATTATCATGTTGCAAAGTATTAAAAGTCCAATTTGAAGACACTAAGTTTAGAATAGAAGTTAAAACATCAGATTAGAAACTGGGAGATCATGAGTTCTAGTTCTGCTTTAGGCACAAAGGCAGCTGGGTGTCCTTGGGCTAACCATTTTCTCTCAGCCCTAGGAAGCAGCCAATGGCAAGCCACTTCTGGAAAATCTTGCCAACAGGGACTTGGTCCAGGTGGTTTCTGAAAACTAGAGTCAATTGACTGGCAGGAAAAAAAACCCTGCTGAATCTCTTCTTGAAAGAAAAATGTCCATACACATTCCAAAAATAAAAAGTATGCAGCACCCTCTATTCCAAAAAGGTTTAAATTTGATTTGCCCATTTGAATGTCTGAATGAGGATAAATCAATTGAAAATAAATCAGATGAACAAAAGCCTCATGGTCAGTACAAAATAAAACTGAACAGTTGGGATTTGACGTATTCTAGAAATATGTTATAGGTTCCCTTGAAAGAAGATATGACTGGATAAGCTTTCTGATCTGATATTGACCCTGGATTTCCCAGATGATGGCAGCAAGGATCCTGCAGAACAACTTTTAGTGTCAGCTCCAACCATTCCTTAACTAGCTAACCAGGTAAAAGGTATTCATGTATTATTTATGTAAATGACTAAACAATTGAAATGTATTTTTAGAACGGTTCTTAAATAAAATCAGAAATGCAAAATATGGCACTTAGGCTACTGATTCAAAATATGATGAATCCATCATCAAAAGAGAAGATCTACACTGAATCCTTGATAAAAATGCTTTCCAGATTAAAACAAAAATGTGTTAAGTTTAATTTTTGCAGCTTCAAACTAGCTTAGGGTCTTGGCTGGTGAAAGAACCTCCTGTTTCATTTATAATAATATAATTCATTGAATAAATATCATGGAACTAGTTTCTGCCTTTTAAAATAATTTCTTCAGGAACTATGTAACAAAACTTTTCCATACTACAGTATAGAAAAGTATCCTTTGATTCTACAGTATTCTTTTATTCTACTTTAACGATTTATTAATGAGCACATACATACAACTGATTTAAATTGATGCTTTTAATGGGAAAGTATATTTTCCTAAGTGTCCTGCCATACCAAAACAACAACACAAATTATATAGGTTTGGAAGCAATTCCATCTCTATGTTGGCTTTGATGCCAAATAAATTTATTCTGGATAAATTCTGGTACATATAAATTGCCAAGCCCATGCATGAAACAATCCAGAAAGTCCAGGAATTAACACAGAGATCTGCTTAGCTCATCAACTAGTGCATTATCTTTGCTTTAATTTTGTGAAACTCAGTTTTATTCATTATGAAAGTAAGTTTATATTCTACTATCAATTTATTTCTTTGGAAGGCTGTTTTTTAAACTGCAATTCCTGGCTGCCCAGAGCACAATGGGCCAGGAGGTATTCCATGCATTTTGATTAGTTGCAAGCATGCTCAGCAGAACTGCTAAGCTTTACAGTTTTATTAACTCACAGATATGCATGGATTACTTACAGCATAACCATGTCAGCACAGCAAAAGTTTGTGAGTTGCAAATTAAATTATTCATATTAACAGAATTTTTGAACAGCATAAAATACTGTTTGTTACTAATGCTTTCTAAGCAAATAGGGGACAAGAGGCAGTACATGGAACAGCAAAAAATGGCTATAATTTTAACAACAGCTACAATTTTTTACTGGCTTCTGAGCCAAACACTTCGTGAAAATGCAACTTTAATCTCACTTGATGGTTTAACAGTATTTACCCATCAATTAGTTTCCGATACTTATGTTTCAGCATTGTCAATGGAATTTTAAATAATGACTGGGTTACTTACTTTATGCTCAAATAGTTTGCATTTAGATGTTATATGCATATTGGTTCCTTTACTAAAAGAACATTTCTCAAAAAAAAAAAAACACACAAACCCACTTTCTGTGCCTTTACCCCTGCTGTCTCAATATTCTTTATTTTTCCCTTAGTTCCATTCAAAAGTGCTAGGTGTTCTCGCCTCTTTTTCTTCACAAGAACACACCTGTGAAGTAGATCAAGCTGTGTGCAAGTCATCCAGTAAGATTCTGTGGCTCAAAGTAGATTAGAACTTGCAATTCTCCAATCCTAATTCAATACCTCAATCACTTCGTCTAATAAAGCCTAAATATCTCACAATGGCAAAAGTGAACTGCAGATTTTTTTATGTTTACATTTTCCTTCCCAATATATCTGAAATATATTTGTAGCAATGATGTACATTTTGCATACTGAGTGACAAAACTGAACTGTAGATGTTTTTGTTTTGTCCCTGGACTGGCTCAATTGTATCATTCAGGTTAAGCAGCTACAAAGGGAAATGCATACAAATAAAATGTAAATCCTTAAAGATTTACTGTGCTCAGCTTTTAGACCAGAAGTTCAGACCAATCCATCTACAATTACACCATTTTGTAAGGTATCAAGAAATATTTCTTAAGATTTCTAACATATTTTAAAGTAAAGACAGAATAATCACTAATTAGTGTGCAACATTTCATTATAGTTGCAATATATTTTCACAAATACAACTTATAACAGTTCTATATCATTCTCAGTGAATGCTCAGCATGAAACACCCCCAATATTTTTGAACCAATCAAGCATAGAAAAACTTTTGTTACTTAAACATCATGTTGCTGTAAATGCACGTTCAACTTATAAGAAGGTTTAATAAGTGCTTAATAAATTATTGGTTTCCAAGTAAAACATCTACTCTCAGGCAATGACACCTATATTCAGAAAATGTAGATGGGATTTTTAGAAGTACTGAAGCCTGAAATCTTTAACTTATTTTTTTTTCTTCCCATTAGAATCATACATTTAATTCTAAACCAGAATATATTCCTTAGTTCGGGTTAGGTGCATAATGTTCATTCCTGGCCTTCATTTATAAAATGCATAATCATCCTCTCTATTACTTTCTGAAATCAGATTTAGCGCTAACAAGGGGAGTCACATTTGCTTGTTATCACAAGTCTCAATATACTGGCAAAATACTTCCAAACATATAACATAAGTCACAAAGAAAATAATAACCATATAGAGTTTCACATTTGTGGAGTTAATACCGGTACTTTTAATTTTTTCTATACATACACAAAAATAAGATACAAATATCAGAAATATTTTAAAAGGGAGCATGGTTGGGCTAAATATGGTCTCTTAACATTTTAACAGATTTTGGTCATTAAGTGAAAATAAAATAAAGACATTTATTGTTAAATAAAAGTATGAGTGAGTAATCAATGTAATACTGGTACAAAGAATCAGTCATCAACGGTGCTTTAATTTCTCCCTCCCTCCCCACATGCAACTCCCCCATCAACTATTTCCACACTATACTGTGTCCCTAGAAAGCATTCAGGAGACAAACGTTTCATGTTATAGTGTAGAGGCATCACATTCATCAATGCACTAGACTGACCTTGAAAATCACTAGAGCTTTGGTTCGACACTTTTTAACAAAGTCACTACCTCCTCCTCTGAAACTCAAAAGGTAAGTGACCAACCTTCATTCTTTCCAATGTACCACTTGGGAAGACCTGGATATTGAGATGTGTTTTAGAGAGATGAAAACTGAACAAGAGTTCATGCAGTTGTAAACAAGGTCATTGTTACAATTTTTTTTAACCTGACATATTTCAGAAAAGCCTGACGCCCTATAT